>VOPJ01016553.1:189951-545250 GCA_014673585.1 Semibalanus balanoides
CCAAAAGTTGACAAAATAGATTTCATTGTCGACCTTAGTCACACACCAAGTTTCATGTTTCTAGCTCTTATGGCAGCGGAGATCTGAAGGGGGGCGAATAAGCCCCCCCCGACAGATTCGTATACTTTTCATCCCTCCAGGAATAGGGTTAACCTTTGCCAGTGTAGGGGGTGGATGCCACCTCCTCGGTTTTTCTGGAATTACTCAAGTAGTTATCAACCGATAGCGATAAAACTTGCAGTACCTTACCTTGGAACGATTTGACACTTACCCTGAAAGTTTCGAACTTCTAATCTCTATGACCCATGACCTTTGACCTGTTTCTCATGGTCGTGTCTGACGAAACTGGCGTCCCGTAGTATTGATCCTTGAAACATGTACAGTTTCCGAGTGTGTGTTGTTCAGGAGCATATACAGGGTGTCCCAGAAAAGTGTACCTATTTTCAATTTGTGATAACAAGAGAATTAGCAATGCTCGGGAGTCCAAGCCAAAACCAGAAGATAGGCCTGTCGATGCTATTTTATTTGCAACCACCCGTATGTTGTTTAAATTTTGGCCTTCTAGTTTAGCTTCAATTTTGCACTACTATATGCTCCCTCATGAGTCACGATCCTAGCTCGATTATAGTTCAATCACTAGGCATGATCAATTCCTACTTGGACACAGACATCCGGGTCATTGACATGACATCAGAGATAACCTCATGACCTAAGATCGTAAAATCGACTAATAATGGGTCATCGACTTTCTCTCAACACAAGCAGCGCGCTCGTTTTCGAAGCGTAATCGAAGCTCATAGCTCAATTAGGAGTGAAACGCCAGGGGGTCGTAACCCCCTTCCTCTGAACGGTAGCGTAGGATCGAGGTACGCTGCATTGCCGATGGTTAACCCGCGCCGGGCCGGTGCTCGGCGCCACCTTCCTCGGGCCGGAGGGGGGGGGGAGGTTGTTTCGACACCCCCTTCTAACTCGGCTCCTATGGGACCTAGACATAAACCAAAAATACCTTCGAAGCTCGTCAAAAGGATCGAAAAACTATTCATTGACAAATTACAGCAATATTAGATCACCAGAGATCATCAAAGTAGAGTTCGACATACGCAACCTTCCTTGGCCTAGCCGCCCCACACCATGCATCACAGCCACACCAGCCACAGCCACTCCAAAATGTCAATGCTGCATGGCCGCCATGAGATTTTTAAAATGTACATTATGTCTTTATTTCCAAACTTCTTTATGGCAACATGCCAAGGTTTTTAACCATTGATTGGCTTGATAAAAAAATTTTAGCAAAAACAAAAACAGTTAGACCTTGCAGCCGCAGCCGTAGCCACAGCCATGATCTAGAGATTTTCCAGTCCGGTCCACCCCATTAGCCATGGCGCTTGGCCAGCCATGGGGATAGCCGCCCCATGTAGAACTCTACATCAAAGGTCACATTTTCCAGATTTAGGACATCGCTCCAGATATCCCCAAATATCTCGGAAACTATGATAGCTAGGAGTAAACAAGTCATGAAGCATTAGATAGCTATTTAAATTTACAATCGCATCCAGGTCCTCAAATTTGAGCTCAGCTCAATAGTTTAGGCTCCAGAGGTCATCAAATGCCAAAAATTCAGTTTTTGGTAAAATATGTTTTCTTAAATAGCATTTTATCTAAAAATGACACCTAAATAATTTTAACACTGTCGTGTTCCTCTCGTCAAGACGCTTTGAAAAATATACATGATGACCTCTTATGCTTATAATTTATTTATTTATTGAATTAATTTTGTATTACTTCTAAAATTATTTTCCACTCTCATTTTTTTTAGTAAGCAAACAAGCAAATCTTTCTTCTCTTTAAGTTTTACATGGGGGGGCTATGTGCGTAGTGGGTACGTTGTATGCGGTGTGTGTGGTGTGTGCGGTGTGTGTGGTGTGTGCGGTGTGTGCACTGTGTGCTCCGTTGCTCCATGTACCCGTCTGTGGAGCATGCGATCCGCCTATGCGTAGTGTGTGGGTAGTGTGAGGTGTGCAGTGTGTATGTGTGCTTGTAGTGTTTACATGTTGTTTGTAATATTTTTATTGTGTGAGTGGAGTTGAGGTTATATGCATGCTCCGTGCATAATGTAAAAAATGTATCATGTATCCCCATAAACACCAACTATAGTCAGTCTGGATTCGAGTAGGTCCACTAGACTTTCCTATCTGCTGCTTTGAATCTCAAAACAAAGCATTTACAATTACAGTGCGGCTATCCTTTCCAAGCAAAAAAAAAAAGAAAAAAATAAGCGGGGATGATTGACCAACGGATTAATATCCTATCCTATTAAGCTCTCTACTGCTACCTTAACTAAATCAGTCACATAAGAATCGAAGAAGGCACCTGCAGCCCTAATCCTATTGATGCTCGGTAGGGAAAATTAACTTCAAATGACCTAAGCGTCAAGTCATTTTGTGACCCATATAGGTCATGTGCATATGGGCGACCGGAGAGACAGATACAAATACAAGTGTGTCATCGCTCGTCTCTTATCTCATTCTAATCAGAAGTTATAGCAAATCATGCTATGAACCTCAGATAACCTCAGCTATGAGCCTTAAAATCTCAGAAACAACACCGCACCTAGGTCATCAGAATAGCCTAAAATACATATTCTGAAATAATCTATCTAGTCCAATCTAGCTTTCAGAAAAAAAGCATCTTTATTTTCCCACTCACTTATAATGGGAGTCAGGAAATGACCACATTAGGTCACCATATCAAAAAATCCGAGATTACAAATTTAGATAGTCATGCTTTTATAAACCTGTAAGTACGAAACCAATCCGCTAAAAAACTGTGGCTTTGGTGAACCGCCAAACTTTTTCGGAAGTGGTCACTTGACCTAGCTGGTGACCTGTCTGACATGACCTATGACAAAAACTTCTGAAAGCTGTACAAAGATGATCAAACAGACTGAAAATTCGCGCTACGCGCCGCCGTTTTCCCGTATCCAGAAAAACCGAGGGGTGTCTAAACACACACACCCCGGCCGCGCGTAACTATAATAAGCTGCTTACTTACATAAAATAGCTTATGATATTTACAAATTATTAGTAGTGTATACTGTATGTCATAATATAATGTCTGTTAAGTACTGTGCCGCAAAAGTAGCGAGCCGCTGAATGACCTCGAAAAGTTCCGACTATATCTGAAAACTGCTGCTCGGATTATTTTTTTCGTTGACACAGCTGGCTTCTCCGACTATTAAAACCCCCTAGACAAACTTACAGAGATAAATTAAATAAAACAATATTTTGTGTTTGTTTTTGGTCGATCAATCATATTGGGATGGTCAAAAATCCTATGTAGAAGCCGAAAGGCATTTCTTTTTAATTTGTATACCTATCTGAAGAAAATTGACCAGGCTTGAATCATCTTCAAACATAAATTATACTTTCAATTGAGGAGTTGACCTGGTCACTCGTCAAAAATAAGTCAAATGTCACGCAAAAAAATCGAGATAGCTAAAATGTTCCTCGGTTCAATAAAAGTGTTTTTAATACAATAGTTTGATGTCGTAACTATAATGGTTTGTGAACTACGAGCCGCCAAATGTATGCCTGCTGAGAGACCTCCAAGAAGTACCCAAGGCTTTATCTTGAAAACCGCTGCTGGGATATTTTTTGCTGGCACAGCTGGCTTCCTCGCCTATGATAACCACCTGGACCAAATGACAGCCCAAAATACAATATGATGGTGTTATGCTGGCTTGGTCTATCTATCTTGGTGTGCCCCTACTGTGAAGAACTGATGGTCTTGAATGGCTCACATCAATATCGCTGCCAACATTTGCTATACGGTCAGTGGTTCAGGGAGTTCAGGGTTTCTTCTTACAGGGAAATAACTTCTTAAGCAGCGATTTATCTCGTGTTTGCCAGCTGATTGCCGCTGATCTGGCCGCAAAGTGAATTATGTCGCGCTTATGTTTCTCCCAGACCATTTACTATTCGGTCGCTAAATATTGCGCATCTTATTTTGTAAAACCTGGGTAGGTACTTCCACGGCCACCATTCAAATACTTTTTTTCTCATCTGTTATGTATTGTCTGCCTTACATTGTATGATGTTTGTCACATTTCGTTGTCGCATAGGTATGCAGATGAAAATTGCATATTCTTAATTCGTTCACTAACAACAAAGTGGCTTCGAAACTCACGTCAACAAAAGTTGCAGGTACGTTGAATAATATAAATAAAAATACGTCTGCCGTAAGCCGTTCTTCACATCAGCGCATTCTGCGGTAACATCACAGTTTCAAGGCCTGGGACTTCGATTATTTTCTTTTATACACTCAGGAGTCGTCACATTGTACACCCGTTCAAACGTTCCTAAGAACACATAACATCGCTCCACTCAATAAGCTGTTGACGCACTGGATGGCGCGGATGGACGTCTTAGACCGCAGCGCAGCGACGTAGGCGATCATGGTCTGTTAGGAGGCCTCACAGGGTGAACAGCTCTCGCACGAGTCGGCACCGAACTTCTTGCCCATGAAGGCGGCGTAGTCGTACGCGCCACGCGGGGTCTTCATCTCGTCGATGCTGGGAGCCTGCGGGTCCTGGCTGTGAAATAGATAAACCGGTCAGACTCATGACGAGTCACGGGACATGGTGAAAATCAGACTGTGGCTAAACATGCTTCTTTGGCTCAGGCAACGTGAAGCAAAGAATGACACGATTGATACCGTGTCGAGGTAGTCCCGACATAAGTCATGAAGCTGAAGAGAAAAGCGCAATGAACGACACAATAATTGATTAAAGGACCTTTACAACACTTCGTGTTACGCAAACTACAAATATGAACGTCATGTGTGTAGGACTTATGAACAACAGACAAATGCAACTGCGATTCATAGCTTGTATTAATCTAAATCGCCAAGCCTCCAAACAAAATATATGTTAAACCCACATATGTTAAACCTCTGTTAAACCTGACAGAGAGACGTTTACGCTCAACTCACCCGAAGATGCTGAGGATGAGGGTGTCGTCCTCGTTGAGGGATTCATCATCCTTGGCCTCCAGCAGGCAGACCAGTTTCATGGCGCAGCCGAAGGCGTCCGAGGCGGCTACAAGGTTGAACATGGCGTCCTCCTGCATGAACATGGCGTCCTCCTTCTGGGCTTCTTCAACGGAGCGCTTTCCACGGCGCCTGCCACCGCGGCCGCCGCGTCCACCGCGACGGGAGGCGGCCAGAGCGATCACACCGATCAGGCCGGCACCAAGCACCAGACCACCGATGCCGGCCAGCGCCACCGCGCCCCCGGCGGTGCCCACGCCCACAGTGCCGGCGGTGCCGACAGCGGCGGTCTCGAAGAATAGGGCCTCGGAGAAGGAAGCCAGGCCGAGGGCCATCAGCGCCAGAGCGACGACGGTCAGCTTCATGTCTGAAGAGGGGATGAGGGTGTGGCTGATTATAGACAAAATTGGGACAACAGTGTCACGGCATAGTCAAAAGTAGTGAGATAGCTTACGTTTGAGGCTGCACTCACAGTATTTGCATCAATGCTGTTTTTACTCGACTCGAAGGGAAGAGTCGGAAAGCATTGATTATTCTCATTCAAAACAAATTGCACAAAATGCAGCTGATTTCACTCTTACTGAATACACGTTTCTGGAGAGCATGAATCGTAACTTTATGGTTGTAACTTGTGTTACTCCTCTGCGTGCTGCATAACATAACATAGCATATGTTATGTTATACACTTGTATGTAGCATACATGTGCCAAGGCCAAAAAATGGCATCAAAGATCAACAAAATCCCATGACAAGCTGATTTTCCGGAATCCAGGATCCACAGGATCACATGTTTTTTTCCTCTCCAGGATCCAAGATCCATAAGATTCCACGACAAATAATTTTCAAATATCTAAGATCCACAGGATCCCACGACAAAGTGATACTGCATGATCCAGAATCCAACAAGATCACATATCTTGGATCCTAGGGATCCTGGAACCCGGATCTTTTTCTGATCTTGGAAAATGCCTAATCACCACATGTAAATCCATAAATTCGAACAACCAATGGCATTGAGTTTGGGAGTTTTAAAGCATTAGATACATCCGTTCTGGTATTTAAGCACCACAAAAAGGGAAATTTGCTTAACAAGATCCGCACGATCCCACGACAAACTGATTTTCCAGGATCCAGGATCCATAGGATCCCACGAAAAGTAATTTTCAGGGATCCAAAATCGACAGGATCCAACAAGATCCCAGATCTTTGATCCTATGGATCCTGGATCGTGAATATGTTGTGTTTAATCTTGGCACATGCCTGGTATGTACCATTTGAGTCTTGCCTGTAGCGTTTAACAGCTCACTGGCTCAACCCCAACTGGTGCCGGAGCGTTCCACACAACAGACGACTGGGTCTCACCTGCGTGTGAAGTGGGATGCTGTTCCAACGGAGCGCCGAGTGTGTCTACGCCATGAACCCGGCCGTCCCGACTTTTATGTCCGTTCACTTCTGTTCTAGGCCCGCGGTCAATCGCATGGCGGCTCTCTCGCCTCCTGCCCCCCAGGCTCCCTGGCTGCGCCGAAAAATCTGGGACACTTCTGCTCTCCCAAGGTCAGGGCGTGTCCTTCGAGGGCCGCATGCCGTCCCACAATGGAGCAATGGATGGAGCAATGGGTGCTGGCGGCGCGCGCGGCCGACCATCTGAAGCCCGTTTTACCCCGGGCAATCAGCAATTACAGAGTCTAGCGCGCGCGTGTTGGAGCAGCACTTGCAGACCCATCTGTGGCTGGCCAGGGCCGCGCCGGCACACGTCGGAAGTTCATTAGTACCATGAGACGTCGTTTTTGGCAGATGTGCCCGCTGCAAGAATACTAACTAAACGGACCATGATTGGCAGGTGACGAGGTGCATTTCACATTGGCGTGCTGACTGCATTGAGTTAACACGCTGTATTGTATTGTACTGTAACAACTGTATTGAGTGATGTGAGCATGGCAGTCTAGAAGCGTTTGAGTTAACACGCACCCCAGAGGACCTCTGAAAATTACACACCCTGGAGGGGGCGGATTTCGTCCCCCTATGATCTCGAAAACCACGCAACGTAACGACTATAAAAACTGATTTAGATAGCTCAAAACAAGCTCTATCGAAGGTACTTCTGATTTTTTAGGTCAGGGCAATATCAACGTCATCAGAGGTCATCAAAGGTCAGATTTCCCAGATTTAGGACTTCGCTCCAGGTACCCAAAATTATCTCAGGAACTATGATAGCTAGGAGCAAACTGTCAAAATCAATCGAAAGCTTTTGAACTTTGTAATCGACCTAATTTACGTAAATTTGAGCTCAGGTGAATATGTTAGGTTCCAGAGGTCATTGAAGGTATTTTTTTTGCAAAAACACATTTTGCGAATACTTTGTAATTTATAGTAAAGATAATGCAGTTCTGTTGCGCGTTATACACAATCATTGTCCTGGTGTTAATACATCAGGACAATAATTGTGCAATAAACCTGAAAATCTCTCGACATTTTACCTGTATTTTACTTTGTGCTGGAGTCCTTCGAGGCCTCGTTTATCCGCTCTTTAAAAGGCGAGCCCACCCCTTCCCTCCAGACTCCGTTGGCAACTGGACGTTATTCTTGTTGCCGACGGGCGGCCGTATGCAAATTGTTATGCGGAAAGGTCACCACTGTATTACTGTAATTTAGCATCATTAAGTCTTTTAAATACAAGCACGTAGCAATAAACCACGACTTTAAAAGTAGCTTCGTGGTTCTACGTTATCAATTTTGTGATACCATGGAAAATATAGATCATTTCAAATTACGATGAGAGTCAAGTCACATGCAGGAAGTGACTAGTTGGCTCGCCCGCCAACTGGTCTACCCCTGCAGGGGTAGACCAGGGCCCCATAGTCTACCCCTGCGGGATGGCTAGTGTTTGTAGGTCATTAATCTAAATGGAGCTTGCTGCATTTTCTTAACTCACACTGACTTGCAGATTAAGGCCGTGTTCTGACTGTGCACATTTGCTGCGAGAATCCCTGGAATCCCCAGCGGGCATTTGGACTGCACCTCTACAACAGACCGGCATTGTACTTAAACATTGTTGTTCCTGTTGAGTCTGTACACACTTTTATAGAAAACACTTGTCTACCGATTCCCTGGAATCCCCGCGGGAATCGACAGTCAGAACACGCCCTAAAGCTGTACAGACGCATGCAGTACAATAAACAATTTACAGTCAAGACCATATAAGTTCTGACTTCTGTCCACTTCATCGACACCAGCCGATGTTGATGCGCCCGGCGAATAAATCATTCGTTTAAACGGCTAGTAGCAGTCCTTTCAGTGCACTATTTGAAAAAAAAAATCCATTTATCTGAGCGATGTTTGCTTTCGTCTGCCAGAGGCTAGCTTTGAAAGTATTATTCTGACTCGACCGGATTCCACCGGCGGTGTATTATGTGAAAATAAAGCAGGTAGGTACAGCAGCAAACAACCCAACAGATACTTGAAACGAAACATAATGTACAGATGGCGCTACCATTTGGGAAGGGCGGAATGGATATGACAGTAATGTTAGATGGTGAAATATGTTAAACTGTTAGTTTTAGGTAAGGGTTTAGGTAGCGCCATCAATGTCAACGAAACACAATTAAAACAAATATACATGCATCATAGAGTGATACATATTTGTCCCATCGCCAAGCCGGCCAGAGGAAGGCAGGCTCGGCCGCCGTGAAAGCCTGAAGATGGAGCCCAGTCCGCATCTCCAGCTGAGCCGCTGTGATTATCTCTTGGTGGCGACAGAGGTGGTGGCGACAGGAGGCGGCGGCAGCGGGATGTCGGCGAAATCCGACCCATCGCCAGCGGCCGGCAGCCGCAGTCCGCCGCCGACCGATCCCGACTTCCCCCCACAGATGGCGGCTCCAAGCACCATCCGGCGGAGACGACCGCGCAGGCCAACACCGCAGGCAACGGCGTCAGGTGATTGCAGGTGACGCCGTGACGCCGGTGACGCCGGTGAGCAGGTGACGCCGGTGACGCAGGTACGCAGGTGACGCAGGCGACACTCGTCAAAGGTGGACGCAGTGGCGAAGGTGGCAACCGCCTAAAAGCCTTTGCCTAATCGACACCCGTTCAATTCAATGTCAACATTGTCCATCGGTGCTGTCTGTCGGTGCTGCATGCAGTGAAATCTAATGTAACTATATATGCCCTCGCCCCTGATACTGGGGCGAGGGCTATAGTAATTGCATTGGATTCCACTGTGTGCAGCACCGACTGACAGAGACAGAGACAGAGGTGGTGTCGATGAAGTGGAAAGAACATATGGTCTAGATTGTAGTGTACTAGCTAGCTGAGGAACCAGCCAAAAACCAGTATGGGTGCAGGGATATCACTGTTAATTATGAGCGAGCGCAAAGCGCTCGATCGTCCTTCCGTGGTATGCAAAAAAAAACGAATATAGGCGGTGCTACCCGGCCCGACCCAACCCAGGGCGACGCTTTTGAGAAGCCCACATTTCCTCTGCAGCCGTAAGTTCAATAATTGACAAGCGGGCTTCTTTGCTGAGCAGCCCCATCCAAGCTACCCTGTTTTAGACCAGTGCCGACGCATGTGGGAGACTACCACTGCGCGTGGCGCGTGCCACGTGCGTGGTGTTGGAAGCGTTTTCATGCAAAAAAAAATCCGCAATGGCTGGGCAGATTGTGCGCAAACTTGGTATGTGGTATGGGACCCCTCAATCGTCACTTTCTCACAACTCAGGGCCCAGGGGTGGGGTGACCGCACGTGCGCATGTGCACACCCCATTTCTATACTAGGAACGGCTGAGTCGATTGTGTCCAAATTTGGTGTGTGGTTAGGGATTTTTAGTCTCCGCCCTCACCAAACAGGTCAGGTGTGTTGCCTCTGCACGTTCGCACGTGGCACACCTATGAATATTATATATTTATATATATATATATTATATTATATATTACTATATATAATATATTATATATATATATATATATATATATGTATATATATTATATATATATATATATATGTCTCAGGAGGCGACTGAGCTGAAGTGACCTCCTAGCCGCCACTTTCCCACAAGTCATGGGCGGGTGCATCTGCACGTACACGCACTTGCGCACCCTTTTTTGTATCTAAGAAACTACTTGCCCAATCGATTTGAAGCTCACCATACAGTTACTTCGTGCTCTCTCGCTCATCGGCATCTTACTGGTAGATGTATAATTCGGAGAGAAAGAGGAAGCATTTACATATGAGGCATGAGCCTCGAACAATAACACGCGCTCTGCCGGGGGGTTGATTTTTTACCCCTTCCGGATTTTCATTGATACTGGAAAAATAGGGAAGCGCAGCGCCGCGCAATTTGGCACAGCAGTTGGGACATTTAGTACTCACACGGCGTGATATTGTTTACCTCGAGTCATCTCAGGTCTGGTCACCAGATCAAGTCAAGTGACCCATCTCCAAAACGGCTGTGTTCGTGCCACAGACAAAGCGATTGACCAAACGGTTTGAAACCCACGGGTTGTCATCAGACATCAGGTGATAAATACTTTCAATTCGTATATCTTGAATTGTATATTTGTTACCTAAGGTCGGATCAGTTTCGTGACCTTCTCGTTATCAGCAGGCGCAGCCATAAAGCGCCCGTGAAGACAGAATGTCGGGTCGTGAGACAGGGCTATCACGGCCTGCAGGAGTAAATAAACTCAAGGACAAACAAGGCTTATGAATGGCGTCTGGAGTCGGATTTATGTCAGAAAATAAATCATATATTTGATCTTGTAATAGGTGCATGACTTCCGTGACCCTTGAATTCACCTCTATCAGTCATGACGGCTCCTGCAACCAGCATATTCAAAGGCGATTGCAAAATTGCATGCCACGTGAGACGTCTATGAATATTGAAAGATGTCATAACTTCTAGATAATAGCTCACGCGCATGTTCAATGCCCATGGTCCTTGAGTCTCATTTCAGGATGACTCAGCACTTTTCCTTCAAGCGGTGCGTCCTGAACAGCGTCCAAATTTCCTCACCAGTCCTCATTCGGTTATCCGGGACTGCGTAGTGACGCCACCATCGACACTGACTGCGTTGTTCTGCGTAGTGACGCCCTGTCCTGGTGCCGGGGGCGACCGGAGGCGGGCGCCGGGTACTCTGTGACCCTGGAAGGCGGGAGGCCCGACCAGAGTGGACACTAGGGTAACCTACAGACCTGTCAGCGGCCAGGGAGGGCCGCAGAGCCCCGGGGTGGGTGGAGACATGGCCACATCTGTCGCTGTTGCGTCACTCTTATACGCCGTGCCTGTGATGGAAACGACGCCACACATGGCTGGCCTTATTTATCCGTCAGGAAGTGAAACAGAAAACAGTCAAGGTCCTGTGGAATGTTCGGACTCCTAGATTATACTTTTGAAGATGGGGAGCTTAGGCTACGCATTAACTCCTACATGCGGAAACAAACGGCTTCTAGTTATTTGTACTGTATTTGTCAAGGACTGCAGAGTGGGGTTAAATCAAACATTACAGATAGGGGATGGGTGGAGAATCCACCCTGGCAGCCCCGGACGTGGCCGGGACAACTTAAAAGTTGCCCCGGCGAAGCCTCTTTGGGGGGGGGGGACTTTTTTTGGCATATTTTTTGTTTTGTTTGCAAGCCTTTAGTTTCTTATTTAAAAATAATGCAGAAATGCAAATACAATCCTAAGCATAAATGCATACTCATAACTCGATTGACCATTTTACTATGTGTGACAAGATATGGGTAAAGTAAAACGTTTTGAAGTTTTACTTTAAATCACATGCTCTGTATCCCAATTCCAATCAGGGGCGCAGCCAGGATTTTGCGACGGGGGGGGGGAACATCGAACTTTACCGAAGTGGGCCCCCTAACATTGGCTGATGGCCCCCCAAAAAAGTGTTTGGTTATAGAGGCCTGTATAAGACCCCATCAGATTGACAGGGGGCCCCTCAAACCGACAGAGGGCCCCCTCAACGTTTTGAAGTTATACTTCAAATCACGAGTGGGCCCCTTGGTCAGACCGGCAGAGGGCCCCACCGCCCCACGAGTCCACGAGACGATGGACCCATTTCAGACCCGAGATGGGTCCCTTTCAGCCGCGACGGGGGGGGGGCATTTGCCCCAAATGCCCCCTGGCTGCGCCCCTGATTCCAATCACAGTTTCCATCAGTGTTTTAGTGTGTATATGTCCTTTCGTATTTATCTTGTATTGATTGCCTTCTTTCTCATCCTTGTTTATGTGCACACTGTACTAATGCTTTCGTATTCCAATTTTGGTACTTTGCCATCGTTTGGCGAGTGAATACGCCATAATTAATTATCCGTTTCCTCAACTAAATATTTTCGTTCTATTATTTATTCAACGTTATTTTATCTTCACGCCCCCCCCCCCTGCCCTCGGCAGGAACTCGGCAGGTAATACAAATAACTAAAAACGTGTTATCTGGCATGATATACACCCGGATTTTGGAAAACTATTGGACGTCATTGGCATGTGTTCCCTCCATACCATCAACACCTGTCTCATATCCTGTGAATATCCCGTGTCCTGGTAACACACTATCGTGCATCCTATTCACAAAGCCGGCAGCCTCTCCGAAACATCTAACTTCTGTCCCATCTTCATCGTCCCAGCCTTCCCAAAACTTATAGAGAAAGTTGCTCAGCAAAAATAATTGTACTCTTACATGGCCAGCAATCACCTATTTTCCTCATCCCAGCACGGTTTTCGTTCAAATCACTCCACAGAAACCGCGCTTCTTGCCGTATCCGATCACATCCTTTCCGCCAACGACCGCCAGGAAATTACTCTCCTCTGTCGCCTTGACCTGTCAAAATGCTTTGACGTGATCGACCATTCAAAGCTCCTTTCCAAACTTCAAGTTTATTCTATCGATCCTACCTGGTTTTCCTCTTATCTCACTGGCCATACTCAATCTGTTTGTATAGCTGACGGGCGTGGGAACCGCCACTTTCCCCGAACCCTACCAAATCCTATCGGTGTTTTCCAAGGATCCTCAGCCTCACTCGGCCCAGTCCTGCTTCAAACTTTTGCCAATGAATTATTCCTCTATGCACCGCAGGTGCACGTTTTGCAGTACACTGACGATACCCAATTTTTTTATCAGGCAAAACATGGGTACCCTCAGCTCATTGCTACCATGAATAAAATCATAAAATCAGAAAGGAAACTAAACAAAAAGTACTCACATCAAACTGAGGATTGAAGTAAAAAAAGTAACCATCTTTAGATTCACAGCTTGACAAATTAGGAAGTAAACAACTGGATACTGAGACTAGAATTGTTCAATTTACATTTGACAAAAGGATTCGCGCTATTTCTCGATAAAAATTACCTGGATTATTTTTATTATAATAAATGGATTGCATGACGCAACTAGAATGACAGGTATTGGCTGATATAAATATTATGGCAATAGTTAATATTTATTCTATTTTTGTAAATATAGTAATTGAAAAACATTCTGCAACCATATATTTTTTCTTTCATTTTGATTACTTTCCGCTGGTTTCGCTGCCTTCTAAGCAAGGCAAGGTTGTAGAAGCAATGCCTTAAAAAGCTGCAGTATCAAAGGCAAGCTGGTTTTTGCATCATCGTCCCTTCCACTCTTCGTTTACTATNGTCGACGTATTTCTTCTCGTTTTCTAGTGTTTCATATTTTGTCCCCGATGTACCACATGGATTTCGTCGAGTTTTGATTTTCATTTCGTTTATGTTTAGGTTTTTATACTTCACTGAGGCAAATGGAGAATCGGGGCATTGGAAATTATCGATTCAATTTCTTGAACAGTGAGGGGGATAGGGAGGATGATATTCTTGATAATATCCGAACTCATTGTGATTATTATCATTCGTTAACTGACATCGATGGGAGCTTTAATGTCATCCACTTGAATGTTAGGTCGATTAAAAACAAATTTTATGATTTACATAATTTCCTGGTCCAAACCATTCCAGTAAGGTATTTTTAGGTTGCATCGAAAATCTGGTTAAAAAAAACTAGAAAATAAAAAGAAGAATGTTGTTCTAGCTGGTGACTTCAATTATAATCTTCTTGTAAACAAAGGAAATTATTGCAATTCATCTTTCAAAAATATACTATCGTTTTACGGATTCTCTCCAATGACAATGACGGGATCGACCAGCGGTAGGTATATTGCAGCCAAAACATGCAAAAGTTCCAACGACGTCCTTGTTCTAGTTCGTATGTACAACAAAAATATACGAGCTGACTGCGTCGCGTCACAGACCACGGTAACACCGCTCAGTTCACTATAGTCACAGATGAATGTAATGGAGTTGAACAAAGAGACGACACACAGTCGCGGCGCACGAGGAGCTGCATAAGACTAACCAATAGCCAGCGCCGAGCCGGCGCAGTGGTATCCCGCACATACGAGCAGCAGTCGGTAACATCGTCACTTAAAATACCGCGTCCGCATTGACGCTTCACCGCTGCCAACGAATCTCAGTGTTCATAGACAACAGCAGGTAAACGCCAGCCACTTAGTACGAGCCTAATACTGCCGGTTCAACTGCGGACGCAACTAAAGCGCCCGAGCAAACAACGCAACATCAATCATAATATCAGATCCTATGTACAGCCACTAAGTACGACCATGTATTTAGTGCTGAGGAGATTGCATAGGCGTCCGCGTGCTGGCATGCGAACCGGCCCCGGATTCCTGTCTCCGGACTCACAATTCCGGACTCACATTCCGGCTTCACGGTTCCGGACTCACATTCCGGAATCTGATCCGGACATACCACTGTGTTAAGAATCCAGCGGCCAACACTTCCAGTCTCCTGACACGGTTGGCACTGAAAGTTCACTCCTCCTCGCCGCGTACGTCAAGTAGCCAGCAAAATACATACGCGCCGACACCGCCCAGTGCGGGTTCGAATCCCGGCCTCAGCGGCACTTTTTGCGGCTGCAGCGGCAGCGTTTGACGACCTGCAGCTGTTTGATGTAGCGCGTGCCGTCCTGGCAGAGCATGCGCACCTTGCGCGTCCGCCAGCGCTGTGGTCGACAGCACGCGTTGCTGCACGAACCGCCGCACGTGGCGTTTCGCACGGGTCGCCGCGAGCGACACGAGTTCTCTCGCACGTACTCCTTGTAGGTGTTCTTACGGCACGTGGGCGCTGCCGGCGGGAGGGGGCGCGTCAGAGGCTGCATAGAAAATGCATAGGAAATTTAACATGCGCAATAATCACAACATATTTTAATATGGACTGGAACATTCAGTGCCAAATCAGTTCCGACTTCCGAGAGCCTTGAACAAACGGCATAATAAAAAAGTTAAATCACCAAAACTTCAATACCATCTTTCAAAAACATACTTAATGATTGTATTTGTGTGTGGGGAATGTATGGGATGCAGGTCAGGTCACAACAGTCGGGTCGAGCCAGGCCAGGTCAGGTCACAACAGTTGGGTCGAGACAGGCCAGGTCAGGTCACAACAGTCGGGTCGAGCCAGGCCAGGTCAGGTCATCTTGAGAGTCTCCGGCCCGCCACTCACCCTGATCGCAGAGCTTGCCTCCCCAGCCAGCTCGGCAGCGGCACTTGAAGTCATTGCCGGTGCTGACCCGCTTGCAGCGGCCCTTGAGACAGGGGCTGGGCTGGCAGGGGTCGGCCGGTGGCGGCGGCGGCTGCTGCTGCTGCTGCTGCTGGTGACCGGGCCGGCCGGGTATGTCGGCCGAACAGCCCGGCTTGACGTGCTTCCTCCCCGGCGTCTGACGGAAGTCGCTCAGACTGCCGTCTATGTACAGACGCTGCAGACAGCCTGAAGGGGCGTGAAGATGCACGGAGTCAGCGACTGGGTTCACGGTGAAACGCACTATCCGACGCAGGGGACATGACGGAAACTAAACTCACGGACAGTGTTGGTGTTATGCTCTGCTGACTACAAACAACAACAAATTAAAAAGTGTCTCGGCTGACTCAGCTATAATACACTCTAACTACACATGCATACAATCCGAAAAAAAAAATCATGTCATGAACACTTAACCAAACCTAATATTTGGTAGACCTGGCCGGCTGGCCATGTCATTAGCTAAATCAGCACATCTAACATACCACTAAGACGAAAAATAACAACCGATTCACTTCCTCAATTCCTTACACCCCAAACATATCCCAGCATCGGCACCCGACAGCACGACTCACCTCCGAAGCTGGAGATGTCCCTCAGGTGCCACTGGCTGTAGGCGTTGACGCCGACCTCCCGCGGCAGACCGCCGATGTAGAGCGGTGCACTGACCCGCATGTACTGCTGCGCGCCGTCGTTGACGATGGAGCGGGTCTGTCCGCCGTCGACGCGCAGTGTCAGACGTTTGTGATCCAGCAGCAGCTCGATCGTGTGCGGTCGACCGTTACTGATCATCTCGTAACTGTGGGCCAGGCAGGTCAGGTTCAGTCAGGGTCAGGTCAGGGCAGGTCCAGGTCAGGTCAGGGGCGGCAGCCGATCATCTCGTAACTGTGAGAAGGGCACAGGGGCAGGTTCAGGTCAGGTCAGGGCGGCCTACACGATCAATCTCGTAACTGTGAGAAGGGCAGGGCAGGGCAGAGGAGGTCAGGTCAGGTCAGGGGCGGCACCGATCATCTCGTAACTGTGGGGAGAGGTGAGGTCAGGGTAGGGCAGGTCGGGTCAGGTCAGGTTTGGAGACGGGGTAACTCCCTCACCTGAACATAATGGAGACGGGGTAGCTTCCTTACCTGAACATATCTGGAGACGGCGGTAGCTCCTCACCTGAACATATTGGAGGACGGGGTGGCTCCCTCACCTGAACATTATGAAGACGGGGTAGCTCCCTCACCTGAACATATTGGAGACGGGGTGGCTCCCATTCACCTGACATATTGGAGACGGGTGGCTCCCTCACCTGAACATCATTGGAGACGGGGATGGCTCCCATCAACCTGAACATATTGGAGACGGGTAGCTCCTTACCTGAACATATTGGAGGACCGGTAGCTCCCTCACCTGAACATATTGGAGACGGGGTTAGCTCCCTCACTGACATATTGGAGGCGGGGTAGCTCCCTCACCTGAACATATTGGAGACGGGGTAGCTCCCTCACCTGAAACATATCGTTTAGACGGGGTAGGCTCCACTCACCGAAACATATTGGAGACGGGGTAGGCTCCCTTACTGAACCTATTGGAGACGTGTGTTCCCTCAACCCTGATCATATTGGGAAAGGATAGTTCCCTCACCTAAACATATTGGAGACGGGGGTAGCTCCCTCACCTGTTAAACATATTGGAGACGGGTAGCTCCCTGCACACTCTGAACATATTGTTAGACGGGGGTAGCTCCCTCACCTGAACATATTGAGACGGGATAGCTCCCTCGACCTGATCATATTTGGAAACGTGGTAGTTCCCTCACCGAACATATGGAGGACGGGGTTAGCTCCCTACCTGAACATATTTGGAGACGGTGTAGCTCCCTCACCTGAACATTGTTGGAGAACAGTCGGTAGCTTCCACGCTGACATATGGGAGACGGGATAGTTCCCTCACCTGAACATATTGGGAGACGGGGTAGCTCCCTCACCTGAACATATTGGAGACGCGCAGGTGCTCCCTTACCTGAACATTATTGGAGACGGGGTGTCCCTCACCTATTCCATATGGAAACGGGTAGTTCCCTCAACCTGAAACATAATGGAGATCGGGGAGCTCCCTTCACCTGCACATATTGGGAAACGGGTAGCTTCCCTCCCACCCTGAACTATTGGAGACGGGGGCTCCTCACCTGAACATATGGAGACGGGGTAGCTCCCTTGCCTGAACATATTGGAGACGGGGTAGCTCCCTCACCTGAACATATTGGAGACGGGGTGGCTCCCTCACCTGAACATATTGAAGACGGGGTAGCTCCCTCACCTGAACATATTGGAGACGGGGTGGCTCCCTCACCTGAACATATTGGAGACGGGGTGGCTCCCTCACCTGAACATATTGGAGACGGGTGTGTTTCGCTCACCTGAACATATTGAGACGGTCGGTAGCTCCCTCACCTTTGAACACGTTGGATATTTGACATTATCCTCGCACTAACATATTTGAGACGGGGTAGCTCCCTCACCTGAACATATTTGAGACCCCCGGTAGCTCCCTCACCTGAACATATTGGAGACCCAGGCTAGCTCCTCACCTGAACATGTTGGAGACGGGTAGCTTCCTCACCTGGGACATAGTGGAGACGAGGTAGCTCCCTCACCTGAACATATTGGAGACGGGGTAGCTCCCTCACCTGAACATGTTGGAGTAGCTCCCTCACCTGAACATGTTGGAGACGGGGTAGATCCCTGACCTGAACATATTGGAAACAGGGTAGCTCCCTCACCTCTACATATTGGAGACGGGCTAGCTCCCTCGCCTGAACATATTGGAGACGGGGTAGCTCCCTCACCTGAACATGTTGGAGACAGGGTAGTTGCCGACATCATAGCTGATGCGCAGTCTGCCCTTGAACAGCTCCACGGCCAGGTGCTGCGAGCGTCCGTGGTAGAGCAGCACCCCACTCTCCGTCTCGGTCAGCACCACCAGCGTCAGGTTAGCCGTCGGCAGCGACTTCAGCGGCGACAGCTCCAGGTACGAGTCGTTACGCGTGAAGCGCAGGCTGGTCAGGTGCTCGCAGTGTTTACCTGTTGGGGTCAAGGTCACAGAGTCGAGGTCAAGGTCACAGAGTTCGAGGTCATGTAGTCAAGAGTGGTGTTAGCAAAGCAACGGGTGGCGCCCTGAGCTAATGTGCTCAGGGCGTAGTGCATGGCTGTTACGGCTTTTGCGAGGGGTCGCTTGTATAAGGTCAGCTACACAGTTCGTCTGCCACCCAGGTTTAGTTAACATTGGTCAGCTAAGGAAGCTCGGTGACATAGTCAGGTTCATTAAGAACACGACGTGCAGCATTGCTGCACATTACACACTGTGTATAATTGTACGTTCCTCCTCCCTGCGTCATAGAGCCTGAGCTGCAGCGGAGGTGCCCTTGACCCCGAATCATCATCGTCAGATGACTCCTCCCTGATTTACCATCTGCCTGCATTCAGTATAGGTCAAGGCGATATGCGTAGCACTAAGTACCCGAGGTTACCCGAGTACCCTGCGTAAGCACTTACCCGAGTACCCTGCGTAGCACTTACCCGAGTACCCTGCGTAGCACTTACCCGAGTACCCTGCGTAGCACTGGCAGATGTAGTCGGTCGAGTGTCGCGGCTGGAAACAGACGCCGTTCTTGCAGTCGTGCTGCTGGCACGGGGAGGTCTGGGGGTAGTTGAGCGCCACCATCGGGCCCGACTCGCAGAACTTGCCGTTGAACTCGCCCGAACACTTACACGAGTAGCCGTTCACCTCGTCAACGCAGGCAGCGCCGTTCTGAGGGCATCAAGCAGGTGGGAGGTCAGCGCCAGCGGTCGACAATCAGCGGTTACCAGTGGTGCCATTTGTACTCTCTTTTAGGAAGAAATGCAACGTCCAATGTTGTGTAAAATGTACAAATTGATATGATTGTACAGGTCTTCACAGACAAGGATACGGCAATGCGGCTGGTACTATGCTGTTCGCTTAAAATAATTGACTCGCAGTTTATAGGTATCACAATCGGAGCCATTTTAAGTATTTAGCAAAGTGATAAATGTGAACATTCCAACATCATCGAACCGACATACCGACGTATCAGCGTGAAATGTCTCACCTGACAGAGGTGGTTCGCGCAGTCGTCGATGTTGTCGGTGCAGTTGTGGCCCAGGAAGCCGGAGGTGCATGTGCACGAGTAGTGGGTGTCGTGGTCCACACAGGTGGCGCCGTTCTTACACGGGTTGAAACTCTTACTGCAGAACTCGATTTCCTTCTCGCAATGTTGTCCTGTAACGTAAATACATAGCATTAATGTATATCATTTGATTTACACATACAGTTAGAGACATGATGCAGTGATACACCGACATAATATGTTGCAGCAAGTATTGAGAAAGCGTTATTTATTATTTAGTTTCTGACCCAAATGTTTATCATATTCAATACATTTAATATAATGTCACGATGTGCAGTGAAGAAGTGACTGGAAACGATGTCAAGGTACATCAGCCAAGTGTATCCGTTTATTCGTGCCATCCATTGGTAAGTCAGAAGAAACTAGCCACGAAAATGTTCACACTCAACACAGAACCTTCTTACTCGGGAGCACCGGTTGGGACTTCGTAACTCACGACTAGCCTGCCACCTATTGGTGCGTCTAGCCTGCCATTTACCGGGGCTACATGCAACTAACGCTGACGCTTGGCCTGCCACCTACCCATGAAGCTGGGCGGACAGCGGCAGTGGTACTGGTTGATGCCGTCCTCACAGGTGGCGTTGTTGACGCAGCCGTGACCGATGCAGTCGTCAATGTTGACCTCACACCGATCTCCCGAGAAACCGTCCTGGCAGTGGCAGCTGTGAGTGGAAGGTAACGCACGCTTTAGTCATGCTGATAGTAACGGCTATAATAGCTTTTCGAAATACGGGAGTTGCGATGCAAATTTCGAAGACGTCACACAGGACTCAGGAGATGCGAAGCAGTAGCGCTTTCCTCTGGCATTCTGGAATTTATAGGATGAGTTTAACACTTCAGAGTCACAAAACCTTCAATACAAGCCCGACCGATTTGGGAAATTATGGAGCTCGATAGTATTTATAAGTCCACCTCTGTGACGTCACAGCAGCGCTGTCTACTCACGTGAATCGACCCTGTTCCACGACCTTGCACGTTCCCCCGTTATCGCACGGGTTGCCATAGCACGCGTCGATCTTCGACTGGCACTTCTCGCCGTAGAAGCCGGCGGCGCACGTGCACGTGTACTGCTGCTCGCCGTGTGGCGTGCACGTGGCGCCGTTCTCGCACGGGTCCGTGTAGCACACGTCGCATTTGGCCATCACCTCGCGGCGCACGGGACCTGTGGGGGGAGGTCAGTCTGTCAGACGGCCAGACGGGAAGGCGGAAAACGATCAGACGGGCAGACATGTTAGACGTGGTCACGGGATTGGTGACGTACTCTGCTTTCTTCCCGGAATCCGGAGATGACGCCAACATATGCTGACACCCAGCTCAGCTTCAACCTTCAGCTTGTGAGGCATCACATTGTCAGACAAAGACTGTCCGTCTGCTCGAGAGAGATCTGATTCAGATGATTACATGGAGGTAATACATGTAGCATCTCGATTCATACGATTACATGGAGATAATGCATGTAGCATCTCGCAATCGTCAATCGACGACGCACCTTATGCGATTGCTCATATGTATTATAAACTAATCAGCTCATCACTGATTTACACGTGTAAATGTACGACCATGACGCATGACATGGGCGGTGGGTTGTAGTCTGTGCCTTATGGAGCTCCCATGGGCACTTCATTAAATTAATCGCCGTCTTAATCACCACCCCGGGATGTGTCCTTACACGGCCAAGTTAATCCGCTTCCCCGGTTTAATCTCATTAGGCGCTCATGTTGGCAGGGTTAGTGGGGCTAAGCTAGAGATCCATCCGGCTGTGGCTGCCCGTGTTGTCAACCGCTCTCTACCGCTCTCTACCGCTCTTTACCGTCTACCGTCTACCGTCTACCGTCTACCGTCTACCGTCTACCGTCTACCGTCTACCGTCTACCGTCTACCGTCTACCGTCTACCGTCCACCGTCCACCGTCGACGCTGGGCAAGAGGTCTTGAATAACTCGGAACGCTTTCGCTCAAACGACAAAATAACACAAAATGTCAAGCTACGTAGGTCGGAAGGTTTCTCAATGTTTCATTGCCTCAAAACGTTAAATAAGCTCAATCGTTCTTTGCGTGGCTTTCGAAACCTTTCAGCCAGGCTTGCAGCTACTCTGAATCAACCCAATCCTGCCGACGGCGAGTGATTCAAAGACATAACGCTTAACACCAGCGAAGATATAAATTGAATTATACTGTCGTTTACGGCTCTGTTTATGGCTATTCAGCTCGTCTGGCTTCGCGTCACGGACGCCATCAACCTCAACCAAACGTGACCAGCAGTCTGAATACCAAGCTTGATCCTCGTCAACGAACCAGCGCCAAAAGGGCTATCGGCTCTACTGGTAACTTCTCTGGCGACTCCGCCACCAGTGCCATTCGCCCGTCCTCACACTCTGGGAACGGATGACGACGCGCGTTGGATAACAGCCTCCCCGGGGATCCCCGCTGACAGGTTGCGTGGAAGGCATCCCGGGGGATACCTTCTCCGGTGCTCCCCAGGGATGCCGACTCGGAGACTCCCCTTGACAGACACCGGGAGCAGACGATCCCTGGGGAGACTCTGCGATCTCGGATCGAGACGGCGAGGCCCGGTGCAGTGCTGCCAGGCAGCAGACAGCTCTGAGGGGACAGCTGACAGCTCTGCGAGAACGGGACACCCTTGACAGTAGAGGAGTTTGAAGAGGGGCAGAAGAGGGGCCGGAGAGGGGAAGTAGAGTGGCTGAATAGGTGTCGGAGAGGGACAGGAGAGGGGTTTAAAGGGGTAAGAGAGTGGAAGGAGAGGGGTCAGATAGAAGCCGGGGAGGGGTCACGGAGAGGGGCGGAAGAGGGGCTGGGCATGTGACCAGTAGGTTGGATCAATCACTGACAGTACATGTCTTTACGATCGATGCTAGGCTAATCATAATTAATCGTGCCGACGGCCACCCAGCCGAACATGGAATCACTGTGATGGCCAGCAAATGACATTGGGAAAGACAGCGGAATTCTATTGTTGTGCTCATGATGATTAACTATGCTTACATCGTTTGAAAGTAGGCATGTTAATGCGATGCAACACTGACAGCGAATCGATACTATCATGTGCGTCTCAAGGCTTCTGCCATGTATTCCCGCCTGCTTTCATCAGGCCTGATAGCGTGTCATTACAGATGTAAGTCCGTTATTTGTATCGTATCACGGTCACGACAGCTCAAGTGTGAACTTTCGCCACCACCAATAGCCCTGATGGCCAAAGACGCTCTGTTCTATCAGCTGATCAACTCTAGCGAGCTGGTTGAGGGAACGTGAACCCGACCGTTACCATGTAACGTCCGAATAGCAACCGCGACATGGATCAAAATTGCATTGGACCATCAAAGTCGAACATCAGGCTATTTCCAAACGCCGAGAATGTACCGGAATATCTTATCTTTCAAGGCCTTATCCTCTGAGCCTTAGCGACAAGGAGGAAATAAGAAAAACATCGACTCAATAAACACAGAATAATAAAACACCGCTTCGAGTCTAACTCAACTGAGGCAGCCGAGAGCTCCTTCCCTACCTCCAACAGACTCACTAATAATACCCGGAAATTATTCCCGTCCTTCCAACAACTCACCCAATATCCTCTAAGAAACCACTCAATATAATTTATCACACGTGCTCCTAAAACCATTATCTCAGTCTCACCTTCCCCTCTCTGCCACTACCTTCCCACTCCTCCCCTCCCCCTGATTAGCAGAGCCCGGCGCACCTCTGCAGTTGAACTTGTTGGAGGGCGTGGTGAGGACCAGCTTATCACGCAGCTGACGAGGCTCAGCACACCGCGCGATCCCTGGCTCCACGTAGTCGCCCTTCACCCAGTCGGAGAGCCAGCGCAGGCCGCAGTCGCAGTACAGGGGGTTAGAGCCGAGCGCGATGTGTGTGATGTCTCGCAGGTCCTCGAAGGCGCCGTCGGGCAGCTGGGACACGTCGTTGCCATGGAGACTAAGGATGCGAAGTGCCGAGAGGCCGGCCAGAGCCGAGCGCTCCACGCACTGCAGTTTGTTGTAGCTGACGATCCTGTGGAATA
The DNA here is from genome assembly GCA_014673585.1 of Semibalanus balanoides. Lineage (NCBI taxonomy): Eukaryota > Metazoa > Arthropoda > Thecostraca > Balanomorpha > Balanidae > Semibalanus > Semibalanus balanoides. The sequence continues at coordinate 213,831 of VOPJ01016553.1, forward strand.
AGAGGGGGGGTAGAGACCGGTCAGAAGCTAGAACAATATTTTAGAAACGGGACGGAGGCCGGCTTGAGGCCAGGAGAGGTAATACTAGAACATACGTCAAGCAGATGATAAAAGTGGGGAAGGACGCATGGAAGCCGGAAGCTGGGGGACGGGGGGACGCGTCCCCCAAGCATTTTTTTATTTTAATATTACGCATATGGGCGTTGCATGGAAATAATCGACTTCAAAGTGCCTCCGTCCTCCTAACTTTCGAAGGGTGGTGACGTTCTTGGAAGGACGTAAGACGGAATTTGCGAGGGAAGAGGAAATCTGAAGACACGGCCACGGTCGGAATCTGAGGGACAAAGCGAACTTGACAAAGTCACCGACCAGAGCAGTTGGGCTCCAACCAGCTCACATATTCGAACAGATACATATAAATATAGCTCAGTCTCGCAGCGAATTCATGGTGTTCTCTCCTTGCGAACTACATAATCTAAATATAGCTCAGTCTCGCAGCGAATTCATGGTGTTCTCCCCTTGCGAACTACACCAGTTCACCCGTACACAGCCTATGCATACAGATCCAGCCAGTATGTCATTTGCGCTCCTCTGAAGACGGCTCCCCCCAGCAGTCAGCACTCCCATCATCCCATCATCATCCCCCAGCAGTCAGCACTCCTACCATCCGACTGTGACAAGCGGCCGTCAGTCAGGGCTCATAGAGTGCAACAAACTGGCCAGGACGGACGCCCGCACCCGTCAGCTACCAATTCCAATGGTAACTAGCATCGTCTAGACGCAGACTACGACTGTCGTCTGCAGCCAACGAGCTCTCCAGAAGCCGCGAGCTTCGCACAATGATTTCAGCGAGAGCTGTGACAACTCTCAATATAATATATATATATATATATATAATATTATATATATATATATATATATATAATATAATATATATATATATAGCCGTCCACGGCAGTAGAAACAAAATTCCCTAGCCGCATCATCAGCTGTGCATGTTCCGTAAGAGTTCCCGCAGCCTTATCAGAGCTTCCGCAGCCTTGTCAGAGCTGCCACAGCCCCCAGAGCTGCCACAGCCTCCCCTGAGCTGCACACGCTATCAGCTTTCGGTTTCCGCTCGCGGGCGCAGTGTGTGCTCAGATAACTCGCTGCTGACGAATGGCGTATTTACGTATCGGCGACAGCGCTGGGACAGCCTCATCAGGCGATACCCGACAGTCGCATCCAGGAATCTCCCGGGGTCGATACGGGGGGAGACAGATGATATGGCCTCAGCCCTTCACATAAGAGAGAGATCTCTAAGCTTGGGATTAAACACTATCAGGACTGAGGTTGACGCAGCATTTGTTTATCGACTGGTTGGCAGTGATGATACTCGCCGGAGCGATACAATTAACGATGAAGTGATGCATCAGTCACCAAGATCCTGCATGGGGATGAGTGATGAGTACATCCTACTCACAGTGTGGAGAGCTTCCTGAGGTCGCTGAAGGTGTTGTTGGTCAGCACGGCGATCTGGTTGTTGCTGAGGTCTCTGTGGGGAGGGGAGGGGTGGGGAGGGAAGGGCGGGTCCCGTCAGTGTGACGGTCACACCCGACACCACCGCTGCTCGTTAGCATGGCACAGACAGACACGCATACAGACAGACTGATAGACACACGAACACACAGACATACGTACACACAGGAATACTGATTACTGGTACATACATAGTGGCAGACAGACATGACAGGCATGACAGACATGACAGACATGACAGACATGACAGACATGACAGACATGACAGACATGACAGACATGACAGACATGACAGACATGACAGACATGACAGAGCTGCAGGATCGGTAATATACCATGGCAGCAGCAGAGCGTGACCTCGCTAAAGGTCAGATGCTGAGACCCGTCAGCAGCCCGCAGGCGGTATAGGATGCTGTTCAGTGGTAAAGGATGGCGCGGTATTCTGGCTACTGGAGCGGCAAGAGCTGCTGGAAAACTGGAAACTGGAAACCAGTGGGTACTGGCTTTTCAAAGTGGAATTAAGTTTAACAAGATAGATGAATCAGAAGGAAGTTTGAACGTTAGAAACGAAAACACAGAGTTCACAAAATATATGCGTTGATCTTAGTGAAAAATAACAATATTAAAGCCACATTAAAGCCACACAAAATACATAAATGTAATTGCAAAATGGGTAAGTTCAGCGCAGGATTAAAATACAGAGTCTAATCTTGCAAATATAAGTGCGGGAAATAAACACACTGAAAGATCACCGGGTTTCAAAGTAGATATAGCTAGTCATCATATTACGCATGCCAAAATTATGTAATTTTTAAATAAACGTAACCATGGTAAAGGTGGATGTTCACTGCTACCATCAGCTCGTACACTGTCAGTTTGACCCACAGTCACGGTAATATTTCAACCATCAACGTGCAGTGCCGGGTATCCGGTGAATGAACTTCAGTCTGGCTCATTTTCTCGGCACTTCCCGCGTAACCTCAAACGTGAAGCCGCCTCTGCATTGAAGCGTTGAGGCATGCACCGCCGCCAGCGGTGTTACCTAACCCGCCTCGTCTCGCCACCTATCGTCACCTCTCGTCACCTATCGTCACCGCTCGCCACCGCTCGGGCGCCCACACGAGCGAGATTCTTTGCATTGATGCGTGCACCCTCTGGCCCCAGACGGCGGCACAAGGCCCTGCCCTGCAGAGGGGGGAGGCATGGAGGTGCCCAGTACTCACAGACGTGACAGGTGACGCAGATGTGACAGGCGGCTGGCGTTGACAGATCGCAGCTGGTTCACGTCCAGGTACCTGCGGCACGCGAGTAAAGAGTGAGGACGTGAGACAGGGACGAAACGGACGTGAGGAAGACGCGAGACACGTGTGAGACAGGGACGAAACGGACGCGAGGAAGACGCGAGACACGTGTGAGACAGGGACGAAACGGACGTGAGTAAGACGCGAGACACGTGTGAGACAGGGACGAAACGGACGTGAAGAAGACGCGAGACACGTGTGAGACAGGGACGAAACGGACGAGAGGAAGACGCGAGACACGTGTGAGACATAGACGTGCGACACAAATGTGAGACAAAGTCGTGACGGATGTAAAACAGACACGTCGCATGCATAAGCCAGAGACGTCACAAATCTGCATGGAATTCGTAACAGAATCAGACTGATACGGACCGGATGTGTGTTGGATGTGTGTCGGATACATGACAGATCCGTGACAGATCCGTGACATATCCGTGGCAGACACGTGACAGATGCCACGTGCGGCGACATCAAAGAAACAGGTGGGAGGCCGACGGTGTAAGCCAGCGCTGTGAAGCGTGACGCCGCCGAGTCCCCGCAGCACGCCGACACCGGTGACCATGAACACTCCCTGACAAAGCCGCCGCCACAGCGCCGTCAGCTCAGTTCATCGATCATTTTTCCGTGTCCAAAATACCAACCGCCGCGGCGACTTCAACGAGAAACAAACGGAAACACCGACGTTGACATACGGGACAACGGGACGCATGGTGTTCGTGCAGGTGACACGGGTCTTTGTCGTGCAACGCATACAACATTGACAATCATAAATGCAGCGAGGGGATCAATAATTTACATGTTGCCACCCTGCGCTGCATGTTGGCGCATATGCTACATTAGTGGGGTGAGTTGCTACATGCAATGGCTTTGTACGGGAGGGCGCGAGTGAAATTCCATCAATGATCCATTGGATAGTCAGTTGCCGGCTGGTTCAAGAAATGCAAAAATATTTGCATACTCATGATCCCACTCTAGCCTCTAAATGAACGTAATTAGGTGAATTTCCCACTGCAAAAAAATCAATCGGTTGCGATTATTTATTAACAAACTTGCTCATTTAAATGTTTTGCATACTTTGCTTGGTTTTCAACGGAGTCTTGCAAGAAATGACTAAGAAAAAGGCATCAGAGGGCGTGAAAGCAATAGCAATTACTCAGTGAGGAACATCGATCCCACAGGAACGCACAATTTAAGTTTATTAAAGACCATAAATCTCCCGGGAGACTGTCGGAATAGCTTAATGCCATTATCCATCTCGTCTCGCCCCCCATTATATCACCATTCCACCCTTCCCTTCCACCGTTCCACCGTCATTTGCAGGGGCCATTCAGCTGTCGGGAATAACTAAATCCCTCTCCGGGGCACCCTCTCCCACCTCCGCGGCGTACAATATCATGCGCCGATGGCTCCGCCGGCCGTCCGTTTTTGTTTACACGTCATCGCTGGCTGGTTCATTTATCACGCCGACCGACCAGAATGGAAACATATCACCGCCGTCAGCGACTGAGACAATGTGATAGTAACTCCTGGCCAACACGGCGGCGGAGACGCCGGAGGCGGTGGCGGCGGCGGCGGCGGCGGCGGCGGCGGCGGCGGCGGCGGCGGTTGGCCAGTCGCATTCCATGAATACCAGGCAGTAGAGGCCGGTTCCATTGTTTTGTGGAGCCGCGCCGGACCATTATCACTGTGGGACGTGCAGCCGTGGTCTCCGCTGAGGGCTGGTCGCCTCCATCTCATTACGGTGAGGAGCAGACCCCCGTCGAGCCGGGCAGGGCTGGTCCGAGCTGGACTGAGGCGGGCAGGGCGAACAGGGCGGGCAGGACAGGGCAGACTGGCAGGACGGGCAGGGCGGGCAGTGGCGGTCAGGGCAGGGAGGGCAGGGCAGGGCAGGCAGGGCAGGGGCCCAAACGCGGTGCAGGGCAGACAGGGAGCGATAGGGCAGACAGGGCAGGACAGGGCAGGACAGGGCAGGGACAGGGCAGGGACAGGCAGGAAGGATTGGGCAGGGACAGGGCATGGACAGGGCAGGACAGGGCAGGACAGGGCAGGGCAGGGCAGGCAGCAGGACAGACAGGACAGACAGGGCAGGACAGGGCAGGTCATGATCTGACAGGGCATGGGTAGGGCAGGGCAGGCCAGGGCAGACAGGGCAGACAGGCAGGCAGGACAGGGCAGGACAGGGCAGGGCAGGGCAGGGCAGGGCAGGGCAGGCCACCGAGCAGCAGTTCCCGTACCGGGCTGCCGCCGCGTGGAACAGACTGCCAGCGGCAGCCGCCCATATCCGCTCGCGCCGCGCGCTCTTGGCTGTTTTGAATAGTTAAGAAACCGACTGTATCGCCTTCACTGTATATGTGTGTGTGTGGGTGTGTGTGTGTGTGTGTGTGTGGGGTGTGTGTGTGTGTGTGTGTGTTTGTGTGGTGTGGTGTGTGTGTGCTCAATTAGCATGTTTAAGAATATGACCAGGTGCAGAATACCCACTATGTGGACGCTCTTAATACATGAACATGAACATGAACTAAGCAATGTAGGCCAGGCCGGCCAGGCCAGGGGCAGGGCTATATGGGAGTGTCAGAGCAGGGCAGGGAGGGCAGGACAGGCAGACAGGACCCCCCCCCCCCACACACCCCCGGGACAGGGGCAGGGCAGGGCAGGGCAGGGCAGGGCAGGGCAGGGCAGGGCAGGGCAGGGCAGGGCAGGGCAGAGTTTGAGGACTGGGCCGGACCAGAGCCGCCCTCAGAGGCTTCACTTGGTCTGCCTGCCGACGACAGACTGCCGCCAGGCCGCCGCCAGGCCACCCCCGCCGCCGCCGCCGCCGCCGCCGCCGCCGCCGCCGCCGCCGCCGCCCGGTGTTTACCGCCGCCGACCAGTCAGCCTGCCGTCCGCAGATGTCCCGTCGAGACGGCAGAATTTAGGGCCGAGTTATGCATCTAAGTTTGAGGGAACGCTCACAAATACCGACCACCTGACGGTCGGAACGAGCTCGGTGGTTTCCAGCCTGGTTTACTGTATTACAGAGCGGGCCTAATCGACGTGGCATTCCAGGGAAGGCTCATGAAGTAACAGGCGGAAATCACCTCATGCTGACTCCTGTTACAGACGTATAATCCATCAAACGACGCCTGAATCATGTAAACGCATTCTCGCAACGACGGGATTAAATAGCATTTCATCGACCGTGAGTGTCGAGTTGCGTGATAACGCCACTCATGACGTTTTACAGGGCGTTCTGATCTTACAATCTGCCCCTGTGTGTGTTGATCTTACGATATGCCCCAGTGTGTGCTGATCTTACGATCTGCCCGTGTGTGGCAGTAAAAGTCATGTGGCGAGAGGTCTGGTGTATCTTCGGTCTGAGGATGGCTACTGTGTTACACGCAAGGCGTGAACGATGAACTGGGGAAATGGGACTGCTCTTCCGACAGAGATACACATAATGGCGATGGGACAGGAACGTCACGAAAAGGGGAGCAGTAAAGCTATGAGCTCGTTTTGAGAGGACCCCCCCCCCCTCCCATGTATTTTTTTTTGCAGATGTGGGCACTTCTCGTCTTGGCGAACCTTTTTGCCGTCACCAAGCAAAATAAAATATGTTAGCGCAACATTTTCTCGAAAAGACATGGGGTCATGGGGGTCATGCCCCTATTCCTACGCATATGGGACGGAAAATATATTTTGCACAAAGACTGCATAGCAGAATTCTTCACATGCACATTGCACATACACATAATATATTTTGCACATACGCGTGTAGCCGAGGCCGGGCTTACGGGCTGTGGGCACCATGACCGTCACCACAGTTCAGCTAATGTGTATAACCAGTGGGAGATATTTAGCTGCGATGACGAACATTTAGCAGCGATGTCAGTGGCCGGATATTTAGCAGCGATGACAGATATTTGGCAGCGATGACAGATATTTAGCTGCGATGACGGACAAACTTGGGTCAGCACTTAGCAGTAGCGGCGGTACTCACAGTTCAGTGGTGAGGTTCGGGATGTCCTCGGGTACCTCGGTGAGCTGCGCGCGGCTGCAGCGTACCACAGTACCGGTACAGGTACAGTTGACCGGACAGTAGCCGGCCCGTAGACAGCCGGCACTGTTGTCGCCTGCAGGAGGGCAGCAGAGGTCACGATAGGTCACGGGTCACGCAGGGTCAGTGACACAGGTCGCACAGGAGTCACTAACACAAGACAGCATGAGCATTGAGCCAGCCGGTGACAATGCAGCGATGCGAGGCATAGCACGTGTGAAGCATCTCACACGCTTAGCGATAGGGTGTTATCGATTCCGAGAATCGACAGGTCTGCGCCATCTTCACCAGGCTGTTAGTGTTCCCAGACCGCGGCTATTGAATCGCGCATTAAATGTCACGCTTGGCCATCAAGCGGGGATTTGCACTGATGGTGCTGATAGTATTCTTCGCACACTCGCCGACGTCATTCAACGCGCCACGCGATAAAATAGCCTCCAATACGGGAGCTGTTCCGTGCACCCCGATTTCCAGCTAGTGGTGAGTGACAGGAAATCGTCTGGAAGACTTAGCTCTGTCTGGAGTGGAGAGGACGGGGTGCAAGGGCGGATCCAGGGGGAAGGGCCATGCCCCCCCCCCCAAAAAAAAAACACCTCAAAATCGGGCGCATTTTGACACATTTACTGAGTTTGTTCGTAAAATAAGCAACTTTTCACTAGAGGAAAGTTTGTTTTTAAATCAGTTATTGATACATAAGCAAGCGAAAATCCGAATGAGTTTTCAGAATTATGCGATAATTTTTGGGATTTCACCCTTCAAAATCACACTGTGTCTGGATCCGCCAGTGACTGGGTCGCACCCCTTTTCTAATCCCGCCAACTTCCAGAGCATGCCCAGTTGTTCCGGAGAGTGCAGAATTGTGTTTGTTGATCTTTCTTTCTACATCGCACTTTGTAGTGTAGTGCACACCTCCAATCAAACAACATCTCGACAATGCTAAGTTGTCTCCGCACGTGTGACACTGTCGGATGTTGGGATCAGAAAGAGTATCCCAAGTCTGCTCAAAAGGAGACCAAGTGCAGACCGAGCGGAGGCGGGGCGGGGGCGGGGGCGGGGGCGGGGGCGGGGGCGGGGGCGGGGCGGGGGCGGGGGCGGGGGCGGGGCCACTCACTTGTACAGGTGAACTCGTGCACAGAGATCTCATCCACAGGCGAATCCTGCAGTCGCGACGGCCGGTGGCAGCGCGGGCTGCCAGATGTGACGTCACTGGTGCGTAGCCAATCAGAGAACCAGGCCAGGTGGCAGTTGCAGTTGAACGGGTTAGACATCAGATTCCTGCGAATCGCGGGGGAAGCGACATCAGAGAACGTTTGTTTGCAAAGTGCTGCTCGCGGCTTAGCACCCGGGTATTTACATACCGGCTTCGGGACTCGTCACGGCGACATCTGAAGCAGGCGCAGTGAAGCGTGGGTGCCTCGGAGAGGCAAAGAAATGCTTGTTAGCACAGTAGGGAAAGTACTGGAGACGGAGAGTGGTTTGCAGAATCTCGCCTCGTCTGAAAATGAGACCTAATTTGGTGCCGTGCTGGCGTTGACATTCATAGGACCTCTCGCAATTAGGAGGCTGGATGACGGAGGCGCTTACTGGAATTATTAATTAATTACGCAATCTAGTTAATCAAATGGTCGCGATGATGCCTTGCGGTATTAATGTTCAACATTTCTGAGAATTTAAGCGACTGACTGCTGTTCGTAGGCAGCTAGTTTACACTTTGATCCGTTTAATTAAACTAAAAATGCTGTCTAAAACACATCTGCCCCGCACCCCGCTACTCACAGCGTTTTGAGGTTCTTCAGGTCGTCGAAGCTGCCGGGCATCACACAAGTGATCTTGTTGTTGTAGAGCGATAGAGAGGTTAGCGAGCGCAGACCGCGGAACATGCCGTCATGGATGTGCTGGATGTCGTTGTTAGTCAGAATGCTGCCGGCAAAGACATCAATTCAGTTATATATCATATTTATATATTATTGAACGTAACATAACAACGTTTTCACCGTAAGACTCATGACAAACTTCACACGCCACTCGTATGATTATCAGACTTAAAAAGCTCGTTTAGACAGTTGCCGAAGGAATTTAAGATGGAGATGGAAACATGGGTAGGATGAAAACATCAGAAGATGAACTGCCCACTGAAAGATGTCGCCGGTTCTCGCGCTTCAGTTGCTGCGTTAAGACCGAATCTCGGAGTGAAGCCGACACCTCGCTTGGCGACACAGCCCACGCACCTGTCTCGGCGCGTGTGACGAACAAAGAGGCGGACAGGGAGCGACGTTCGGCGACAGAAGCAGATCGAATCAGCAGTCCACAGAATCGGATTCAAGTCAGATCGCATTCAGACTGAATAGTGAACAGGTCGCTGCGGTCAGTCCCGATCGCGCCACGAAGACGGGTTTCGTTTAGCAGATATCATCACGCTGGCTAATTGAAATAGGTCGCGCAAATGATGGCATCTTTCCACGCAGCGACTCGGAGCTGATCCAATCCTTGTGAGGTCGGTCAGACTGTCCGAGCCAGTTACCGGTGGTCCGGTGGTAACGCGCTGGTAACGCGCTGGTAACGCGCTGGTAACGCGCTGGTAACGCGCTGGTAAGGACCACTCCAGGGCACTATACAGGGTCCACTCGGTCCAGAGGATAGAGACTGCTAAACGCTGGACAGGAGCTTATCTGGCCAGAAGTCCAACACTCGAGCCAACAGCTGAGCCAACGTAGCATTGCAAGGTCATGCCATTATCAGTACCGGCTAATATTGACAGGAGAAGGAACTTCGGGCGCCTGCCTCCAGGCCTGGGAAAGGCATTGTGCAATGCAATTCACTTCGATCAACGCACGACCATGCTATCGTGCTTTGAAGTGGGTGGTTACCTCGAACTATCGCAAGTCATTATGGTCAAAGTCTACCTATACTATGGCGCTGAGTTCCTATTTAACTACGACCGTCTCAAACAGCTTTGCTTCAGCCTTCACGTTAGACCTAAGAACAATAAATCTAGTTTATTCGGAACGTCAGCCCAGTGTGAACAAACGCGCTCTCTGGCACCCTTTCAGTACATACCTGGAGCATACAATATCAAGTCCAATATTGTTTACAAGACCTGTCAGTATTTTGCTTTTCATATGATGTTTAACATCATATTAATTAAATATTGCATATGAAAGACTGTTGCAGTCGATATCACTCCCAAGGACGGCGCCAAAGGGGGACGGGGAGACGCGTTCCCTCCAACATTTTCGGATTTTTAACATTACACCCATGGGCGTTGCATGGGAAGAATCGACTTCAAAATGCCTCCGTCCCCCGTTACTTTCGGAAGGAGGCCCGCCCAAATGGTCATTCCGTACGTCGTTTATGAGTACCTAAATACATCTATATTCAAACGGCTAAGTCATATTTTTGGGAGAGCACTCGAATTTGACGACGACAAACTATGTGGATTGTAATATTATTCACTGACGTAAATTCCGTAATGCGGAAGTAATTTCGCCTCTCAGTAATCCAACAGCATTTCACACCACATTAGACCAAACCGCCCTCTGTCACGGCCTTGAATATTGTCTCCTCACCCCTGTACGAGCCGAGTACAAAGCTCTCGGAGAGCGCTGCCCGTTCCAACTGTAGCGAGTGACGGCGTGTGTGGTGTGCTGTGGCTGTTGTGTGTGTGTATACTGCCCACCAACAGAGCCACTGTCCTACCTGCTTCCGTGTAGTGTGGACTCGATGTGATGTGAACATAAGTGCCGGAACTCGGTGTGCTCACTCAGGTGTACGCGAAATACGGAGGTGTACACAGGAGCGGGCCAGCTAGGTGCCTCTCCGGGGATCGCGGTCTGGCCGGGCGACAAACAGTCTGACCGCAGGGTGGATCTGAAGACTGCAGGGCGGGGCGGATCTGTAGGCCGGGCGGGGTGGATCTGCAGACTGCAGGGTGGGTGGATCTGCAGGCCGGGGCGGGGTGGATCTGAGGCCGGGCGCGGGTGGGACGGTGCCGTGGGCGGGGCCAAGATCTGCAGGCTCGGGGCGGGGCGGATCTGCAGCCGGGCGGGGCGGATCTGCAGGCCGGGACGGGGTGGATCTGTGACCGGGGCGCGCGGGCGGATCTGCAGGCCCGGGGCGGGGAGCGGAATCTGGGCACAAGGCGGCGGGACGCGCGGGTGACGAGTGCTGTAGAAGCGCCGGGCAGGGGTGCGATCTTGCAGACTGCAGGCGGGCGACGATCTGCAGGCGGGCGGGATAAGACTCTGACAAGGCCGGGCGGGATGGATCTGCAGGCCGGGGCGGGATGGATCTGCAGGCCGGGGCGGGGCGGATCTGTAGGCCGGGGCGGATCAGGCCGGGGCGGGGCGGATCTGGGCAGGCCGAGGCGGGGCGGATCTGCAAGGCCGGGCGGGGCGGAATCTGCAGCCGGGGCGGGGCGGAATCTGCAGGACGCGGGCGGGGCAGATCTGCTGAGAGAACCGGGGGAGGGGCGGAACTGCTGCAAGGCCGGGGCGGGCGGAATGACGTGCGACCGGGGACGGACATTAGCGCCGGGGGGAGCGGGCGGGGTGGGCGCGTATGTACAGTGAGTACACGGAGCGAGACGCGTGAATCCAAGCCAGAGCTGGCCATTGATCAAGGAGAAGCTGGCCCCAGTTGAATCAGAGGGAGAGCGGGGCCCATCGCGATCAAGGAGACGCTGAGCCGCATTCGATCAACGGAGGCTGGCACTGTGAGATCCAAGGAGAGGGCCCCGAATTGATCAAGGCACAGCTCGGCCGATTGATCAAGGAGAGCTGGCCCATTGATCAAGGAGAGCTGGCCCATTGATCCAGGAGAGCTGGCCCATTGATCCAGGTGCGGTATACACATGGACCACTTTGTACCCGCATTGCTCGATGCTCTGAAATCGAAGTCTGTTCAGTGCGGGGCCTAATCTGGTCCAAATTAAATTCCTCTATGGTTAATAAGAACAAGAAACGAAGATGAGACAGGGGCTAGGTGGCAGGCATCAATGCAGTTTCCAGATACCGTCTCTGTGCACGAGTGTTACTAAGTGTGCTAGTTAGTAACTAGTAACTAGAACCAGTAAGACGTCTTAATCGGCGAAGGACGAGCAATCCCGTAGAAAAACGATAATCGACTTCTGACGGCTGATTGGGCGAAGGGATGACGTTATGGACAGCTACTGTTTGGCGACGATGCTAGCGCACCATAGTAACGAGTGAGACAACTAACGCTGATGGCCGAAACTGCGCCGGGCGGCCGGGACTGCGCTGGCCGACAGATTTGTTAGTTTTACGCCCTAGACCCTACGGATGCAGTTTGCACTGCAGTTATGCAGTTATGCAGTTGTGCACTGATTCTGTTCATATTCATATCATTATTATTATTGTGTTTCGAACGTCATTTATGACATTTACATACTTTTAGCTACTGTATGTATGTGAGTGAGTGTGTGCTTGTATTGTTCACTTTTATATTCCTGTATGACGATGACCTCGAATAGCCCAGACATGTGGATTGGTCAGATTTAGTAACAATACAATACAATACAATACAATGCACCCCTGGAGGACAAAACTCAGGGCATTAGCATAATTTATTAAATGGGGCTATCAGATGGCGAGGACCGCTTGTCAATCGGATGTGGGATTACAAAGATATAAGCTTCTGAAAAGCATTACAATCGCGTCTGGCATGGTCGGGTCGGCCGCTTATATGTGAGAAAAATCACGTATTCAGTGAGGACTCGCTCGCGCTTCGCGCTGCCTCGTAACTAACAAAAGGGGCACAGCACAGATACCTACTGCGCCAAAGGAAACAGCAGGTCAAAGCGTTCAGTGTCCTGTTTACCTCACACAATTAACCACACCACCCCATTTAGCATTCACCCGCAAAGGCGGCGCCTCCAAAAGGTGACCTTTAGCCCAAACTGCACTGCAGCATGGTCCGAAACAACAGCCGCCGGATTAATGCGACATCTGATGGAAGCCGTACACCACAGCGTTAGCGGGGTACAAGGCAAGGTAACGAGCCACGTGCTGCGGACCCTCCCCCCCCCGATCATCAGTCACAGTCCTGCACAAACCGCAGTCCACCGGCCGCAGTCTCTTCAGTCCACCGGCCAGAGTCTCTTCAGTCCACCAGCCGGAGTCTCTTTAGCCCACCGGCCGTAGTCTCTCCAGTCCGTCAGCCGCAGTCTGTTCAGTCAGTCGGCTGCAGTCTCTTCAGTCCACCGGCCGAAGTTTCTTCAGTCCGCCTCCACAGTCGTTAGAATGTTTACTCCTCCAGCCCCCTATTCCGTGGTCGTCTAGCTAAGTTTGGTTTCCAGTTTCCGGTTCGTGATTTGTCAGACAAATATACAATCCAACGATCAATTATGTCCCCTAGTCCGTGGTTGTCCATAAGTTCAGTCCCAATGATCGGTCCGTGATTCGCTAGCGGTATCCCAATAGACAATAACGATGACGAACCATCTTCTGCAGCAGCCACCACCGACACCAATGGTAGCGCTTCAACATTACCGACATAACCACCTGACCACAAACCACAGATCACAACGACAATTCGCGGAGCCCGCCCAATCAAAACTTGCTTGGACAGACGTAATGCAAAAATATATAAACCGACACAAACAGGACGTCAATCGACGACGGCATGCGTCACCAGCAGACGATCTACGTCACCAACCCTCCGCCATACCAGCTGCAGGAGCCGGCGGATTACCACACCGGCTAAAAGCCGCCACATCCAGCCGCCATATTTCAGATATCCCATTTGCGGCGGCTCTCGGCCGGTCGGCGATCGGCTAGCGGCCGCTCTCGCCGACAGAAGACGCGTCGATAGCCGATATCGGTGGCGGGTGAGCCCGATGAGAGGTGGTCCGCTGCCGCCGGCCACCGCCGCCAATTGCAGCGGATTATCGGAGGACGGCGGACCGGCTGGAGGAAATGGGATCACGAACGCCGCTGGGTCGGGCCGGGGATATATATGGGTCACTGGGTTAGGTCGGAGTACACCTGAGTCAGTCTGGGGTACACACTGGGAGGTACGGCCAACGAGTTAAGCGAAATACAGAATCGGGATGAAACAGGACAGTACGGTACCTAGTACGGCGCAGCACGGAATAAATTAAAGGCGACATTTTAGTAATGCAAGCTATACAGCGAAAACATCGAAAAGACACCAGAGCTCCAGCCGATATTATGATAAAGGTACACGCACGCACGCACGCACGCACAAACAAACACTATTTATATTCAAAATTACCGCGCATACGGTGAACCTCCTACACCCTAACCTAGCCCCGCCTGAGGTACTCACACATCCTGGAGCCGGCCAGCGCCCTTGAACGCATCGTCCTCCACCTCAGCGATGCTGTTATCGCTCAGATCGAGCTTCCTGAGCTTCGGAAGCCGTGAGAAGAGACGGGCCGGGACGCGGCGGATGGCGTTATTACGCAGAATCCTGCCGAAGGTGCAGTCACAGGTCAGACAGAGACACGTACTGGTGAAGAATACGGCATCTTCAACTGTCAAGTTAATGTCGGCATCGACAAAAGGGTGTAGGGCAATTTCAGCAGTTTTGTTATGTGGAAAGTAAATTTGCAGCTAGTTTTTGTTTTAAGCATGTCACGACTCAAGAGATAAATGGGTGTATATACATTGTATGATAAAGCATAACATTAACCAGCACTCCGGTGGGCCTACGAGACAACTTTGCCATGGTGGGGGGTCAAAATGCGTCTAACTCAAAAACTAAAAGGGCTAGAAAGACGCAGAAAAAACGTTCCAAAGCTCTTGAGATATAGTCACTTGAAGTGAAAGTGAAGTGACCTGACCTGAGGTGACCTGAAATAAAAAAATGCAAAATGTGGGCAATTGATGCCCACACAGCTGTACAAAATTTGGCGGCACTGCGTGCCGCCGTTTTCCCGCTATTCCGAAAAACCTCAGGGGGTCAAATGACCCCCACCATGATAAGGTTAAAGGGAGTGTGGCAATGGTCCATGTGGAATGTTGACACTAGTCTGTAGAACATATTTTTTCTTGAATTAGCCATATACTTTAATTTCCCAGATTCACTTTAGTTTGCTGGATATTTCACAAGTCGCCAATTCACATACTGGCAGTACTTAATTCTATCGTAGTCGCAGAGAGTTTCGCTACTAGAATGCATTAGTTCTTAAATTACAACGCTAGCATAAATTGTTTAGCTCTGGCCAATAGAAAACAACTCGTGAGCACTGAAGAACGGCCTGCCGAACAAAAGCCTTGATGAATATAAACAAACCGCATAATTGCTCGTATAGGTTTGTTATCGTCTTTGGTGCGCCATTATAGGCAACATCTTCGTTACTGACGTTTATAGTGACGATCGTTTATGTTTTTTGAAAACAAAACAAATGCCAAAACAGATTAGGTAAAATCACTAAAGAGGCCTCCATCGTTGAATTATCGTAACCAATGATCAACCAATAGCTTCTTACCGTAATAAAAATAATTTGACATTTCAAAAGAGTACAGGGGCGGATTAAGGGGGCAATCCGGCCATGCCCCCCCCCCCCAAAGCGAAAAAAGGGTGGGGCCAACATATCTTTTGCCCCCCCCCCCCCCAAGGAGATTAGTAAATACCCACATTGTTCAATACGGACTGACTTGGTACTATTTGTTGTTAACATGGTGAGTCTGGTACTCGAGGAAAGATAACAATTTATCGTTAAAATAGCTTTGAAGCAGTCAAAATCCAAGCTATTAAACAATACAAAACCGAAAAAACCGGGCGCCGCTCGCGCATCACACAAGTTTCGCAATTGCTTACAAAATAGGAAAATGGAGAAATTTATTTAATTAAGTATCAGGCCAGGACTCTCCTTGACGGTAATCCTGCCAGGCAACTTCATACAACATTAACCCTCGCTTAAGCCGCTTCCACCTTCGGCCGTAAGGGGGGGGGCTACAGGATCCCCTGTTTACTTCCAACAAGCATCATAGGCAACGCGGTAAGAACCCGAATGTTGCCTGTCAATGTGGAGAATCTAAACGGCATGCAATTTTTTAAGGTTGCAGGTCATTGGGTGAACTTCCAGGTGAAGTTGAATGAAAACTCGACTCGATCACGTCAAGAAATAATGGTTTTTTTTCGTCATAAAAAACTAAAAATTAGGGAAAATTGATGAATGTAAATAAAAAGCATGGCCCTGACCAGTTTCGTCTCCGAAATACAGAAAATGTTATTTATTTGATGATCTGGTCAAAATAAGTCAAAAAAAGTGATAAAAATAACGTCATGAGTTTCTTTCACTTAGGGAGCCATCACTCAATCACAAAAAGTCATTGCAAGTCATTGCTTTATAATTTGGTTTAGGTATTGCCCACATTTAGTTCTCAGACTTATCTTTGCATCTTTAAAAATCTTTGAATATTTTGATTTTTAATTATTTTTTACATTTTTTTTAGTGGTAAGAAACCAAAAATGTCGGAAATCCTAGTTAGCCTTTCCTAATTAAAATGTCATTTTCGATCTTTGTCGCTTTCTGTTAGCAATTTGCTGCAAAACCCTAATTTCCTACGATTTTAAACTATATTTTACCGTCTTTCCACACTATATGTCACTAAAACGTCATTATGTCCCAAATGACTGAACCAATTTCAGTGAAATTTTGCCAGCATATGTATAATTTTTGTCACTTCAGCTACTAAGATTTCAGCAAGATGCGCAGCATGAGTAAAAAGTGATTTCAGTAATACATCAGGGAGGCCTGTCAGCCTCCCCGCTCCCGTAAGGCGAGGATTAATTTTCAAGCTGGCTACCTGTTAAGCTAGCTAGCTTGCCGAGTTCCGAAAAAGGCGACGCAAACGATATGACGCGAACATCGGCCCCCTAAAATACCTAGCCTAACCATGGATGAGAAATACCATGGATGAGGTATTTCTCATCCATGGCCTTACCAAATATGTATTATAACATGGAAATCCACATGCAAAATGCTGCAAATCCTTTATTACACGCAGACAAAACGGATATACATTTTTTCGTCATTTCTGCTGACCCCCTCAAGAATTATCGGTGACACCCTTGCGAGTTGGTATGAAATAAACGTGATTATTACTAACGTGTGTACATGCTACGGAACTGTGGTGTTCTGTGTGTTTTAATTTGAATTTTCCCCGATTTTTTATGTTTTTTTTTCTCCAATTTTTTTTCCTTGATTTTTTTTTTCTCGAAAAAATGACAATGACTAAGCCAGTGTGTAGCAATCATTTTGACCTAGGTTGGTACGGGGTGCAGTCAAATGACTTGTTGTTGAAGTAAGTGTTTGTTTTAAGACGATACTAATCTTCTTAATATTCCATGAAAGTAATTTGAAAGTACGTTCTTGCTCAGGTCAATAAACGATACCTTTATTCTTTCTCTTGCCATTATCGATGAAAAGTGATCGTTTACTGACAGAGAACCAACAACAATAACTTGATTTTATGGCTAATCTCTATCAAGTTAGCGAGGTGTTGCGACATATATTAACAAAAGGTGGGGCCAAAACTTGGCAGTAACACTCTTTCCGTCCTTGATCTGACCTTGACTCCGGTGAGATGGCTTCCGTCTTGAGATATAATGGCGGCGGGTCGGATACCATCACTTCATTAATCACCCGGGAGACAAGACAATCTTCACCTGACCGAGACCCTCTCCTCTGGAGAATATCGGCGCTGAGGCACATCCACCACTCAGCAGCCAGACTGAACTGATTGTGACATCATGATCCGGCTGAGGTTTTGTAGCTCTTCAAAGTAGCTGTAACACGATAACAGCAAAGCTGTTCCGGAGTTTTAGATCCAACTAGCCGTGAAACGACCCAAGGACTCGGAGTTTCCGTGATCTTCTGGTCATGATAGCCACAAAACGGCAAGCCAGCTATCGTTCCGTATGTGCCCATGGGATAGTTCCCGATCAATCTCCAGTTCCGGCCAGAAGGTCTGTGACCTGACCTGATCGGTCACGAACGACGGTGACATATCCTATCCTTTCACCCGGAACTGTCATCAGAATTCCACAGCGATTCTAGCCTCCCAGGCAGCGTATGTGCTCCTGAATCGTGATCCTCGTCCCAGCCTGGCCAGCCGGCGGCTGTGTTCCTAAATCCTGATCCTGAGCCTGACCGTGATCCCTCCATCCCCGCACTGTCCTCCGCAGCACAATGCCGCGTCGCTGGCGGCGGCGTCCGGCGGCTGAGGTCGTCTATGTGACGTTGACAGCTGTGACGAGATATCTGTCAAGCGGCTGCTGACGGCCGTCACCGACGACAAAAGGCGGCCGACACTGCCCCGCAGAAATCCGGCACGGATCGGCCCACGGACCGCCCATCCAAGCCCGCCGCCCCGCCGCCGCGCCCGCCGCCCGCCGCCCCGACCACTCACCAGCCCGACAAGCGGCCACATCAGACTATAGCCATCCGGACGGCCAAAGCAAAGCCAAATCTGGCCACAAAGCCTGCTGGCGAACAAACGCGCTCGTAGCGGCCGGCGCGGCGCAGCGGGACGACGCACACTGACCATCGCGTCATCTGAGCACCGTCAACAGTCGCTGGCCAGGCCCCAGGGCGCCGTTTGGCCCAGAGCTGATCCGGATGATGGGGGATGTGTTCAGCCGGCTGTTCGTCCAAAACATCAGCGCTCTGCCGGGGTAGCCTACGGACAATTAGCTTCTGGAGCGGCGGAACCAGGCCGCCGTGGGTAGATGTGAATGCAAACGGGGGCGCGGCGCCGAAAATGTCTGAGGCTGTGCCAGCGCGGGGGAAGTAATGGAGGAGAAGCTTTGAATATGTGGTGGAAAAGCCGACAGCAAAGCTGCGAAATATTCAGTGATCTTAAATAGACCGGGCGGGCACAGCCTGCGGTTTCCTGGGCAGAACCCATCGCAAAGATCATTATGACCGGAGTAGGCATTTAGCTATCGTTTATGTGTGGTTAATGTGGAAAGTTATTAACAACAGCTTTGACGAGAAGACGTCCGTGTAGGAGTGTGTTTATTTAAAAAAAAAATCGTATCGTAAGGCAAATGATTAATCAGATGACAGCTGGTCACGCGAATCTACCACATAGTTTGGAAGATTTAAGCACTTTTTTACAAGTGTGTCGCCAAATACAGACACACTTCCGACGTCATAATCGGTCATAATTGACGCTGAAATCATCAAAGGAGCTTATCTCTGGGAATACGTACCCAGGTTTTAAAATTAAGCTCCTACACTGATTGATGGCGAGCTTTTGTTGACAGTGGTTTCTTGGCATGGCATCATGACTAAAACCATTGATTTATCGTATCGATTTGGTGGTTGATAAAGTTAAGCTTCAGTTAGCTGCTGTTGCTGTTACCTAGTTTGTCGAGATCGACATCACCGCGTTTTAAAAAAAAAATATGACAATTTATCCGCACCCAAACCGCCCAAGTCCGACAACACTACCTTTTTAATCCAGGCCCTTCCCTCCTAGCAACATCAACTATGCCAACTATTCATATTGCCTTAGTCTGCAGCGAGTGCTGATCTATGCCTCGTTTTCCCATAATTCCGCAGATACGCGGCGCCGGCGAAATACTCGTCCAACATGTACCACGCCAAGGTAAACAGCGCGTCTACGTGTCGGCCTGGTGCCTGTATATAGCCGAGCAGATGGTTTATGTGGGCCCTTACCCCGCCGCCAAGTGGCTCCCAGGACGGCGTGGCTTGCCTTCGGCGACGGGCGTCTGGCATCAGTGCTCCGTTTTTACCAATCAGTGTCACGGTATGGCGGGTCAGTTTCCCTCTTAGTGAAGATATACGACCACCAGGCAGGAAAATCGCTGGTGAGATGACGTAGCGTGATTCTTCCGCATTGGTGCCGTAGCGTGGTGAACGTTTATCACGGAAACACGGGATATGCGCATATTTCACATCACTTGTGCGGCATGCTTCGCTAGCAGTGAGTGAAGCTTTTGCTTACTAAACAGGCCCCGGGGAAACATGTATCGTCTTGCACATATCTCGTTGAAGGCTTGCAGCATGGTTTGTGTGGAAGGAAAGGATACTCTGGGACATAACAAGGTATCGGTGTACAGAACCGTGGTACACACAGCCGCGGTGGCTCGCGGCAGGGCGTCGCGTCGTGAGGGAGGGCAGGGTACAGTACCGGGGTACTGGGTACTGTACGGGGTACTTACAGCTCGGTGGTCGCCCGTGGCAGGTTCTCCGGTATGCTGGTCAGCCGTCGGGCGCCGCAGCTCCACCATGGTCCCCGACACGCGGCAGGACGGCCGATCACTCGTCCTCTTGCAGTACACTGGTCCAGCGTGGTCCGGCCGGGGACCGCAACAACCTTTGAGGTCAAGGTCAGAGGTCAGGTCAGAGGTCAGGGCAGAGGTCAGGTCAGAGGTTAGGTCAGAGGTAGGTCAGAGGGTCAAGTCAGAGGTCAGGTCAGAGGTCAGGGTCAGAGGTCAGGTCAGAGGTCAGGTCAGAGGGTCAGGTCAGAGATAGGTCAGAGGTCAGGTCAGAGGTCAGGTCAGAGGTAGGTCAGAGGTCAGGTCAGAGGTCAGGTCAGAGGTCAGGTCAGAGGTCAGGTCAGAGGTCAGGTCATGCGGGTCAGGTCAGAGGTCAGGGCAGAGGTCAGGTCAGAGGTCAGGTCATGCGGGTCAGGTCAGAGGTCAGGGCAGAGGTCAGCGCAGAGGTCAGGGCAGAGGTCAGGTGATGCGGATCAGGTCAAATGTTGAACCTGGACCAGCAACGACAAACAGGAATCATGTCACAATATCACACATCGTGAGTAATCGCATTAGGAAGGTTCTGCGTCATAGGACGTCATAGGACATGGTTTCATCAAAAGAGGAAATCTGACGTGTTGCATCTAGTTAATAGTTATCCCATGAATTCACCACTCAGCAGTTCAGGTTGCTCATTGGCACGCTGAATACTACGGATTTTACATTAACCAGGGCATTATGACGTGCTAAGCCCATTATTACGTGCCATTAGTCACGTTCCATGAAAGAACGTGTCTGCTACAAAGGCGCGCTGCGCCGCTGTGTATACGTCTGACCCATGCAGGCGCAGCTCCACAACTCATACACCATGCCTGCAGCCAGCACGCACAATACCTTGTGAGCAGGGCATTACGGGGGCCTTTCAGGCGGCCGACATAAAAGTCGCCTAAATCTCCCCGCTCCACGCGGCTGGTATCCAAAGGAGACAGTTCGGTTACCCCGTTACCAGCAGGATTAAAGGCGAGATGTTCGCCAGGCGTGTCCAGGCTCATATGGCCCGGATTGCTGCCATAGACGGGAGGTCGGCCTCTGCCCGGGCTTAGTGATCGGCGGTACGACAGAAGCGCTGGACAGACCAGACAATTCCGGAGTCAGAGTCAGAGTCAGAGTCAGAGTCAGAGTCAGAGTCAGAGTCAGAGTCAGAGTCAGCCAGCTGACAGAGCCGCCAGTAAGCGATGCTGTCTGCTGGAAGCACTGAAGACTTTGGAGGCGCACCATTACAGGCGCACTCCAAACTTGGGAAGCGAGATACGGCTCCTAGTTGAAAAGACAAACGACGGGTGGTGCCCTAAAGAGAACCCGATTTCGGACAGTCTCTCTCAGACTCAGAGGTCCAGCAGCATTTATCCGCAGTATTTCGAGTAAGCTAAGTTGTAGCGGAACCCATGGGAGCAAGTCGCATACAATATGTGATGTATATAGAAGCTGCAAGATGACGTGACATGGGTACAAAGGTAACTGTGATGAAGCAGATTTTGGTATTTTTGGCTGATATGCGTCGACAAAAAAATTGATGCCTTCACTTAATTAGTGTTGGACACCAATTATCCAGCCGATGATTAACCACCGGCATGTTTTCGGTTCACAAAAACGCCTGATAATTTGATCTCAGTCATGTGAGTAATTTACTAAACGCTGATAATGATGACAAATTCCCCATTCGGTAAATATTTGTTCATTATCACCATCCCATCCAACATCAGCCGATCACCACTAAGTCATCGTCAGGGCACGATTATCAGGCGAGGATCTAGGGGGGCACCCCCCCCTCCTGAAGCGGGTTGCGCCCGTAGGGCCCTCCCGAAGGGCGCAACTTGTACGTGGCGCCTCCCCCTGACCAAAATCCTGGATCAGCGCCTGATCATTGATCAGGATCAACCTTCAATCACCACCAGATCACCAGCCACCGTATCTCCCGCAGCCCGTGCTGTATTCTCTCCACGTCCAGCGTCACCGCCGGTGAAAGTGTCTCCCCCCACTGTGACCGCTCGTCTCCACCGTGACCCAGCCCCGTGTCGCTTCCCCAGCCCGAGATAGCCATCTCCGCCGTGTAAGTACCAGTCTGCGGTGGGAAGCTTTTTACCGTGCCGCTGCTGTGGTGAGCGGTGTCTGCCAATGGTACATACACGTGTTGACGATGGCTCTACCCGACACCAGACGCCTCCGTGTGCCGCGGCACCCTTCACGGCACACGAGCACTGCTGAACGCTGCCGCCGTGCCGCCTAAACACGGCATGACAGCACCGGCCAGTCGATGCTGAGCAAAAAACTTGTTTACGGTTCGCGTGAAGAAGCCCTTCCTCAGGATATTGACATGGTGACTGGGCAGAACGCAGCCCACGCGAAGGTCAGGCGGCGAGTAGTGCATCGCTCAGGGCGACACTGCACAGCGCTGGATACCACCGGAGCTGGCAATGACGACGCTGCCCGCCTGACCGTGTTATGGTAGCAATACAGCAAAGTGGTAACAATATAGCACAGTGTTACAATACGGCAGAGTGGTAACAATACAGGCGAGTGGTAGCAATGCACATGGGTAAGAGCGGTATAGTCATGCGGTAGCAGTTGTTTGAGCTGTGTAGCAGTTTGTTTAACCCAGCGAAACAGCAGCACAGTAGCAGTAAAACGTCGAAGGGTAGCAGCGAAGCAGCAGCGTAGCAATGGCGAAGCAGCAATGTAAAAGTTACTTTACAGCTCTGCTGCACTCGCACAGCGGGTAAGAGCAACGCAGTGCGGCACAGCACAGCTCAGCAGCGGGGCGGCAGCTGCACGTCTCAGCAGCGGAGCGGCAGCACAGCACAGCACAGCAGCGAGGCACCAGCAGCGGGGCACCAGCACACCAGCTCAGCAGCGGGGCACCAGCAGCGAGGCACCAGCAGCGGGGCACCAGCAGCGAGGCACCAGCAGCGAGGCACCAGCAGCGGAGCGGCAGCAGCGGAGCGGCAGCTGCACGTCTCAGTCGGGTCCCCCGCTGCCGCCGTTGAAATCCCACCGCACGCGTCACGCAAACAAAGTCATAATGGCGCGCCTTACGCGCCGGCGCCTTCTCGGCTCGGCTCGTTTTCCGTCAGACCCCGCGCCCCAGGGGCCTTGGCCGCTTATTTGAAAATTCGGTAAACGCGCCCCAGCTGAAAGACGCCCCGCAGCGCGAACAAAGGAGCTGGGCTGGGTTTTTGTGGGTCGCGGGGCGGCGGCACGCGGCGCGGGGAGCCCGGAGCTGCAGCCGCCAGCAGGGGCCTGGTGTAGGTGAGGTGGTAGACAGGGTACCACGTGCTGGGTACAGACAGCAGGACGCGCTGTGAGAATAGGCAGGAATGGGGGAGAGGCGGGACGAATGGGTAGAGTGTCAATCGCTGGAATGTTAGAGAAAAACGGCGGTGAAGCGATGAAGCAGTCAACCTGAGGTGATATTACAAAGAGGGAGATTTTCGCGTAGTGCAATGTCCCATTCAGAGAAGGAAGAAGCTCTTACAGTCTCTTACAGTGGGAAGATAAAAAACAACTTTCGTCACCCGGTGGATTTATGTTTTGTGATATAGACTGGTTGCAAAGTAAACCACTGGGCCCGTTGTCGACGGCTGAATCCTTTAAACCGCACCATGTCCAAAGTCGCGAACTTCGCTCCAGTTCAGGATGCTGGCCGAAATATTGTAGCGATTCTGCTCCGTCAGTCGCTTACGGCGTCATTTTGAGGATGGATCGCAGACGGCGGCTTCTCGAAATATCAGGCTGTTATTCACCAGCCTCCTCAACCGTGATCACTGAATGGATGACATTCGCCATGATTACAAGAATGGATGGCATTCGCCATGATTATATGAATGGATGTCATTCGCCATGATTACATATCGAAGAGCCCGGGGCCCAGAGGAGTGTCTGGGGGTGGTAGTGAAGATATTTCTGAAGTCGGTATGATATCAGAAAATACAGAAAATGATGATACCTATATAATATGTTAGCAGCATTACACAATGCCACTTGACAAATTAAACCAGAAGCTTATTAAATAAGACAAATAGTTCGCTATCAATTTTATAGACGACTGTCGCCTTCTACAATGTCTTCAAAGAATGGATTGTTTTCTCAGAAACCCTCTTGTGAAAGTATTTCGCTCGAACGAGGAAATTCTGGCCGCGAAGTGCTGTTGCCCAGTCGCTGTTTCGACGGACGGAACAATGCTTAATGGACGGGTGTTGTACTTTGTGGTGGAAATGTTTTGTCAACCTAACGGCCATGTCTGTCAACACCATCGACAAGCTGACGCTGAGCGGCGCAGAGCCCCCGATACAAATCACAAAACGTCACCGCACTCTCTCAGACAATCAATCATCAGCTGATAAAGTGGCAACAGTTTGCGTTCCAATCCAATACGCCCATAACAATTAACTCGATAGGTCACAGGTTACGGAGTAAATTATGAGTATCGCAGCCGTGTTAGCAGGAGAAACAAGGGCACCGAGCATTCATCAGCCGGACATGAAACAGCCATCGGGCGGGTGTTTTTGTCGGCCGCAGCAGAGTGAGTGATGGGTAAATTAACAGAACCATTTGTCAACAAATCAGAGATGGACGATCACAGACGACGGAGTGGAAAACAGCTCGCGCCTGGCTGCGACGTTTTCAATAAACTTCGGAATGCACTTAGCTGGAGCTATTTCAAGGCGGAAATATGGGGCGAGGGGGTGTGAAAAGGAAAAGGAATGAGTGTGGTGGGAAAAAACAGAGGGAATAAATATTGGGAAAGATGGAAGGGGGCGAACAAGGAGAATAAGATAAAATAGAGTATAATAGGGGAGATAAGGGATGAATGGCTGAAAATATGGGGGGAGGGGGGGAGGGGGAAAGTGGGAGGAGGGGAGGGGGTTGGGGGGCGGCGGAGGAGGGGGAGGGGGAAGATTTGGGGAGGGGGGGGGAGCGGGGGGGGGGGGTCGTGGGTGGGGTAGAAGTGGGGTGGTGGGGAAGGAGGGGGTAGGGGGGGGAGGGGGGGGGGCGATGAGGAAAGATAAAGGTGGGGTAAATCAAGATATTTGGGAAATTAAGGGAAGGATTAAATAGGGATGGTGCGAAATGGTAGGAGAAAGGGTGAATATAATGAAGAAATAAAAGGAGCGTGAGCGTGGAGGGGAAATTATTATGAGGCGGGTTGAGAGGGTGGGGGAGGGGGGGGTCGGGGGAGGGAGGATAGAAATGGGGGGAGGGGGGGAATAAGTGTAAATGAAGGGGGAAAAGGGGTGGGAAGGTGGAGGGGGAAGGGGATTAGGATAAAATAAGGAGGGGGGGAAAATGTGAAAGAAGTGGAGACGGGATATGAAGAGTATAATCCGTGCGGAAGAAAAAGAGAAGGGAACTAGATAAAAGGGTAAGGAAAAAGTTGAGAGAAAATGGGGGAGAAAAGGAAGGAAAATATAAATAATATAGTGGGGAGGGGCGTTGACATAAGAGAGTGATCTGAGGAGAGGGGAAATTCTTGATTTGGTGGAGCGGGAAGTGCGAAGACCTCGAGGGGAGGTTGATTGAGATAAACTCACAAACAACAAAGGATAAACGGGAACACAACTACCAGAAATGTGGTCAGTCCTCACTGTATTAACTATTACGTACGCTGTCGGTGTCACCTCAACACTAGCCCGCTATGTAAACACGACCCATAAACAGGAAGCAGCTCATTCTTTCGACCGTTATCGTGATAATAGGTATCAGTTCTGGAGCATGGCGCGGTTCTTCATCAGTGTTGCATATGAATTTCCACTGAACACGGTCAGAGGGTGTCACACCCGTGAATACGAACAATCAGCCATGATTCATAGAGTTTACTGACGCAAGTGTAGCATCAAAATGACGCAACCTATCATCCAATATAAGCTGACAGATTACACGGAACTCGGTGCCAATGTCCGATGTCCGGTCATGTCGAGTGCAGTGTTCACCGTCAGGTCCGAACTCCGAGCTCAGGATTATTGTCAGCATATGTATATCGAGAGTCAAGGCTGTGTAGCGAACGAAATTGACTTTCATATTCGGAGCTGGCGTTTCTCCGTGTTCATGAGTTTATACACAGGTGACAGGTCCAGCGGCGCTGCAGCACCTTCGATAAGGGGGGACACGGCACCCCAGGGGCTCCCTCGCCAAAGGCTACCCCTGAAAAAATGTCGCGAAAAATATCACCCCGGATTTAAGCCACTATATTTTGCAGCCTTTACAAAATTATACAAGCAGATTGACGTACTAATAATCTATTGTGCTCTAGTCGGACTTACCCTGTTAGATTCTCATGTGAGATGTCCAAGCCCATAATTCGGGGATACTCCCCTGGCCCTCCCCTCTGCCCCCCCCCCTGGCTGCGTTCCTAGACAGGTCGATGAAGATGTACTTGGATGTACTGTTTGAGATATTGGCACTGTTTTTTTTTTCTTAAGAGAACATTGGCTAAAAACGTTATGGCAACAAATGCACTGTTAAACTCAACCCAAAATTACACCGTGCGGCTTGAAAAAGAAATTAGTATAAATCCATGAATTGCAAAAAAAAAGTTTTTTGAATTATATGTGGTGGTGAACAATATGCAGTTCATACTTAGCCCATGGATATAAATGAGTATAGATAGGCTTCATACACGATTTAGCGACCACAGAGCGGTACTAGCTGTCGTTTTGTAGGGCGAAAACGGACTACCATGGAGACGTTCCTATATACCTATGGGCAGAAATTACCAGGCATGATATCCAATGTCCATTTGTGGAGCCAACATGGCATAACTGCTTGTGAGAGCTTACCGAATCCATTTAAACTTAATTTGATTCATCTTACAATCAGCGGAAGGCGAGAAACCATGCAACTTGGCGGCCGTCTGAGCGTTGCGGCCTACCACGGGGCGGGCGGTTTACTATAGTTTTATTCGTAGTTATTTGATATTCCGTTTCCGATAACAATGCCGATAATTTCTATCGACCAAATTCGTATACAACTCAAAACTAAGCCAAATATATTTGTGTATGATTGATAGCGACAGGGCATACCTGCGACCTGAAATGTTCGCACGTCTGTTTCGCATTGAACCTCGAGACAGATCTCAGTTCCGCTGTAATATTAAGAATGAATGAATTTTGCAATGCCAATGAATGCATGACAGCATTCATAAGCAGCTTCTTAAATAAATGACACCAGTCGCAGCACCCGCAGTGACAACTGACTCGTCTGACTTCACGATAACCCCAGTAATGTATCAGGATGTCAGGTTCCGTACCAAGGAGTGGTACTGTTGCATGCATTATAATACACATCTTCATTGAATTAATGAAACCATTCAAGTTCGACTTCCGTCGTGAGAGAATGGCACGCCGATTCCTTTTATGTTCTGACATCGAGTTACTCATTCCCAGAAACGTTGTTAGCTTATTACTATCAATCAAAAGACGTGCGGGTATTTTAATGATCTGTCAATGCAAAACATGATGGCAGCGTTGCAGTTTCTCAGTTGCACGTGAATGATAATGTCCGGCCCGTGACCAGACCCAGTTTTATCATATTCACTGACATCAGAAGGACGTCATCCTTCCAGCTGACGGTAGTAACACGAGCAATTTAAATGCAGCCTGGTACGTTTGCCGCTAAAATATCGGGGACCGTACATGCAATGACGTTTATCTTGACATTTCGTGTTCTAACATTGGTACTTGAGCTTGCCTGTCAGAGACACTTAAGCATGCACAACTGTACCTACAGCTGTGTCGGATGAAGCTTACAAGGCCGTGTATAACCACATGTTCCTGAAGGCTTGCAATTCTGCTAGGAAACGGGCTCGGAATACCAAAACTAAACATGTTGGGTTGGGTTCTGAGTCAGCAGACGTGAATGAAGATCACCTACCAGGGAAATATATAAATACCTAATCGCTTGCTGTCTCATATGCATACTGTATTCGCGCTATTTGTCATGGAATGAGTAAAACATCTCTTGGCGCCTTTAACAATTGTATCGTCGAAATTAGTGCAGCCTGTGCTGACTGCTGAGTGTTACTGTTCTGATAGTACTCACATTTTGAGCTGTCTGTTCTGCTATTTGAGGGTTCTGCTGTTTGAGGGCTGTCAGCTTGCGTCGGTGGAGGCTGGCCGGCTCCTGGCAACGGGCCCCGCTGGTCTCGATCGGTCGTCGGTCCAGGAACTCTGACAGCCACTGCAGCTCACAGTCGCAGACGAACGGGTTCCGACCCAGATGACTACCGGCGGAGAAGAGACGACGTCAGGAGATAGGAGACAGGTGCAGGAGACAGGAGACAGGTGCAGGAGACAGGAGACAGGTGCAGGAGACAGGAGACAGGAGACAGGAGACAGGTGCAGGAGACAGGTGCAGGAGACAGGTGCAGGAGACAGGAGACAGGTGCTGGAGGCAGGAGACAGTCAGGAGTCGAGACAGGAGATAGGGGACAGGCAGGAGTCAGGAGACAATCAGGGGGCTTTCAGGAGACAAGGGACAGGAGACAATCATAAATCATGTTGGGGAAAACGACGGTCAAGAGACAGTAAGGTGACCGAAGAAAGTAGGAGACAGGAGATGGTCAGGGTTCGAGTCAGGAGACAGGGGACGATCAGGTTTGAGTCAGGAGACAGCGGACGGTCAGGATTCGTTTCATGAGGCCAGACACGGTCCGGAGCGGTATCATGCGACAAAGACGACATGACCGACCGACAGACAGACAGACACAGGAGCACGTGATCGCCATATCACATCTTTATTTTTTATTATTTATTTCACTTTCAAAAACTTTCCACCCTTAAAGGGCTATTCATAGGTCTACATACACGCGACACACGATATACGCATACGACTAGCCGTTTAACATCCCATAACATACTACACATACAACATATAAACATAACACACAAAAATTTTGACAATTACCAGAAATAGGGGTTAGCTTTGAGTCGCACTGCCGAGCTGGCCCAACGCTAAAAACTTTTTTGGTTGATTGAAGTAGAGATGTCGAATCGTGACACTTGGCTCCGTCGTTAAATAGCGCGCTAGCTCGATATATAAAGGTTCTTTTGCCGTGGTTGTTACGTGGACGAACTAAATTAATGTACCAGATTGACGTGTGTTTCGCTCTCGTACTTCAACGGTTGAAAATTAATTTGTGAGGCTAAATATCTGGCTGACCGGAAGATATCATGCTAATGCAAACATGCACAGGTGCAGAAATATTCTACAATTCACTCACATTGGAGCCACCAAGGCTAAGGAGAACGTCTAAATATGATCAAACTTTTTTCGGTTTGAGAGTATCCTAAGCAGCCAAAATTGAATACTTTTTGAATGAGGTCTAGGTTCTCATGTGTCCGTTGCCATACACTTGTCAACACCAGTAGCGCAGCTTGTGAAAATACAGAAGAGTCAATAAGACGAGGTAGGATTAAGTACAGGAAGGCGTGCCCTGGCATGGGAAAAGTCTAACGAGAATACCGAAGCATCGATTCGTGATCAATTCGACGTGGTTGGTTCCATGTAAGTGTGCTGTCCATTATTATGCCTGGTTTTTAACTGATTCGAGCTTTTAAACATTCTCCTTTAAACCATACTTCGGCTGGTTTCGGAGATTTGGGCGGTTGTCGACGGTCCACCGCATAGTAACAAACTCTGTTTTTGCTGCGTTGACCAATCATCGCCGTTTGGAGGAACCAAACATTGGCATATTGAGTACCTTTTCTAATGCACTCTGCATTTCAGGATAAACTTTTCTGGGACCGATGATGGCGATTTGGCTGTCCGTCTGCATATCGAACAGTGGGTGATACGGAATCCGTCCATTTCTGTTGGGTAGAAAACAATTGAAGTCAATTGGTTGCAATGTTATATAGCAGTGGTCCGAGGCACGTGCCCTGAAATGTTCCTATAGAATGGGGCGGAAACTGGAAAGTTTTTTCCCACCGAACATTTTTGAAAATGGCCTGAAAGATAACTTTGTAACCATTCCGTTGAAATTTGTAACAATTTTAGCTTTTTTAATAGCAAACTCGTGGTCAATCAACGTTAAAGCATCGACTTAAGTCGATAAGTGCTACTAAAGAGATTTCGGATCTGTCCAATGCCGTTATAAATTTGGGTCACTGATAGTTAATAGGGCTGTACATGTAGATGTTTTTCTCTGAATCCGTCTGGGTCGTCACTTGAAAGATGCTGTTCTCCCAATAAGCTGTAACTTGGTCATGGACAAGTTTTTTTTTGCTAATTTTTCTAAAAAAAAACTACCTACATATGATCGGAACCATGGTGATGGTCCTAAAATTGAAGCAACGGAGGGATCGTCTCGTTTGTGGATGGATAACCACTGCTTTTTTTCCAGCTGGATGGCACAAGTTTTCTGTCAACAAAACTAAATGTTAAATAATCCCTCAGTAAGACACGTTCATAATTAGAATGAAGTTTCAGTATTTTACAGGCACGTCCCCCTCCAATTTGAGATTCCTTATTTGGCATCGAGAACCACTCTTTAGCCGTTCAAGTGATCACCGAGGACAGAGAATTCTTAGCGCGCCGGATTTGCTCGCGGTAGCCAGTGTCTTCAGAGATCGCAACCAGACCGAGCGAAGCGTAGCGGTGCTGAAGGCGCGTGTCACCACATCGCAGTACAAACACCACCGGACAGGAGACATGTTCACCATGACGTGTATATCCAGCGTGATGTGCATATACACAGCTCGCGGTGGCATGTGGTGATAGGTGGTGACAGGACGGGCGGTGACGGGCGGTGACATGTGACGGTAATGTGGCGGTGACACGTGTTTGTGCGGCGGTCAGATAGACAAAGTGCTGACTTAATCGAATGTTCAGCTGCAGTGGTATCAGTTGCGGCGGTAAGTAACTAATTGATGCAGGAGTGTGGTGGGATGAATGCGGCAGTGAGGTTTATGTAAGACCAGGGCTGGTCATGTGTTTAATCTGGTTTGGAACTAAGCCGGTGTAGTTCTGATAGCGAAGGATACACTGGAGCGCTGTATAAGGCTGACACTGGGGTGGAGCTCGACACTAGGCGACACGTGGACGGATTTCACAAGCGTGACGCCACTCTCGAACTGGTGACGTCATTGGGTGTAACGAGAGGAAGCCTAGCAGTGCGGCTGAGCCGACTGATTGAAACATTAATCACGTCAGAGCCGTGGGATAATTGAGTTGTTCTGCGGCGGTCGTGCTGAGTCAGGCTACAAGACAGAGTGAGCTCCCTAAATACACCGTGTGCCGGCTACGGCGGATCATTAGTATGCGCCGAACAAACACTGGAGTTCATGTTCGTTCTCCTGAAGTGAGCTGCTGACAGCGTGATGCTAATTGCTTCTTTCGGCTGGGATGTGGATTTACAATCGGAAGCATTGTCATTTACTAGCATCAAAACACTCAACTAGCCTCCCATAATTCGTCAAAAAACGATTTAAGATTCGTAAATAAGTTAACAGGGGATTTAAAATTAACGGCGAAGTTTCAAAAAGCTAATGGGCAAAATATCATAAATAAAAAAATGTAACTGAATTAAGTTCAACTTGAAGTTAAACAGGCATATAGCAGAGTAATACAAATCGTCGTTTCACCCAAGCGTTTATAAAACAGCAATCAATGTATATTAACATTTGGGGAATAAAGGAAGGACTGAAAATGTAAGCATAGACTCACAGTGTCTGGATGTTCTCCAGAGGTCCAAACGTTCCATTTGAAAGTGACTGAATATTGTTGTCAAACAGGGACCTGAAATGTAGGACACTCGTCAGCTTCTCCTCAACGTTAAGTAGATCAACCGTTCGAAGAAAGATAACAGCTCATGCATTCAATGAAGCTTTTAAACTTCTAAACAAGTTCAAACAATGGGAATATTCTAGCCGAAGACGCTCCAGTGATTTCTACTTTGACTTAACACAGATTTAATGTTTCCTTAAATGTATTTCCTTGACTTCAAAGCATCTGCCGACATGAAAAAGTCACATAGTAATGCTAATGATCGTGGGATATACGTACGCCCAACGTGCGCTGAAAGGGTTGAACAGATCATAATTACCATAATCAGTGAAGCTTGCATTATTCCAGGTCACCCAGTGGAACGAAATGTGCGCGACAATCGCATTCCAGCTACTCATTAATACTCACAACAGCGTCAGGCTATTCAAATCTCTGAAGGCATCTCTCTGGATGCAGGATATCTTGTTTGCGTTCAGCAGCCTGAAAATATTTGATCCAATCAGAGGCACAGTTTAAACAACAACCTTCTCCCGCGGTTCGCCTGTCTACCAACATCAACACCGTGGCGCTGCACGCACCGTAATTGGTTACCACACGAGCTGAGATGTTAAGCTCGCCTAGAATCTCGCCTCACATCACCGCGCCACTATCTGAACACTCAACATCACACGTCAGAGAACATCACACGTCAGCGAGCTCGGGAACTTCTCCCAGATCCGGCCAGATCCGGCCAGATCCGGCCAGATCCGGTCAGATCCGGAATCACCACGTGTCGACACGCCGCCTCAACACGTTTCATGGAACACATCCCCGGAAGCCGGGTCCCTCCGGACGAATTTCAGCACTCGACGACCCTCGCCCCTGAGTTCCTCAGCTGCCGCTGCCAGATCGTCACCGCCTTCACAACTCCCCAAGGATTCGGCGGAGTTCACTCCCGCCGGCGACAACTCGGCTCACGGTCCACTGGGCGGCGGCGGCGCGGTGTATCACGTGACCTCGTGACCCTGACGCCCCCCCCCGCATCATCGCCACCTCTGTTCCCAAAACAACGCCGCCGCCGGCGCCGGTCCCGGCCGCCGTAATTTAATTTCTCGCCTCAGCGGACATAATCTCAGGCAAATCTTTGAGTTATTCCGCCGGCCCGAGGCGATGCGGGCACGATACGCCGCCCGAACAAAGTGCCGGATCAGCGTTGCGTGCGTGGCGGTTAGCTGCGGCCGCGGCGGGGGGGCGAATAGTGGGCGCACTACCGCGCCAGACTGCACGACTCTCTACGAATCTCCTTTAGACCTCTGCTGACCGATCCAGGTCTGTGGGTGATGGTGCACTCTGACCCCCCCTACCCCTCCCCCCGCCGCAATGATCCGCGGTGAGAAACCGGCCCTGTTGGCCGCGCCGGCCAAATTGGCTATTACCAGCGCACCGGGTGGGACAATTATCTAATTAGTATGCCTCCGCGCTGCGGCACGGGAGCAGGTATTTAAATTACTCCGGGCCCGGATCATAAAACGTGGGCGGCGTGGACGATCGTAAAGACGCTCCGGCAAAGGAGACGGACCGCCGCCGCGGCGGGGCGGCCGGTCGGATGGCTCGGGCGGGGGCGGGGGCGGCGGAAGACGCGATCACAGGCGGCCGCGCGACACATAACACGACTACGGGGGCGGACAGGACACCAGGTGACATGGCCGGGGCAGGGGAGGTACGGGTACTTACCGGCCACCACCGACCGCGCACCACCGTGGAGGGCGGCCGGGTAAACACTACACGGGACATCAGGTGACATGGGCGGGGCAGGGACTGTGCGAGGAGTCACCGCCACTGGCCACCACCCAACGCGCAACACCTTGGAGGGCGGCCGGATATACACTATACAGGGCAGCATGACTGTCATAGAGTCAAAGAGTAGCTTGCGACGTTTGTGACGTTTGTGACACTTGCGGTACTCACAGCAGCTGAAGAGAAACAAGTCCGTGGAAGAGACCGGAAGGCAGCATACTCAGCCTGTTGCCGTAGATGACCCTGTAACACACGAGTACAGAGATGAGCTTCACTAGGCTGTGATACATGAAGGCGTAACGGCGCCCGGGCCGTCTGCCGTATGATACCATCAATTGGCGAGATGATTGAACCGGGGCCGGCAGAGTTACTGCCGATCTGCGCTGCAGCACGTGCAGTTTATAACATGCATTACTTTTTCGTGGTAGTTCAAGCGGGAACATTATTTGAGAGCGTCACATGGGGTAGTGGTAATCCCACGGCCACCCGATCATACTGTTATCCATGTGAGCCAGCCCTGGGCCATGTTAGAGGGGTGATACGATCGGTATAAGCATGACGAAGAAGTCCACTGCAGATCGCTCGATTTATAAAGAGGTAAGATGTGACCTTATAGGCTTCAGTACGAGTTCCGTACATCATACGCATGTCTCTGCATACATGCACCTCATAAATATAGGTATTAATAAAGATGACTTCTGGAGAATGCGTTGCGCTGGGTCACACATTGGTTACAAGTGGTTGAGGATTATTTTGAAGATCATAAACTCATATGGATATGCACCGTGCGTACCATATATGCATTTTTCCAACAAAAATTTCCTTGCTAATGGTGAAATATGACTGCAAACACGGAATGATATGATTTCTGGACCCATTACTTGGATGTATTTGTAATCGAATGTCATTAATATTCTCGACGAAAGGCCATTATCCAGCACAATATGCTGCCATCAAAATAGCTGACGTATTTGCTGGAGCGGTACATTTACATGCTGACAGGCTGCATTTGCTAACATGATCGGCCCCTATCCCCCCAAAAGATGATTGGATATGTACATTCCTCTCCTAATCTATAATCTGATGGTAATGATAAACCACGGAACTTGGTCTATGACCGGTCGTTAGTCGTCTTCTCCGTGGGAAGCCGAGTGTTGGAGAACCATACACTCAGCTGATCCCAACCGCGTCGCTATTCAGGCGCGGATCTAGCCCCCCCCCCCCTGAGCCGGGTTGCGCCAGTAGGGCGCGCCCGGAGGGTGCAAGTTTTTGCATGTGGCGCCCCCCCCTGACTGAAATCCTGAATCCGCGCCTGCTATTTGCCACCACTGCCACCGATAGTCGGATAGCCTACAGAAAGACAAAACATCAGCTGATACTCCGCACAGTGCTCAGCTGTTGGAAGATACCACAGGTCCCGCCAAACGAACTGGCCGGCCTGAGTCAACTCAATCGGTATTCAGTGGGCACCCGATCAGCTCCTCCAGCTCCGTCCAACACGACAGCCGCCCTCCCTCCACCCAACCACACCTGTCTCCCTCCTCCCTAACCCGCCCCGAGGTGGCCCCGAGTCCCGGCACTGGTGGCCCGCGTCAGCTGCGCCCTCCCATCCAGTGACCGATGTCCCGCCGCCGGCTGTGAAGCTACGTTCGGCAAGCTAAACTGATCAGAAGCTAGTCGAGCTGGCCGTCAGACAGCGGCGGCGCGATCGCCGGTTACGGCTGAGCTACTGGGTGTTACATCACGTCGGCGTTGGATGAGTGTCATGTGAGGTCGGCGGCACGCCCCTCTCAACTCGAGGTGCTGAGCATGCGTCATGCCGTCCGTCACGAGACCAAGGTGAAGCCGTCACGAGACCAAGGTGAAGACGAAACGGCGTCACATCACACGAGACCGCGTGACTCGGGTCAAATACAGGCGGTTACTGGATTAGATCATCGTCTCCTCGGTCTCTGGCGTGCAGCCCGAGACCCCCTTCCGTCTGTACTCACAGTGAGTTGAGGTCCGTTAGGTCCCCGAACGCGTCTGAGGAGATCTTGGAGATCTGATTGTGGCTGAGGTCTCTGCGGAAAACGGAATCGAACGATCAGACGATTATCGTAACACGCAACATTTGCAATTCGAGAGTGCCGGCGCGGCGATGTATCTCAGTAAGTGACAGCGACACGAGCGGGACGACACGCGGCTCCTGCAGCCGCCTCCGCGCTACGCGGCACAGCAGGACACGAGGCGAACACGCAACAACGCACGGCGGGGCACGCAGACTGAGGCACCGCGGCGCAGTCTACCCAGCAGGCGGCTCCACAGTGTACCGCGGCACAGCCTACCTAACAGGCGGCTCTACGGGGCACCGCGGCGCAGCCTATGTAGCAGGCGGCGACAGTGGCGGATCTACGGTTGGGCAAAATTGGAAATTGTCCCCCCCCCCCCTCCTCCAAAGCTCCTGCAATCGGCGTAAAGTTGACACATTTATTTGTATAGGAGAACATATAAGCAATTTTTACGAAGGAAAGTGTTCTTTAAATCAGCTACTAATGCATAAATAAGCGAAATCCGAGGGGTTTTCAGAATTGTGTGAGAGACTTTTTGGCATTTTGGCCCCGTCCCCAAACGCCCGTTTTGTATCCACGAGTGTGCGGCAACTCTCCCCCTGTTGGGCAGTAAAGGCCCGCAGGCAGTCGCCCTCCCTAACAAACAACGCATTACCAAGGGACGTAGAATGCAGGATGACCGGACAGAAAACAGGCCATACAGCAGCAGACTGGTGGGAGGACGCTGGGAGGTGAGTGGGAGGACCTTTCAGCCAGGTGACTCTGCACCACAATGCCAGCCGTCTGACGCCTTTAGGAGCCGTCAGGGGGCTATCAGGGCCGGATGGTTGGCTGACTGGTCAGAGGGTCTGCTGGTGTCGGCTGGGGTGGGCTTGATGCCCCGATACGGCGCGAGGCGCGTGTCTTGGTGTTGTAATCCCTCCCGCTGCAAAACGGTCCGATATCATCGGAGGAGGGGGCGGCGGGGAGGAGGGGGCGACTCGACTTGTGCAGGTCCAGGGAAGGCGCGGCGCAGCGCGGTGCGGGCACACGCCTCGCCGTGTGTGCGAGCTGCTTACATCCGCTTGATGCGTCGGTAGGCGCTGAACGCCCGTGCCGGGATCTCGCCGATCTTGTTCTGCTCCAGCCGGCTGAAACCGGAGACAGTGTCAGATGGAGGCAGTGGTGGGTGACGTGTAGATGTGACGATGCGTGTACGTGTGCAATGTTCTAACGTGTTGACGTGTGCATGTGACGTGCAGGTTGAGTGTGATGTGATCGGTAGCGGTGACGTGGTGATGTGCATGGTGCGGTGGGACGCTTGATTTATGGTGCGGTGACGTGTGAATGTGATGCGGTGACGTGATGATGTGATGCCCCTGCCGGTGAGTGTATGTGATGAGGGACGGCTGACAGTATGACTGTGATCTGGCGGTGACGTGTGATGGATTGGTGCGATGACGTTGATTGATGGTGCGGTGACGTGAGATGTGATGTGTCGGTGACGTGTGAGTGACTGCGGTTGACGTTGATGTTGATGTGCGGTGAGTGTGAGTGATGGCGGTGGACGTGTGATGTGATGGTGCGGTGACGTGTGATGTGATGGTGCGGTGACGTGTGATGTGATGGTGCGGTGACGTGAGATGTGATGGTGCGGTGACGTGTGATGTGAGTGTGATGACGGTGACGGAGTGGCTGTAGTCGGCTGCAGAGGCAGGTTACCACAGAAACAAACAAGGACTTACGGTGGAAGTGACGCACTTATAGACACAGCCGCAGGCTCAGAAAACAGGCCGTGACGACCGCGAACACAGCCGCGAACGCGCGTTACACAGTCACACACACGCACGCACACACACACACACACACACACACACACACACACACACACACACACAACACCCACGACACACCACACCACAACACACACACACACTGATTGAAACACGGCCACAAACAAGCATGAATGTTTAGTCTTACCGTTTTTCAAACAAAGTGGTAAGGGTTTTAGGGCGCACCGCTTGCTGATGTCATCTGATGTCTAACGGCTAGTCAAGCAAATATATTTCAGTCGTATAGGTAATATAATATTGGTTCCAAAATAAGCGTCACACTGGGTTGGCCGACACAGCAGTTAACGGGGATATACAGCCTTGGGAAAGTATGTGGAATAATGGAGATGAGTTCCAATTATCTGGGCACTCATCTCCACCATTCCACATACTTTTCCCAAAGCGGTGTATTCCCTTTAACTGCTGTGCCGGCCAACCCAGCGGAACGCTTATTTTGGAACCAATAGTACCTGCCACCTGCACAATGCTAAGGACTAGTCGAGCGCGTGATATTCAGCCACCGCCTCTCGCCCAGCATAGAAGCTTGCCTCTTAACGTTTGCCTTCTGATCACGGCATGACAAAACCTCTGCTCTACCGGCCTCGACATAACACGAGACGGCATTCAGTATTTGCCTATGCCTGCCCTACTGGCTCCTACCCTGCGGACTGGACCCAGCACGCTTCCAGACGGCATTCAGTATTTGCCGATGCCTGCCCTACTGGCTCCTACCCTCCGGCCTGGGTTTTGCAGCGCGACGGCTGTGAGAGATTGTTCCGTTTTATGTCCGTCTGGGCGGCACATACGTTCGAGCTGGATGTCCAGACATTGGTGTAAGGTTGTAAATGTCAGTGGCTGGGCGCTGCCCGGTCTGTCACCATTGACTTGTGGAGGGCGGACAAAAGCGGCCAGGCTAAACATCGCTGAGAGGCCATTCTGTAATGAAAAAGTGAAGGTCCGCGCCCACACCGTCCCACTTAAAATGTGGGGTTATGTAAATAGGGTCATTTATTTTAAGTGGTACCTTGTTCCAAACATGGTTAACACAAGGGTAAGACAGAAGTCGGAGATGACATCAACAACATTCCACAGTTTCGAAACTATACAAAAGCTATCGAATTAAACCCAGTGGCATTCTTGTGGAAGATTGAAACTAATAAAAGGGACATAAATAACCATTCAACGTCGGATAAACGAACGGCCATCCATTCAAACACCGAGAGTCATAAATACCCGTCCGAAAAATGTCGTGTGCCATTCTGACCGTTGCACGACGGCCGCCTGTGACTAAGAGGAGCCGACTGAAGCAGACACACGTGTGATAAACTGGCCGTATTAATTATCCGACCGTGATGTATGTGTGCATGTTTCAGCCACTTGACCTATGAAAACTCGGCTGCACGAACTATAAATCATGCAACCCGGCTCACCGCAGCATCCGACGGGAGAGTGGCGCTCAGAGCTGATGAGAAAACCACAAACCCTCGCAACACATTACTGAAGATGTTGTGTTAATGCTATTAAAATTGATACAAACAAGCATGTGTCTTTTAAAGCCTTGAAGGCATCAGCTTTCGCAGCATGCTTTCGATAAAAAGTATTTGTCGATTTTGAATCATAATATGGATTTAAGTGTTTGCTTACTTGTTATCACGAAAGAAACCTAAGTTTACGTTAAGTTTATGTAAAAGCTAGCTGCTTGAGGAACATTAATTGTTAAATACATGTATCAACAATTTGAAAAGTGACCATATCATCTAATCCAAGAAATTTCAACGACAAATATATAACATATATAAATATACTAATATATATAAAATATATATATATATATATATATATATATATATAAATGACCTTGCATATTTTAATATTTTGGCCACAGCATTTTTTTTAACAAAATACAAGTTATTTACAATGTATAATATATTGTGTGGATTTTGCGTGGATACAAGGAAACAGCCACTGCTCAAATGCTACATAGTTATATTTTACTCAGTTGACAAACGGGTTAAGTGACGTCATCGGATGCGAATCAGGCACGGCAATGCTCACAGTTCTAACTGTGCTTACACAGTTACTCACAGTTCGACGGTGTCCAGCGGGATGTGTTTGGGGATGTCCTCCAGGCCGCGGTCCCTGCAGTCGACGGAGCGCTGAGAGCAGGTACACTCATCGGGACAGAGGTCCTCCGGGGCACACTCACTGTCTGGCGCCCGGGAATCGGCTGAGAAACACGTCACAGGTCAGGTCAGGTCAGGACAGGACAGAACTCAGGTCAGGTCAGGTCAGGTAAGGTCAGGTCAGGACAGTACAGGTCAGGTCAGGACTCAGGTCAGGTCAGGACTCAGGTCAGTTCAGGTCAGGATTCAGATCAGACTAAGGGTAGGGCAGGTCATGACAGGACTCAGGTATCAGGACAGGACTCAGGTCAGGACAGGATAGGATGGGTCAGATAGGTCAGGTCAGAGATAGGTCAGATCAGGTCGGGTCAGGTTGGGTCATGTCAGGATAAGACGTATAGATAATTACGGGGCAGCGCATTTTATCCGGTCAGGTTAAGTTGTTGTGTGTTATAAAAACGATTTAAAAAACGTTCACTACAGTCTACAATGAATAAATACAATACTTCGGATTCAACACGTCAAAAACATATAACTATCATCATTCACCGACCCAACACCAACAACCTCTTCCCAGCATCCCTCCACATCACAATCACCCCCCGTCGTCAGGTCTCCACGTCGTCACATTCCACACCCTTCCTCACCGTCACACTTCAGTTGCTCGGCGGCGAGTGACCTCAGACCACGCCCCACCAGCTGGTAGGGGGCGTGGCAGACGGCGCCGGAGTCGAGCAGGCCTGCCCTGGCCAGCCGGACCAGCCAGCTGAGGTGGCAGTCACACACCAGCGGGTTACCCTCCAGGGTGACGACACGGAGACGAGGACTATGACGCAGCAGTCGCGCGGACAGGTGCTGCAGACGGTTACCGCCCAGCCGTCTGCCGGCAGACGGTCAGACGGTCAGACGGTCAGACGGTCAGACGGTCAGACGGTCAGATGGTCAGACGGTCAGACGTCAGCGTCAGTGTCAGTGTCAGCGTCAGCGTCAGCGTCAGCGTCATAAGATTGAAGTCCGATTTGCAAGTATTTTCCTATTTTCCGATTGTGTTAGCATATGGTGGAAAGCGTGTGAATATTATTGATCAAAAGCATTCCGTAAGAGTTTATGATCATGAGGATTTTGTTTTGCAGATTATAATGCAACTGAAATACACTGTATAGGTCATAAAATGTTGTTAGATTGATTGATTGTCTGACTGAATTTGCCCCTTTACTGTTTTGTGGGAGACAGTACTTGTAGAAAATTACAAAGGGAAGCACCAGCTTATCAATCAATATGTTATCAGCTTTGTGTTACAACAAATAATACATCGCTACATGTCTCCTATCTTGCGACAAATAAAAACGGTCAGAAATATTGGCTGACTCGCCGGGCCACAGCGGAATGTAACGTGTGCTAAACACACCACACTTGCAACCAGCTTAAACAAAACCGAACACTTCACCCGTTGAGGCAGATAAGAAAGACATGTAAAAACGCTAAGTGACAGTAACTAAGACGTATTTTCGGTTCGTGTTGCGAAATGTCAAAACAACGAGCCGCCCACCGCCGACAATAAATTCGGTGGAGCTGGTTGTAAGCTGACGGCTGTTCCTGCAGCCCCGGTATATGGAGACTCGGCATGCTAGTCGCCTTATCAAAGTATACTACGTATACGAAGGGCGCTCGGTACCTACGAGGTAGCTTCTTTAAGTACCCGGTACTGGTCACTTGGTACTGGGAAATTAATACTTGGTACTGAGTGATGGGTACTGCAACCGGGTTCATGATACTTGGTATTGGGCACTTAGTACTGAGTACGGAGCACCGGGTACTTGGTACGCACTGAGCACTGGGTACTGGATACTGGGTACATAAATAGTTAGCTACTGGGTACCGAGTACTTGGTACTTGGTGCAGAGTACTCACAGGATCTCCAGGTCGTTGCTGGAGCCGGTGGCGTCAGCGCTGACACACCGCAGCTGGTTCTGCTCCAGATTACTGTCGACACACAAATAAAATACATCAGAAATATATTACCAACTTGGATCACTATTCGATGTATATGTTTGACGTAAGAGCTCAGCGCACGATTCCATGAATTCAAGATCAACACACACAAATGTTTTGCACAACTTACATTTCCCGCAGCTTGGCGAGCTTGGCGAATGTGTCAGACGGGATGCTCCTGATGAGATTATGGCCCAGGTCCCTGAAACAAACGGCCATTGTCAGCATTAATGGCAGACACTAAGCCGTATCCTAGCCGGTCGTCCAGCAGACAGCGGATCCTGCAGACCGTGCATTGTCCGCTGGTTGTTGGCGTTCCAGACCGTGCACAGTCAGGGTACCCGTGACGTCACAGACCGTGCAGTCTGGATACTCGTGACGTCAGCAGACGTCTCTGCACTGACCTTCAGATTATCAGATGGGTCACAATCCCCGGCCCCGAACCCATACTCACCATCATACAAATCTGCGGCGAGTTTTTACCGCCGGTGCATTTAGGTTTCGTGAATGTGTGGTGAGGTTTTTATCGCCGTATTTTTAGAGTGCGTGACAGGTAAATGATGTGGTCGCCGGCACGCACTTTATTGAAGGATCGTCGGCACATCTGCGGCGGCGACTAATGGTGGTGATTATAGGCAGGCATCACGTGCTGCAGTGACTGGCAGCTGCCAGCACATGGCACCACGCATTCGTCATGCACCCAATCCAATAGATGAGCTCAGGCTCCTCACTGACGCTCCTGAGGCTCTTTCAGGTCACGGCAGGCCTGTTGCTTTGATAAGGCCCGGTAAATGGAATCATTCGATTCCGAGAGCGTCTACATGAGAAATCACTTCAGCTAACTTTGGCAGCATTCCACGCTGCACCAGATCGGTTTCTCGTGGCGCAATGGGACAACAGCGAGTAGCGACCCAGAGGGGGCCAGTGATCCCGGTGCTCGTTGATTTGACCTGTCTGTGACCCCCGTCAGTCACCCCATCACGACAGTTGTCAGATCGAGTGACGACCCTGCGGCACCAGACAGTCTGACGTGCCCGAGACACGCGCCGAGGCAGCTTCCGTCCGCTGGACGCCAGAGGTCGCCACATGATCCCGCTGACAAGAGACATTCCCTACAGCTGACCCTCCGGCCCCGGACGACACCGCCGCACAACACTGCAGAGACATCTGGCGGCGGGACCCGGCGACACCGGACACCCCTGGCGCCACATCGGAGCTCATATCTCTCACCGCGGGCCACTGTCGGCTGATCGGCCGCAGGGAAATTGCGCGACCGTATCTCACGGCGCGGTATATATCGTGTGTCAGACCGCAGCGGAAATGATGCCGAAACCCGGGAGTATTTCCAGTCGCCCAGGTCGAGCTTACCGGGTCGAGCTAATCCGTGGCGCAGTCACATTCCTTTGATACGATAGCCCTGGATACGATAGGCCTCCATCTATCGTCCAGCCTAGTCCAATGGTCAAAATTTGGCTCACAACGCATGCATGCATTTGTAATTATTAGGGAAAATTGTGAAATGTGTATCCAATTAACAAGACCTCAATTACGTAATTATCAATGGATTCCATGGTTCTGGACCACGTGTGAGTCTGCCTTTTGAGGACGTCGAGCTACTGGTAGAACGCTGTGTGAGCCCAGAGCTGTCGGCTGGTGCGGCGCAATTGAGCTGTTTGCGCCGCGCGCGTGTCTTTGCGGCACTTTTGTCGCCATATTAATTAAGCACGCGACTGCCTGCGGTCACTGAGGAAAGACGACTGACTCAATTGAAAGTATCGGCTCCTGATCTTGGCAGGTGAGGCTCAACCACGCTGGATAAGGATTGCCTTGCCGCAATGGTATGTCATGATTATGTATCGAGCACGCAGGACGCCATTTTTCGCACATCTGCAAATTGTGTAACAGTTTTGAAACGTTTGCAGTCTGCGCTACTGTATTACGTTTGTTTCCAGGACGAAAAATGCTCGAACGATCTTCTCCAACCGCATTTGACCTTCGCGTGGCGTGAATGAGGACAGCTAGAGCTCATAATTTGTCAAAAGTCGCCCACATTCTGATAAAAATTCGCCCCAAATCCGTGCTTGGTTTCTACGGCTGCAATCTTGAGCGGCGTCGAGCCAGCGACTGGTCGTAAATTATGGTGGCGGCTACGGCCCTGGCTCCAGCACCTACTAACTGAAATATGCTGACGCCGCACCACCACGCCGGCTGCCAGCTGCAGAAGGTCCACCTGGACTACAGGAAGGCCTGTCACTAACGGTGAGAGCCGGGAGAAGCGCGAA
This sequence comes from Semibalanus balanoides, assembly GCA_014673585.1. NCBI lineage: Eukaryota > Metazoa > Arthropoda > Thecostraca > Balanomorpha > Balanidae > Semibalanus > Semibalanus balanoides. The sequence continues at coordinate 257,708 of VOPJ01016553.1, forward strand.
CCTTTAGCCCCGTACCACGCATTCAATCCGGTGCGTGCAAGAGCCGGTGTCTGATTTTTAATCACGCTGCATCGGTAATTTTTCGTCATATCCGTCACGTAACTCATTGCGAGTCATTCTGAATGTCCACGATCCTTACTGACGATGACATAAAAACGATTGTCACGAGAAATAGTGCGCGTGCAATAAATATTGCATTGACACGAGCAGAACATTCATTCCAGCTAGCAATCGCGAACACGGCACATTGGAAATTGAAAGCATAGTCTCACATCATGTCCACCAGAAGATATGTCGCTCGGATGCAAATGAGATTCCCAGACCTGAATAATTAACTGGGAAACTCGTTCCAGTGTCACGTTTATTTCCATCAATAATTCGCCCGGCACGATACTTGCACGGGATAATCTTGCTGCCTCTGACAACGCTCCTACAGGTTTACAACGCATATAGCAATAGCATAATGAATGTCATGTCCCGAACATTTACGGCCTGTAGTATAACAAGAGATTGACAAGCATTATCGAATTAATTTCACAGTAGCAAACGAGCAGATTTTCAGATAGGCACGAAACGGGACGCCATCTAAAAGCTTTGAAATGTAATTTCAAACTGAACGATTGTAAGCTCCTTTACTATATCGTGATGAAAACATGACTCAAGAGCACCTTACATAACATAATTACATTCGACTTATGTTAGCCTCAAAATGTAGGCCTCTAATGTGTTGAAATGTATGCCGGTGAATGGCAAACTGTTATTATTGTACCTACACATATGTGCTTTGTCCCCATGTAGGGATGTCGAAATAAATTGATTGATTGATTGATAATGTGATACTACCTACTCATCCACGTCTTCCATTAAAAAGTTTGCACCGAAAGAAGAGAAAAAAATGACCGAAAAAGGAGTGGTGCTCTTTGAACGATGACCACACATAATTTTTATCTTGGATAGATGCTCGACTTCCAGGAAAACTTAGAGCCGCAACATTAACCGGTTGGAGAAGTTTAGTAAAAATACATGCATCTTTTAGATGTTCTATCTCCTACATTGTTTTAAGCAAGGGTGCTTCATATAGTTCAGTGATATAGTTCAGTGATACAGTTCAGATATAGTTCAGTGCATCCAGAGTTATCTAACAAATAGCATCTTGCCAGTCTTCCTTGTCTCATTCATTTTCATTCACTTCGCGACCAATGAACTTTGCTCCCGGTAATGGTATGAAGATACGCTAACCGTAGGTACCCACTTCCTCTCGGTGTTGCATTGCAAAAGCCACGACCGTGCTTTGTGGAGAAATAACGGGATTGCCTACCACGGCACCCGCAATTCGCCGCAGCACACCATTTCCTCATACTGGAATACCTGCACCACGACAGAAGCGTCGGCAAAGCTTGCAGAGAAAATGATACCGTGACGAATCGGAAGGACAGCGCGCGATATTCCCTTTGACCAGTGTGACATCATCCTAACGGGGTGACATCAGTGAATGTGCTACAACATGACAGTCAGCCTGTCCCGTCCCGTCCCGCCCAATTTATCCTATGCCCATCATGCTCAGGTTGTGGAGATGTTACTGGCGTGCAGCGGGCACCACGTGACAGACACGAGCCTTACGTCACTGTCCTGACAGGTGACAGGTGACAGCTCGGCGCGGCTGACAGTGACAGCTGCTGACAGCCGCTGTCATACCGTCACAGATGACACCCGATATAAGCACGCGTAATGCGCATAACTCAGATGGATTTTTGCATGGTGCATACGGCATGCTGCAAAGGAGTTGTTCAAGGGAGATCTAAGCAGTAAGCGTGGTGCGGCACTAATGCTTAATTAAATATATGGCCCTTCGGTTGAACGCAGCGAGCTGTCAGCAGACGCTAGATTACACGTCCGATGGTCGGACAACCATATAGATAAAAAGATTAAGTTAAAAAGAGAAAAGACTATCACGGAGCATAAGTTGGCAGGAAATTATCAATGCTATCGAGGGTTACCGGTTACGTGCATCACAAGACAGACACTGTCGCTGACCGCAGGTAAGAGTGCTTAATAAAATTGTATTGATAGATTTGTCGTGTTATTTCCACGAGCGATGACAATGTTATTTGGAGAGGAGTGTTTTCAGTTCTATCTGTTCAAGAAGCAACGAACCTTTAGTATTGGGACCTCGCATGGTACCGACGCCTCCAATGACTGCATCTAATTCGACCTGTTTAGTGTCCAGTGGGATATTATCCCGCCAAGCAGGTCAGACAAAGCCAGCGCCAGACACGCGCCTCTCGGGTATCGTTTCACCAGTCTAACACGGTGCGTTACGGTACCGGGTGACTGTCATCTGACAGCGACCAGATAGCCATCTGACACACGCGCGATGTTGCCGTGCGCGACTTAAAATAATCCCGAATCGAAACAATACCGTACCATCACGGGTCACGAGCTTGAGCCGACTTAAGTCATGTATACCAGCGTCAACCCCCCGGCGCAGGGCTCAGCCTAGACAATGGGGATTAGCTATGTTGCCACGTGCCGCACCGCAATGCCACAGAAGCACGTACCGCGCGAATTGCGCGCATTCAACTTCCCAGACCGTTTCTCAGGGAATTGCGCGCTTGCGAAACACGCATATAAATTACTGTAATGGGTTGTGCGATGTCCCTCCGTGATGCGGGTCGTTGTGAGAGTAATCTTGGTTGTGAGGACACTGCAGGACAAGCGCAGCCTGTTGACCTGACGAGCGCAGTGCTATGATGAATACGCAGGTGCTGGTCAGCGGCCGAAAGTCAGCTCTGGACTCAACAGTTGCTCGACTTGAGTTCACTCTGAATGCTCTGAGTGACTGGTTTGCGGCCAATGGTCTGAAGGTAAATGCCGAAAAGACGCAGTATGGCATTGGTGTCGCCAGAACCTTGCGTGGCCTGCCTGACAATCCAGCGTAGATTGCAGGATGGCAGTTTTGGAAACCATTTTGCCAAAAAGGTGAAAAACCTTGCGTGATTTCTTTGATCCATCCTCACTTGGGACGACCATTGACGACCCCTCACCAGAAAAGTGCTTTGGTGCATTGATGGACTGAGCCATGCGCGTCACAAACTACCAGCCGACACCCAATATGTGACATTGTGAACGCCCTGGTGCTCTCGCACATTCCGCCGTACTGTTGCCAGTTTACGGAAACTTGCCAAAGAAGGAATCTCGGTTACATTCAAAAGAATCATTAACTTTGCTGCTCGAGTAATGCTGGCCCGTCGCAAATTGACCATGTGGCGGATGGCGAGAGACACTGGTGGCTGTCGGCAAACGGATCTGTCATTTCCATGATACGTGGTGCTCTGCACAAGGTTATTTGTGCAGAGGAGCCTACCGCCATTGCCAGGATGTTCCATCGCAACGAAGAAATGCAGAGAGCGGATTACTGGCAGAGACAGCACCTAAACTTACCCACATTCGCACCAGAGGCAGGGAAGAGCGAAGGTTTGCCTTACCGTGCAGCCAGCAGTACAATAAGTGCCCATCGAACTCAAGGGCATGACGACCACCATTTTAAAATCGTGCGCTAAACACACCTCATGCAAGCGATGATGCGCACCTGCCTGCACCGACGGTGAACTGTGTGTTTTTAATTTTTTTGCGTGTTGTTCATGGATGCCGCTTGTTTTCCACCAATGTTCCATAAAGCTGACCGGGAGCTTAAATAGCCACAGTCGCTTGTATGCTCCCAAGATGTACAATAAATAAATAAATAAATAAGGAAGAGCCTTCTGCGAACGACGTGAGCAAGACGCGAGCTTACCAACCGGACGAAACGTGATCCCTGGCTCACTGCGCCGAACCGGGCTGGGCCGGGCAGGGCGGAGAGGGAGGCGTCCGACTGACTCTATGGACAGGTCACAGCGGGGGTAACCCCAGGGGCCGTTCGTAGGTCACAGCGGGAGTAACCCCAGGGGCCGTTCGTCCAAGCACCGTCCAGCTGGCGGACGCTTCAGTTTTGTTTACCCGCCCGTCCTGCCCCGCACTCACGAAGAAAGACCGAGAGGATACCGACCGTCCACCGCTCCGCCGCGCGTACCTGGTTGCCATGGCAACCGTGCTCGGCCGACATTCCTCTACGCACAGACTGGCCGGCGGGTCACGCAGCCGTGCGCAGCGCGATTATAAACGACGTGACCGTGCGCCTTTCGACGCCGGCTGAATCGGATGAATGGAGCGTGCAGACTCTATTGGGAGTGAGACCCCCGACGCGGCAAATGTATCAATCACGACACCCGCGCCGGCCGAGCAGCGCCGCGGTCAATTCGTTTTGTGTCGCTGTCGATACCTGAATAGCGCGCCGGAAAGATTTGCCACTTGCGGCATAATTGCGCCATTTATCACTGACGAGGCGTCGGCGGCAGCCGGGCAGGCGCCATGAGCGGTATAACGCTCTGCAGGGGACGGCAGGCGGCCGCTGTGATCTCAGCGTCGAGCGGAGGCAGAGGAGCAGCGCCAGCTCGACCTCGATTAATCGGTCAGCTGAGACCGCCGCGCCCCAGACAGGTGACCTCGGGCGCGTGACCCGAGCGCTCCAGGGAGCCGCCGCCGCCCGACGCGACACGGTTATGTCTTCATCAGGACTGCCGCGCCCGACAGGTCGACATTTCGCGGCCCCACCGGCGCACGAGAACATCGCCTACGTTGGCAGCTAGCTAGCTAGCCTAGCTAGCCTGGCTAGCGCGTACTAGCTAGCTTGGCTAGCGCGGACTAGCTAGCCTGGCTAGCGCGGACTAGCTAGCAAACGTTGGCTGGTAACTTGGTTTCACCATTAGAATAGTACTGTTCTCCGGCAGAATGGCAGCGGGCCCTCTAGTGGCACAATTAAAGGCCGTTATGTTGCCGGACTGTTCGCTGTGCTATTTCTAGCACTAGTTTGGATAGTTCGTCCGTTCTAGTCAACCTGGCCAGGGCTAAGATATTTCACCCGGACCCGAGACTTTTCCGAGATTGCTATATGACGCATGTGGAAAGCGGCTCACCGCACCCTTGAACAACCTTGGCGTCAGTTCAAGTTGTCATGATTTCCGCAATCCAACTTATGCGGAGTTCCCTGCAGGTGATAATCCGCGTGATACTGATACTTCAGGCGACACCTGGATGACTGTAAGCGAAATGGAAAAATCGCAGTTCACGACTGAGCTCGTGCTGTAAAGTCGGCATATCCGTTACTGACAAGCCTCGATCAAATACCCTCGGCACGAGTTTTCTAATTGTGGATATCAGTGACAGATTAGATCGTAATCCTATAGATAGATGCGCCTTGCACCGGAGTTTATGGCAGAAAGCAGCACAAGATCGTGTAGCTATTGCACGATCGTGCTTTATGGGGCATTTTGAGGGTGCAGAAATATATAACCACCTGGGTTCTCACGGCCATGAAAGTCATAGTGTCAAAAGAATTCATATCTTAAGATGATAGACAACCGAACATTCCGAATGAAAATACAAAACTGTGAGAGAATATCCTTTTAAAGGGAGTGTGCCTATCACATTGGGTTCATGTTGGAGTTGTTGACACTAGTACTGTAGAACATATTTTTCTGAATTTAGCCATGTACTTCAGTTCCCCAGAATCACTTTATGTTGCTGAGATATTCCAAAGGGTCGCCAATCACATTCTGCAGAATATTAATTATCAATAGTCGCCGGAGAGCTTTCGCCACTAGAAGCATTGCTTTAAAATTACAAACGCTAGCATATATTGTTAGCTCTGGCCAGTGCCCATATAGGTAACATTTTCGCTACTCTGTTTATAGTGACCGATCGTTTTTTGAGTTTGAAAACAAAAACAAATGCAAAACAGAAATAAGTAAATAAAGTTCAACTAAAGGGGCTCCAACGAATTTATCGAAACCAATAATCAAAGCAGTAAGCTTTCTAACCCGTTAATTAAAAATATATTTGACATTTCAAAAAGAGTAGGCACACTCCCTTTAAAACAAATGTCTAACATACTGAATAAGCACTTAAAACAAAGCATTCGTCTCGCTTACTGAGTAGTGTTTGCCTTTCCCAGGTAATCCAAACCATCCCTGTGCCAGCTTTGCCAGCAACCATCAGAGTGATGAAGAAAAAATCGTACCGTTACTACTCGCTGAAGACCCCCTCAGTCCACGCCTTCACCATCAGCGGCGGAGACTCTCACGTCCTTCACCGTTCACCGTTCAGTGACTTCAGTCTTCACCGTTCAGTGACTTCAGTCTTCACCGTTCAGTGACGAGCACACCTATCCAGCGTCACTTCCCTCGCATCCTCCACCAGCACCCTGTAATCAGCGTCCCATTCCACGGCACCCTCTCCCTCCGTCGCTCCTCCCGCGGCACCCACGACTCCCTCTCTGCCGTCCGTCACCTGCCCCGCGGCTCCCGTCCGATCAGTCACGGGTCTTCAGGAGGCGCCGGCTCACATCTTCCGAGGCAATCTCCGAAGCCGTAAACAATGCCGCCGACAATAAATCAATTAGCCGAAATGCAGCTAGTAGCCGTAGTGGTGTCATTAAATGATTCTGCGATCGGCCGGCGGCGTCAGGTAACTGGTGGTGGAGGTTAGCCAGAGAGCTCGGCAGCACTTGATGTGATGCAGTAGGGAGAGAGATCGAGAGAGCTGCTGCGTCAGGAGATGGTCCCGGAGTGCGGAGTGTGGAATGCAGAGTGTGGGGTGCGGAAAGGTGCGGGACGTGCGGGAGTGCGGAGTGCGGCAGTGCGGAGTGCGGAGTGCGGAGTGCGGAGTGCGGAGTGCGGAGTGCGGAGTGCGGAGTGCGGAGTGCGGAGTGTGTATTGTGAAACGTATGAGAATCCCTCAGCTTCGGGTACCGTGTGGCGTGTGAGCCACGGCACCCACCCTGTTGGTTCCGTGCTGGGGCCGACACCTCCCCCGGCGGCTGCGGAGTTTTTCTTCTCCCGCTAACGAGCCTCGGCGGCTGGCCGGTCGGCGGTCAGCGGTCGGGCCTCCCACCAACCCTCCCTCCTCAGCCTCCGGGACAGGGTGTGATTATCGCGCCGCCAAACACAATCGAGCAGCGCGCAAAAACAGAGCCACGACGCCTCGACCGCCGCGCCGGGCGCATACAATGGCGCAGAGACGATGGTAGAAGAGAAGGAGGAGAAGAGGGTAGAGGTGGTCAGCGGTGCTTGACCCAGGAGACGGGCACGCCGCCCAGTAACTACAGTGGAGGAGCAGCGGCGACTTCGTTGACATGTCTGATGATATTGACAGCGGCAAATCGTCGGACATTTGGAAGTTCGAACAGCGCGTCCATCTTAGTGTCAGCGTGTGGATTCTCAGAAACCAGGTCTGAGTAGGAAGGGAATTGATTAGGGTAGGCGGTGATCTCAGTGTCGGGAATGGCGGCCGGTGGCAGCTTCAGCTCGCAGAGTTCGACCCTTCGTCACCAGGACAGCCTGACACGTCATTACACGACTATTGTGGTGTGACGTTTGTTCAGTGGTCGTAAAAGACTATCATCACTCAGTCCTGTGCACGGGCGGTTCGCGAACAAGGTGCGAAGGGCGGACCCTGCGCGGCGACGAGGGAACACGGTCCTGTGCTGACGACCTGGGTGGTCGAGCTTCACTGGCGTTCAAATAAATTCCCCGTGCATGTTGAGCGGGCGGTGGCCGCGAGTGAGCAGGGTGAGCTTGAGAAAAAGCAGGGGCAGGCTGAGATAAGGCGTGTGGAGAAAGGTGGCCAGGCGACGAACGTACCACGTGCAAGCCACCGCATCGGTCTGCACCGCACCGCAGAGTCGGTATCAGCCGGACTGAGAGTGCACATAGAATGATAGAGGAGTCACGAATGTGTAATGCCGAATGTAGAGGAGAGTCATGTGTGTGATTGATTGCAGGGACAGATCCACGAGTTGCGAAATGAAAAGACGTTCGGACCGAAACACTCGTAAGAAAAGCTCAGAGACAAACTTGCTGTCCGGTTTATTTGCTGAGTCAATGACTCTTGCAAAAGTTGTACAACCGGCTCTCCGTTTCGAACCAATTGGGCCTCGAGCCCATGAATGAAAATGACGTCTGTTGCGCATGGTTTAACCATATCACATGCTAGATAAACGGGCTGAATCCCTCTAGAGGGAAACTGGATGGAGATATTCCCAGAGCAGTATAGTGAATGAGCACACCATTTCGAAAAGCCACCACCGCATCCAAACGGTACGGCGCATTTTCAGCACATCGATTTACTTTCATTGGGACCATAAATGTCCATCGGAAATGAACCCTTTCCGAAGCGTTTCGAGTTCGGACAGCCCCATTCAAAACCCAACGATGGGGATTTGAACATAGACCTTTGGAATTTAATACAGCTCTGCATGCTTGTAAATATTCCGGACATTCCACGTTCATAAGGTTCCCATTCTCCCGCGGGGAGGTTCCATGTTTGTTTCGCCCATGTTTTACTTTCGTGGGTGGGTGGCAGGCGTTAGGACACTCTTCATATATCACGGAACCCCGCTGCCTCCTCCTTCAAGCTCCGCCTCCTCCCTGCGCGCGGTGCCTCGTCCCCGACCTCAGGGCGCGCCGCACCGCGCCGCCGCCACCGCGACATGCCGCCGCCGCGCCATTATAGCCGCTTTACGAGACGGCCGCGCCGCCATTGCCGCCGTTGCGCTGGATTAGCCACGTTCCGGTACTTATACGTTGATCAGACGATGGGTCATTACAACGGAGCGGTGAGTCGTCGCTCTGGGGCGGCAGGGCGGCAGGGCGCGGCAGGGCGGCAGGGCGGCAGGGCGGCAGGGGGCGGCAGGGCGGCAGGGGGCGGCAGGGCGGCAGGGCGGCAGGGCGGCAGGGCGGCAGGCGGCAGGGGGCTGGTCAGGGCGGCTTAGGGGGCAGGGCGGATATCAGGGGCGGCAGGGTGGCAGGAGACGGCGGCCAGGGGGCGGCAGGGCGAGGCAGGGCGGCAGGGCGGCAAAGGTGGCGGTCAAGGGCGGCCAGGACAGACGCATGGGGCCGGACAGGGCGGCAGGGCGGCAGGTTTGGACCGTGCAGGGCGGAGGGGCGCGCACAGGGAGCGCAAGGTGGCGGCAGGGCGGCAGGTCGGCAGGGGTATGGCAGGAGCGGCAGGGCGGCGGGCGGAACGGGCGGCAGGCAGCGGCCAGGCGGAGGCGGCAGGCGGCCAGGGCGGCAGGCGGGCAGGGCGGCAGGGCGGCAGGGCGCGCATATGGGCGGCAGGGCGGCAGGGAGGCAGGGCGGGCAGAGGCAGGGCGCACAGGGACAGGACAGGGCGGGGCAGGGCGGCACCGGGGTCGGCGAGGGTCGCATAGTAGGCGGCAGGGCGAGCAGGGCGGCAGGCATGGTGAGGCAGGGGGGCACAGGGCGGCAGGGCGGCAGGGCGGCAGGGCCGGCAGGGCGCCGGCGGGCGGCAGGCGCGCGGCAAGGGCGCGGCAGGCGCGCAGGGCGCGGCGCGGCAGGGACGCGGCAGGGCGCGGGCAGGCGGCGAGCCAGTGCGGCAGTGGCGGCAGAAGGCGGCAGGGTCGGCTAGGACGGCAAGAGGCGGCAGGAGGCCAGGAAACCGTCCTGAGGGGACGGCAGGGCGGCAGGGCGGCAGGGCGGCAGGGCGGCAGGGCGGCAGGGTGGCAGGGCGGCAGGGTGGCAGGGCGGCAGGGCGGCAGGGTGGCAGGGCGGCAGGGTGGCAGGGCGGCAGGGCGGCAGGGCGGCAGGGCGGCAGGGCGGCAGGGCGGCAGGGCGGGTGGGGCGGCAGGGTGGCAGAACGGCGGGACCGCGGGGAGGCGGGGCGGGGCCAGGCGAGTTACGGCAGCGATAAATCTAGCTAAGCTGCGCTAATGTGGCGCTGGTCTGTGTTGCGGGGGTGGACGCCGGCAGCACCGCCGGATGGATGACTGACCAGGCGGGTCGCTTCTATCTCCCGGCGGAGGAATGCTGATTAACGACACGAGTGAATCAACGGGTAGAAAAGGACAACCATCTGACTTCCCCCCCCCCTTTGTGTTGCAATATGCGTGCAAAATGTTGAGAGAATTTAGTAAGGGCGACGTCAAAGGTTGTAATACTTATATAAGCGAAAGGACTTTTAAAAGTAAGGCGTTCCGTTGATCCTTAAGAGCTAAAAGGTGTCTTAGATAAGAAACATGTGGACATGGAGAATGCTGGCTTGGACGAAAGTTAATAAAAATGCGAGTTACTTTCCCACCTCATGCCTTGCTCCGATGGATTATGACGACTATGCATATTGCAAATAAATGCTAATCCCCATTTCTCCTGTATCCATATATCTCCCTTTATGACATGGGCTTATATATTTTTTTAGGATAGCATACCTAAGACGAAAACTAACCACTCGCCTTTGTCTTCGTTCTTGCTTTCCTTACATCAACCAGCTGCAATTCTTAAGAAAGCTATTGCTCAAATGTCATACTTTTTCGATTAAGTGTAAGACAATTTACATGTTGTAAAAAGGATCAGCGATACGATTATGACAATATGACAAATAGGCTTCCATGGTCCTTCAGTAAGCCCTTCGAAGATCGGAAACAGGAATTTGGAAAAGGATACTAAGGTTAATGTAGGATGCCATAAAGCACAATAGGTACTGACCAAAGCGGCAAAGGGAAACTATGAACAAGGAACATCGTAATAAAGATTCGAATCTAAATCACTATCCACGAAATTCCGTACCAAGGACGTGAGAAAATGACCATCCCGTATAATCTAACGGTTCTGATCTTCATGCTGACATGAGGTATTGGGCGTTGCGTCGAGATAATAGATTCCACATTACTCCAGCTGTTAAATTCATGAGAGAAGCTCGTTCATTAGTGTACTGGGTGTTCCCTGACCGGGTACATATACCGCTCCTCCCATTCACTGGGTGCCGTGAGCTGATCGAGTCTTACCAGAGGTCATGGCGAGATTTCACATACCTCGGAACGAGGATGGAGTTAAGGGGCAGTTTAACCCAGGTCAAAAGGAAGATCACAGGAAACGCCGCCCAGGTCGCAAGGAAGGTTGCGATAAGACACAGACCGGGTCATAAAGATCACGGGAGGATCCAGCCCAAATCACACAGAATGTCATAGGGAGACCAACTCACTACTCAGGTCACAAAGAGGGTCACGGAGGACCCAGCCTGAGTCATCTGTGAGCGATCGATCATCTTCAAATCCGTGCTCAGTGTTGGGACGAACCACCTCTCCACCCAAATCACATCACATCTCTTCCTCAACTGTGTGATCCATATCACATCACATCACACATCATCCACATTATCAGCTACATCATGGCAGAGACGAAACAGAGTGGAAGTAAATAGAACGCAGCCCAGGCACTGCACCGTAACCCAGGACGCCTCTGTATGTACGTTTAACGTTGTACGCGAGGTTGGAGGTCCCCCGCGGTCCGTCACGTCCATCAAGCCCTAGCTGGCCCCGAGATTCCCAGATCGCCAGATAGGAGGAGACGCGACCTACCGCGTCTCACGCGATCCCCGTGGGACTGACCCTCCTCTCCGCTCCAGTCCCGACCTTCCCACACCAGCCGGGACGCATCGTCGACCTCTGCGGGCCATGGTAACGTCACGAAACACACGTCTGATGCGCGTCAGACGCCGGTATCAGAGCCCAGTCATCAACCGATCAGCCAGCCCTTCCATTTAGATATCGGCCGGCATGTCCAGATCACTCCGGGCGCCCACTTTACATCGCTCCGCTGACAGGAGACAGATACTGGACAGCGCGAGATCGGCGCAGATTTCGGGGGGAACAGAGGCTGCGGCGCCTGTGATCTGGCAAAGTCCAGCTGCTAGACTGTCTGATCTGGTGGATGTTCCGGGTGCTGGGTTGCCTGATCCGCTGCCTGCCTCGCACAATCGCTCCGCAGGAGCAGGAGCTCAGCAGGAGCTCAGCAGGAGCTCAGCAGGAGCTCAGCAGGAGCTCTGAGTCTAGGGTGAAGACTGGAGATGGACCAAGCCGAGCCGGCAAGGGCCGGGCCGAGCCGCTGTCAGCACCACAGCTAACGATAATGATAATGGACTTTCACCTGGGGCCTGGCATTAAATCACTGCCGGCCAGCAAACAAATTCCGGTCCGGTTCAGTCGGCCGGCTAATGGGACCGATTACCGGTCTGCGTACCGTCCGCTCGCCACGTCTCGTCCCGTCCCGTCCCGCCGGGCTGGCTCGACTCGTGCCATTCGTCGCAGCCCCTCCGGTCGGGCCGCAGCCCCACCAGTCGGGCATACCTGGCGGCAGTTAATGAGAGCAGGCCCGTGGCGGTGCTGCTGGTCTGTATTTATCGTGAGCAGAGCATGACAGCCACCGTCTGACGCCGCCGAGTAGATTGGATAACTGCTCTATTAGAGCCGCGGCGCGACGCGACACGATGAGGCGGTCAACACGTTTACCCCTTCGTCAACCAGCAGGGGGCGGGGCAGGGGGAGAGAGGAAAGGCAGTCATGGGTCCCCCAATCACACGCCCAGCCCAGCCCAGTCCAAGCCCATGAAGACCAAGCCCAGACACAGACCAGGCCCAGCCAAATTCTTAATATTGAGGCTCATGCCCGGTACGGCTCGTCCATATTAAGCATATAATTATTTTCACAAAGTTTGCAACCATTATCCTAGCATATTTACTTGCATACAATAAATTAAAAATAATATCACTCTCCTTTGTGTTGCTGTGGAAGAACACTGCTGGTTGACATATTTTTCAGCTCTGACATGGCTTGCGCGGCGCGCACATTGCTTCAACATTATCAGCCCAGGCCCGCCCAGAGCCCAGTAATTTCGTTTAAGTTGAGGCCCACCCCAGTTCCAACCCATGGCCCAGCCCATGGGCCCGCCTGCAGCCCATGACGAGCTCTGAGGCAGGGGGTCAGACCGTCAGAAGCCAGGGAGAGGCATGAGAGAGACGACGGTTGGCAGGTGCGGTGAGAGGGTTTCGAGTGGACCCGGGCAGGCTCGCAGCGCGCCTCGCGCCTCTCCCGCACTGACTGGGACGAGGCTTCGAGGAGCCAATCTCCGCCAGAGTTAATGTGATAATCGGCCTGTGGTTTCTGACGTGGCCGATTGACCCGAGGATTGATGGAGTGCGTCCCAGGTTACGGAAAACAAATGGGTGGAGTGGGAGATTTAGCGTAACCGTTCTCTTCGAGACGTGTCGAGAAATTAGCCCTCAGGCCAAGCTATTATTTTCTTAACGACGAGCGAACGGAAAACCTTGTTTATTTTAGTTTCATCAATAGAACGCCTCGGACGATCAAAGACAAATGAAGGTGATTGATGTTTCTCTGCTGAAAGAAAGTTAAAGGTAAACCGATTAACTAGCCCATCTTCTTCAAAGAGATCACTGATTGTGCTTAGCACACACAAACTTTCACCGTTAAAACGGATGCTAAAAATACATCTTGGAAACCATTTGTCTTGAGGTTCATTGTTCAGATTTTACCTTCAATATTCAATTATCTTATGTGATTAATACCAAACGAAGAATAAGTGTTACAAAACAAACGCATGGGCAATACACGCAACGATATTTTAGCCCAAAACACAGCTTGCGGCCCAGCCAACCACAACTATTCCTGCATTGGCCCACCCTAGATTCCTGTACAACACGGTACAGAATCCACGGTTGATTACCGTCACCTACGTGTCTAAAATACATCACACTCCACTCCTTTCACACTCCATTCCACGCCCCCTTCCCTCCCCTGGCTCCATTCCAGGGCAGCACGGCTGTAATTCAGACCAACGCGGGGCGAAGACGCTTAGCCCCGGCCGATCTGCAGGTAGACAGGTGGGCACCATTGAAGCGAGACACACTCACAGTTTCTGCAGGTTCCCCAGACTGGTGAGCAGCGAGACTGGGAGATGACGTATGTGGTTGTTGTGTAGCCTCCTGTAAACACAGTCTGTGTCAGCGGCTACAGCGACGGCGGCTACAGAGTCAGAGTCGGCGGTTAGAGACTCGGAGTCGGCGGTTACAGAGTCGGAGTCGGCAGTTAGAGAGTCGGAGTCAGTGGCAACAGAGTCGGCGGTTACAGAGTCGGAGTCAGCGGCTACAGAGTCGGAGTCGGCAGTTACAGAGTCAGCGGCTACAGAGTCGGAGTCGGCGGTTAGAGAGTCGGAGTCGACGGCTACAGAGTCGGAGTCGGCGGTTAGAGAGTCGGAGTCGGCGGCTACAGAGTCGGAGTCGGCGGTTAGAGAGTCGGAGTCAGCGGTTACAGAGTCGGCGGCTACAGAGTCGGAGTCGGTCGCTACGGAGTCGGAATCGGCTGTTACAAGTGCCCGGACAGGAAGTGGGTAGAAAGCTCTTAGTAGACAAGGATGCCAGGATGCCGGGGAGTGGTTGAGCATCAGCAAGTTAAATTTTGGTCCGGGAACAGGACGTAAAATAGGAACGTTTCCAAGAAGCTCATGAATGAAAAAAATTGTAACTATGTTTTTGTATTTTGAAATAGGAAAAGTTTGTGAAACAGGTTTTACGAAATGTTTAAACCGAGCCCCACTGGGGAGTGTTTGAACACCCCCCCTCATGTTTTATCAAGATAACAAAAAAACGGCGGCGCGTAGCGCCGCAAATTTGGCAGGGTTAGACTATATACACTGATTCTTTCTCGGACATTGGTTGAGAGAAATTCACGTTTCGGTGTCAGGTCAGGTATCAGGTCACCACTAGGTCAGGTCCAGTGAACCCCTACCTACATAAACGTTTTGGCGGTCGTGCCATAACTACAGTTTTTTAAACAGTGGATCGGAGGATATTAACTTTCAAGGATTACATTACGTCATTAGTATCTACAAAATGTTTATTTTGGATTTTTTTGTTCGGTGATCCTTAAGGTCGCGTGGTCAATTTTGCGATGGCTCCCCATTATAAGTCATGAGAAATAATAAAATGTTATCTTGTCGACTTAAATAATCAGTCAATTTCCCTTCTAAATGATGTTATCATATGATATTATGTATGATCCCCAAGTGCAGTTGCTCAGGGAACATAACGGGGTCAATCTGAGGTCATCCGAGGTCACCACACCTTTTCCTCAATACTCTGGCAATAATGGAGAAGTAGAGAACTTCAACTTTCACGCAGCCGTGTTTGTCGCGTCAAGAACACATCTCTGATAATGCAACATACCTACTTTGGTCAACCACTTGACTTGACCTGAGGTCAAATTTTTCAAGTTGACCTAACATGATCAATTTTGGTATATTTCAAAGCGCCTTGACAGAAACAACGATGACGTAAAACAGTATGGCGTGTTATCTTTGTTTAATAAGAAGTTATTCCGAAAATATTTTTTGTCCAAATCAGTTTTTTTATACTTTTATTATGACCATCTAGAGCCTAACTATTGGTAACCTGAGGTCAAATTTGAGGAACATAGCGGGTGCGAATTGCAAATTTCAATGGCTAGCGAATAGTTTTTTTTTTTTGAACGTTTGTTTCCTGATATGGCGAACTAGTTTCCGAGATATTTTTGGGGGGGTTTCTGGAGGCGATTTCTAAAAAACTTGAAAATTTTGACCTTCGATGACCTCCCTAGTGACTGAGTTTTGACGTGAGCAAAAAAGTCGTGAATAGTTTCGAATGAATTCTTGATAACGGTTCGAACAATGGTCTTTTGTTTTCATGGTCTTAGCAGGTGCAATTGGGCCGAGTTAGAAGGGGGGATGTTCAAAACACACCGCCCCCCAAGTTTTTCGAGAGCGAAGGACAATGCTAGAGGCCCAGTCTGGGCGCGGGTTAAGGCAGAAGAAGAAACATTGCTTATTGTTTATCAACATACAAACAACTTACAGACATAGTAGGTTTGACAGAAGAAAAATTACTAATTTGTTTAAAGATGGAATTGTAAAAACATTTTTTTTTTAAACATCAATAAAAATATGACCGAGAAAACTCAATGAATGCAGAAGTTGCGTAGAGTGTTCCAGCATCTGTTGTGAAGCACCTAATATGCTTCAGTTCAGACTTAATACAAAATAATTTGAGCCGAATGACAAAATAAACCAATTAAATGAACGAAACGATCAAACTCCTATAAATCGAGTGGCACGTTTTTGCTACGTAGACCGAAATTGGGTGGATTCGTGTGTATGGAATTTAAATTATGTTATAATGATTGTTAACTTTGCACTCCTTCGTTCCATAAACCAATCAAAAATGTGTTCCTAAATATATCACTTGTTCTTCCTTGTATCATTCTTGGGAAGCTGTCAGCCTAAATAAACACCTGGCGGAGGGAATTATGTAAACGCCATACTTTTAGCACATCGTACACCATGCTGATCAAAAATGCAAATGATAGCACTATGACAACATTGCAAGGTCAGGAAAATCCAGAGCTGAAGAACAAAGGAAGGCGAACCGGCTGGCATCCTTGCAACTAAGAAATGTTGGATCTTCCGCAGTGCTGCGGCTTATCTTAGGCACCAGTTTTGTTTTATTGTCGTTCTTTGTCCAGCGAGGCGTCCCGCCTGTTGCAACACCTAATATCGTGACCTTGTTCTTGTTATGGCAACGTGTTTAGACTCACCGCTCCGTCAAGCGTACCTAATCAGTGATAAATGTGTAGTGAGAGCCGGAGCGTACTCTCCTCCGCACCATAATCGAGCGCGCACGCAGCCTCGACCCCGGGACAACCAAGACAAACGACGTTCTCGGCCCGACGGCGGAACTAAATTAAGAGACACGAAAGACCCCGCCGCATGTTAAATTCAGCAGCCTAATGCAGTCTAATGACGCACAACTTGTTGGTTGATGGATTTTCATTGCCCCAGAAACCGTCCCGATATTCAGATTGCGTGATCTTGCGTGTGGATGCCGCTTTTTATGTGAACCGAGGCCGCCACCCGCGGTCGGAAGTGATGGACTGATCAAAGTGAAAGGAAAACCGCTAGTTCCGGCGATACGGGTCTCCTAACTGTGACCGCGGCCGAGATAGGCACTCTGTTCGGAGTTGGCAGACGGCGGGCCGCCGTGCTGCTATCAGCAGCTGTCAACGAATCAGCGCGTCCCATCCAAACCCGGCCGTTCGACGGTGACGGTAAACGATCAGGTTCCGCGAACTGGCGCCTTTGAAGCCGGTGCGTAGGTCGGCTCGGCGCGGTGCATCTCGCCATGGCTGATCAGACCATTTGTAAACCGTCACAGAGAGATATAAACTGTCCACTCCAGCCATCGCTAACAGAGATCTGGATAAGTCATCTCTCTGCTGATGAAAGTTCATTTGCTGGATATAACCCGACTGAATAAACTAGGGGCAGGCGCGGATCCAGGATTTCGGTCAGGGGGCGCGACATACAAAAAGTGGTGCCCTCCGGACGCGCCATGGTCGCGACTCGGCTCAGGGGGGCCCTAGCACCTCCCCCTGGATCCACGCCTGAGTGTCAGTTTAACGGTTGTCTACACTGTCTTAAAAGAGTTAACCCACCCCACACAGCTAACCGACCTGTCAGAAGCCTGTAGTTTGATAAGTGCTGGAAGCATTGCCTCGCTTCGCAGAGCTCCTATTGACACGGCGTCGTCTACCTCGCTAAGGAGGCTCCACAAAGGGACGGAGCGCCGCCTCACCCGACCAACTGCCTCGTTCCGGCGGCGACGGGCTCAGCATACCACTACCTCGCTAAGGAAGGCTCACACAGGGACGGAGCGCCGCCTCACCCGACCAACTGCCTCGTTCCGGCGGCGACGGACTCAGCATACCAGCGCTGACCTCCGTGACCTCCGTGTGACCCGCTGGTGACGGCGTGGGAACCTCACCGCACCGAGCGCAGCCGGTCCAGGTGCCAGTGGCGCCCAGGAATCCAGCCCGCGTGCTGGTCTACGGGTACTGGGTAGGTACTCATGACCCGTCTGGTGCTACTCGTGACCCGTCCGGTACTACACCTGACCAGTCTGATACTACACCTGACCAGTCTAGTGCCAGGGCAATTCTAGTGCTACCCATGACCAGTCTGGTGTCATCCCTGATCCGTCTGGTGCAACCCCTGACGCCTCTGGTGCCACCCTAGCCACATCACTGCAGCTGCCTGCCTGGTGCAGGCCAGACTGAATGTCTAGGCAGTCGAAACCAGCCGCGGTGGCGGCACACATTGGTTTGTTATGCCAGACCAGCAAACAAACATCGGCAGCCGCATGACGTGTCAAGAATGCGATGAGTGGGCGGGAAACCAGAGATTGCCAGCGCTGATGAACTCCTGTCAGACAGGCCATAATCAAAGGTGAATCCAAGGCGAATTGTTGAAAGAACGCGCTGCGAAAGGATAATAGTTTTGCTTCGAGAGAAACTATGTAAATTGCTAAAGGAGGCGCAGCCAGCATCAGCTGCGACTTTAACAAGCGAAAACGGACGCAGATAAATCACAATTATCGCTCTTTCGTAATTAATTACAGCCAGCACGTAATCAATACTCGCAGGCATGCAATTAATTCCAAACTTGGACCTCCAGAAGTAAAGTTCGCTACCTTTGAGACCCACCCAATTACTGTTGCCTGGGCTATTGGGTCCGGGAATGAAATTAAAACGGCTATTCTCGAGACATCTGTATTCCGTTCCTCCCGGCAGGTTTCCTGTCGGTACTGCGCTCGAGGCTGAGTGGATTAGGCTCCTCCCAGAGAGACAGTTCCTCTCTCTCTCTCTCTATCCCGGCCTTTGTGCTCGCCGCTGGCCAGCATCCAAGCGGATTAGACCCAGAGATGTTTGTCTCATTATGTCTGAAAGCGAGCGCTTATGTTAGAAGAATGTTCTACTCTCTGGCGTTTGGTGTTGTGTGTAACATCACGAATTTATTATTTAACTGCAGAGTCGGTTCGCGGAAATCATGTTCAGTAGTTCTTCTAGGTGAGGAATTATTATCGGTGAAACAACCCCAGTGGCCACTTAAATGAATCGAATGAACGCCAACCAGATTTGCTATTAAAATCAAGCATAAATTTGTTGTTACTTGGCAGTTCCGTTTCTCCGATTCCGACAGATACTGATTAAAGACTTTGATCGAGTGCACGCAGGGCTCCGGGTCACATTTAGGGTCAGACAGAGAAATATTGCTGCGATTTACGCAGATAATTCATCAGAACCAGACAACATCAGACGATCGACTGCTTTGGAAACCTCACATCAGCGACAATCTCTAGACGATAGTGACGGATAGTCGGTGGTGGCTGCCTGGATACGCGCCCTCACGACCCCCCTCTCGCCCTCGCTCCCCGGGCCCCGAGCTCGCTCAGGGCGCGGGGCGGCGGGGCGGCCGGCCGGCCAGTCAACCCGTATGTACGCAGCGGGTTCTGTTCAAGACGTGTCGCGCATAGTGGACCGCTGGCGGTCGGCGGTGGTGTATTTAATCGACACGAGAATGATGATGATATGTGGTCTAAGTGGTATGGTGGGTGACTATCACTGCAGATCACCGCAGATTAGCGCAGGGTAATTAGCAGCTAGGAAGACGTCACTTCAGGTGAAAAAATAATCAAATTCTCTACAATCATTCGGAGCCTTTATTCGCCCAATGAAAAACATCGCTCATTCATTTTAGCATCGAAATAGACAAGAGGTAAAATGAATAAGCTTCCACTGCAAATGTGTTTTCGTCATTCTTCTGGCATGAATTCCAGAGTTCCACACAAGGTCAGCAAGTTCTTGTCATTTTATCACCGGCGCACCACTAAGCTCGCAGACACCAGAGCTGCGCGTTCGGCCACCTCTATCGCACGCTATCGGCGCGTATCAGCAGCACTTGGGCCGGTTAAGACCATTACGACCGTAACGAGATTCGGCCATTAGCGGAGGCGCTCCGGATTGGCGCGCTGCGGCCGGCACCTGTCTTCCTATCACACGGGAACGTCAGGCAACGAGTTGGATGCGGCGCTGAGCACTCAATAGAGATAGCAGAGCGGAGAGAACGAGGTAAAGCCCCGGGAATCTGGCGACCGTGAGTGTCGTGGTGAAGTGAATGTGTGGGGACTGGCGCGTGGCCGTGCAGATGACACCAGCCCTGTGGTGGATACCAGTCTTCAGAGCAGCAAGGAGTTTGAGCGTCTTTGCATGTCCTCCGAGCATGTTCTTCAATCTGCTACTTAAAATAAGATAAGCAGTACAGGGATAAGCCGGCTGGTAGACAGGAACGAATTAAAATCCGTAGTGCTTATCATAGAAGCCAGACTTGTGCCTGGATCCAGAACTTGGATCTGGGATCCCAGTGGATCCCTCGACATAAAATGCATGAATGTCTTGGATCCCAGTAGATCCCTCTGCGTAAAATGTATGTGAAGATGAGATCCTCCTAGGTCCATCGGCGTAAGATGCTTCAGAATCTGGGATCTCAGTAGATTTCTGATTTAAGCGACCCTTAGATCTTGAAACTCAAGATGCAGGGACTGACATCATTATTTGTGGTCTATATTTTGCGTACGACACTCGCTATGTTTTATGTACTATCGAGACAATTACTGCCTGCAAATTAACTTGTACGTATTAGCGAACAGAGACTGAAATGAATTATCTCATATTATAAAAATTAGCAAGAAGTAGGTATGTAAGTACCTACCTCGGCGTGTCTAGACCCCGAAGTTATATCTGGATACCAGCGGATCCCTTGATATAAAATAAATCAGGAACTAGAATCTTTGTGGATCCCCCGGCATATTGTATACCTGGATCTGGTGTCCCATGTGGATCCCGGGACATAGGACACAAAGATACGGATCTCAGCTGGATTCCGGGATTCAGGCACATGTTTGATAGAAGCTTAGATATAAGTAATCTGATGATGTGCAAGCATTGCACATCTAGCACATTGACAGCCTGTAGCGAATACACCCTAAACACCCTAACATGTGCCGCACTCACTATTCAGTAGTCAGTTGGTACTCACAGTTTCTCCAGCCGAGCCAGGTCGGCGAACGAAGCCTCCTCAATCAGGTGGATGTCGTTGTGCGCCAGGTTCCTGAAACGAACGCCGCTGTCCATTAGTGCTGACGCTGATTTGGCCTTAACGTCGGGGCTAATTCGGCCCGCTTAATGGTCAATGACGGCCGAGCGGACCTCCCGTCGGCAAAAACCGGCAGTGGAACCTTTCATCGATAAGGATTTCATACCGAATGCATTCCCTCACTAATCAGTTCGACGGGTACTGTCACAAAAACGCACTCGGCCCTTTTGAGCTGCAAGGACTATCTCCTTCCAGACGCGGGCGGCCCAACAGAGGCGTGATGTGCCCACGATAACAGCCGGTCCTGATTTGACGCGGAATCTGACACTACTGCGGGCTGCGCCAGGTCCGGCTTTTGATATGGTAATATGGGCCGGCGAGTGCGGCAGATTGTGTGCTGGAAGGGGGCGTTCAGGGCGGGCGACCCCCAGGATGTTGTTGTTGAGACAGGGCTGCTTGGTGAGATGGTCGCTAGAGGGAGTTGAATATGTTGTCCCCCAGGGCTTGGATCGGACACGTATAAGTTGTCTCGTAACACGGAAAACGGGCTAGAGTTTTCCTTGCACAATGGGGAAAAATGACACCGAATATATCCGATGCGGTTGATTATGGAGAGTAAAAATCACAACATTTTAACATCAAACTGAAGGTCTTAACATGGGTCTTAATATGCCGATGGCTTCCGGGAATTATGGTGTGTCGAGGACTATCGATAACAAGGGGCACTTGAGTTACGCAATGCACCGGGTTTCAAGTTTTTATCCCAGGCAAGCGTTTACGATTTTCAACACTGTTGGTTGTTGACACGGATTTTTAACACTGTTGGTTGTTGGGAATCTTGGTATGTGCCTTTAGTATTCTGGTGGGCTCGATTCGACGTGATATGTTAAAGTTTCTTCGGCTTAGCGATAGCAATGTTGTTTTCGGGACAGATGGGTAGTGCAATTGACTGGACCAAGATGATCTCTGAATTTGACGGGCAGCCATGAGCCAGAGGTTTCTTCGGTGTGCCATTCAGTCAAAATACGGGTAAATCTTCGACTAACCGACCACCTGTTATACCGACCACCTGTTTTCTTCAATCTCATGACAGCGTCAAAACTTGGGACAATTCCTCGAAAGATTCCCTCTCATAGAACCTTCCCCCACCGTAACCTGATCATGACACCTGACATCCCCTTATTTCGCACTTGCCACCAGTCAGCCCACCAGCCCCGGGAGCCGCATGTGTCAGACTACCTTGAGGGCGGCGGGGCGGCGGGGTAGCAGAGGCAGTGTGGGGGGAGGCAGAGAGGGGGAGGTAAGGAACGCTCACTGAATCCCGTCCAGCTGCGAACTGCGGGCTGCTCGGCGCCACCGCATCAAACCAGGACCGGCAGATGAGCGGTGGCCCGCCACTGAATAACTCCCGGCCGTGGAGCGGGCCGGCCAGCCTCCAATTGGATCTAATTATTCTATCCGGCGGCGCCCAGCAGCCGTGTCGCGGTGTAGGGGCGGAGTGGAGACGGCAGGCAAGTGCGAGGTGCCGTGTTCAGATGTCGGAGGGTGGAGATCATCAGAGAGGAGACGCTGAGGGGGCGAAATAATGGGACACCCCCAGCAGAAGCAGAAGCAAAGGCGGCGCGGCGGCAGCGACAGCGATTTGACAACGGGCTGGGCTGATGGTATGGGCGGCTGCTAGTTTGTAGAGACGGACCCCGTCGAGGTCGGGCAGATAGTTTGGGTGGCGGCAGCCGCAAGACTTGAGACCGCCAGCAGCGACTGGACAGGAGAGACTCCCCTGCCTGTCGTGGGACTCTACTACCGTGGGCGTGCCGCCGCCGCCGCCGGAACACCAGCTGGTGAGAGTGACGTGCCGCCAGCGTGTAGTGTGTTGAGCAGGGGCGTGGCCGGAGGCGGCGGCTGGCGAGCTGACAGCTCTCTCAGACGGATGATGAATGGGCCGCGGACCAGCCCGGCAGCCGACCACGTGTCGTGCCGGCTCCGCCGAGGCCGCAATCAGCGAGCGACCGCGCCGACCACGCCGGGACCGGCACGGCTTACCCAGAGTGGATACAGTGTAGACGGCACACTGACATAGCTTTCCCGTGAAAAGAGCGCCGCCAGCCCGCGAGCCCTTTGAGCCGGCAGCTTTTCATCTGTCGGACGCTGCCAGAGATAACCAGGATTGACGCGACTATGCAGAGCGACCAATCTTCTCCAGCGCCGCCGCTGCCGGCGGTCATGGCCATGGGCGGCTCATATAATACAACATGGCGTCAGCGGTGGTGCGACATGCCCTCAGGCGCCGTCCCAGTTCGCTCGCTCGCTCAGCTCGCTCAGATCAAAATCAGCCGTCGCTCGCGCCCGTCCACCACCGGCCGCCGCCGCCGCCGCCGCCACCACCGCAGCTCGGCGGCTCACCACTCGGCCTGAGTGCGCTGAGAGCCGCCGGCACGTCTGATAAAACCCTTTCCGTGTACCCCGGTAGCCGGCCGTGCCGATGACAGGAATGACAGGTGCGCACGACACGGCGGGATAGACATCAGACGGACCAACTGCGGCCCGCGGGGCGCAGCAGATAGACGCTGGGAGACCAGAGACGATCAAATGAACACGTGCTCTCACAGACAAGATAGCAATATTTTGGCAGTGGCTTGAGGCTATGTTTGTATACTGCAATCAAGATGCAGCCAGATAACTATTATTCCCACCCTCAAACCCAACAAATCACAAATAATTACGTTACTCCTTAAGCCTTATTCTGTGTGCTCAATCCTAAGAAAGTTACTCGCTAAGTAGTAAGTTTGATTAAAGAAGAGTGAATAAGGAAAACAAATAGTGCATGTCAAAACCAGCCTCAGACACTTAGACACACAGTAGCAGTGCCAGAAAACCATCACAGAACACTTTGCGTCAGTCCGCCGTCAGTAACAGCATGTTCTATCCCAACAGTGAAATCACTACCTAAAGACTCGCTGATTGACAAGCGGGAGTGTAGAGCACCGGTGTTCAAACATTGTTTGAGCAGGTGCATTGTTGAACACTTCAGCTGAGAGTGCGGACGGATGTTTAACTGGCACAATAACCCATAACAATGAGATCAGCTAAATAGCATACAACATTGCCACCAGCTAGCATAACAACACTATGCTGTTTTCATTATGATTGCATTTAGTGAGTACATTTTTGTGGAAAAGTTACGCGTGTTGTTGGTCTTCTGTGGAAAAGTTACACATGTTGTTGGTCATGTTGTTGTTGTCTACATCATAGTGCTTGTCCTCTGGATCTGCTTCGACAAAAGCACTACAGTTAGGATCGCACATACAATTAACAAAAAAGACCGATCTCCTGTCGTTCAGCTCGCAATGCAATCGAGCATGCTGTACCGCCATGCATTAAAGTAATGCGGTGCAGTCTGGCTATCAGGCACAAACTGAACACTGCAAGGTAGGCTGCCCGGAAGACAGTAAAGCCTTGCGGCACAGTATAAGCTTCAAGGCAAGAAAATAGCTATGGACTATGGAAGCAAACGCATGTTAAGCTTCAACTCGCACGGTGCTCTCGTGGAGGATTGCATCAAAACCGTTTCACAGTGACAAGCAAGCAATAAGTTGAGTGATAAGAAATTAGTTGGCAATAAGCAATTAGTTCCGGCAATAAGTTGGTCCATAAGTTGAGCTAAATGGTAAGTTAACAATTGTTTGCCGGTATTTTCCATTCCGTGATTTATTGATAGCACTTGCTTCTGAAAATTGGAGGAAAATAAAATACCGGCAAAAACATCGATCCTGACACTACACAGGAGATATTATCACTTTGAAGTTGGAAAAATCAGAGCCGCGAAAACAACAATATGGTTGATATACCTAAGCTATAGCCTGTAAAACATATTTTTAAGTTACACATGGCACCAAGTCGAGTCGTCGACGACGTTGGAAAACAGAACCGTAGGACTTCAAGCGGATTCAATAGAAAACGGATCATACAGCATATGCCTTCCTACGAATAGCAATTATGCATGCTCTGGCTGCGTTAAACAATCACACGTCCTAAGCGAGCATGCCACCGAGCACTTCCTTCCTCCTAACCGTCACGACATTTATGACCTGTTCCTCGACACATAACAAATATACGGAAAATGTATAATGACGAAATGTTTTAGTTGTGAGCAGTCAAAGCGCCACATTCACAGTGTGCATTTACCTAGATTTTCAGCGCATACATCATTGAGTTTGTGTCCGCCAGAAGAAGTTTGTATGCGTGATTGCCGTGCGTTTCAGAATGGCCCCACCATGGTACGACCCTAACTTGTAACGACCTGTAACACGGCCTGGTCTACCTGTGTAAGGCGTCATACTCACTGGAATCGTGAGCTGCCAGTGCCCAGTATTACAGAACGCCCAGCAATTATTTCGACAGAACTGGCACACTAATGAGGTCAAAGGTCAAGTAAAGGTCAGCGACTCGTAACAGGTCTGTGTAGATAAGGAGAGTCTGCCACGGCTCCTCAAGTGGTTTCAGTTCCATTTACAAAACCGTTCCATTCCTCCTTCAGCTCAACATCCGGCTCCGTTCCAGCCCCGGTCTCAGCTCCAGCCTCAGCTCCAGCTCCGACTCCAGCCCGGCCCTGGCTCCGGCTCCAGCCCGGCCCTGGTCCCGGCTCCAGCCCGGCCCTGGCCCCGACTCCACCCCGGCTCTGGCCCCGGCTCCAGCCCTAGCTTCGCCTTGCTGCCGAGCCTGCAGTATGCTGGTGACAAGCTCGCCGGGCATATCTGATCGGGCCACTAATGGTCGGCGGCATGGTACACGGATCAGCGGAGCGACGGCGCGCCATCCTCAGTCATACCGCGCGGTATGCAGTCTGACGCACCGCCGCCACCGCCGCCGCCACTGCCGCCACCGCCACCGCCGCCTCCACCACCTCCGCCACCGCCGCCACCGCCGCCACCGCCGCCACCGCCGCCACCGCCGCCACCGCCGCCACCGCCGCCACCGCGCCGCCTCCGCTGCATTCGCCGCCGCCTCCGCTGCCATCGCACCGCCCCGCACCGCCACCGTGAGCACGTGGCGACGCGTGGTTTTTCGTCGGGGGGCGTGTGGGGATATTCGGGCAAATGGTGAGGGCCGGTGTTACAGTTTGCGGAGGCTTTGGATTAGGGGCGTTCCAGAGGTTTCTGTGTCGCCACCGCCACCATCGCCGCCGCCGCCGCCGCCGCCGCCGCCACCGCCACCGCCACCGCCACCGCCGCCACCGCCACCGACCCTGTAGCAGCCGCCGCCGCCGAGAGGGACACAGAGGAGAAACCGAACATAGCGCGCGGCAAGGCAACGCTGGTACGGCACTGACGGAGACACGAAATAGGGACGCGGCCGCAGGACATTCATTCAGAGGCGAGCTCTGGGAAAGTTATGTTCGATTATGTCCAGTTATGATTATGTCCGACAGTGATCCTCAGATGAGAGATCACGTGTATTAATGAAAAATCACTGAATTATCACAAGAAACATTCGTATCATAATGTTTAAGGCTTGCGTGTGTGACAGGATCCCCGTTTTGAGGTTGAACTGAAGTGATTCCTGAATCGTGACACCTTCAGAACGTTTGCGACACTGAGGAATTCAGGTGCGATATTCTTTGCGTCGTAAGTAGACAGGCACACCTTAAACATTGTCTACTTTGTTGATACCGCGGGGCAATATTCCTGCCCGCATTAAAGCTGCGCAGCCGACAGCAGGCGTTCCTTGTTTTGTTTTCGAAACAGCGCATCTACAATTGAAATCGCTCACATGAGGTCGTGTTCTGCTTTTCAAATCAGTGTCTGCTCAATGCGCTAGAAGCAGCGCCATGAGCAACAACAGGTGAAGCCGCCAGCGCCGAGCCCCGCCCCCACCAGTGTGCTTCTCACACCTGCTCTGAAATTCAGTAGGCCAAGCGGTACGTTTGAAAGTTAAATACGCTCGCCGCACCGTCTGCCGCCGGTCCTCTGGGAGAGAAAGGCCGGCCGTGGAGGCCACCGCTAACACCAGGCTGTCACACGGCCCTGTGACCTGACATCAGTCGAGTGACTAACAACGAGTGACTAACAACGGCCCTGTCACGTGACGCGCAGAGGTTAACTATATACCTGTCACGTGAACGATCAGATGTAGCTCTGATCACCGCCGCCGACTTTGACAGGAAGCGGCTCCTAGCCTCAGCTCTGCTTCTGCGAGTTGTCAGCTCGTCCAGCCACGCCAAAGCCCACGCCAAAGCCCACGCCAAAGCCCACGCCAAAGCACCAAAGCCCACTAGATACGCACTCAAATGCCTCCCTTGGCTATCGTGCCACTCGTGTAGTCGTATGCCCGCTACTCTCAACAAAAGCCCCCTTTATCCTCTATACAGCCACGCTGCTGCAATGCCATCTCCACCACCCTTCCGACCAGAGCCGCAATAGTCTCCTAATCAGGCTCTTCGTTGCACTCCACCGATAAATCTGTCCCGGCTCCGGCTGCTGCGCGCTCAAGGCTCGAGAGCTTGGTCAGCGTGACACCCGTCCGCGGCGCGGCTGCGACGAGGCGCGGCGCGTCAGGCAGCGTCACGCACCCAGCGCCGCGCTGCCTCGTAATTCAATCTGCGCTGCGCCGGCCGCCGCATGTAAGCGGTGCCGCGAGCGAGGCGCTAGCGGGCGCCTCTGTCGGCCTCCGCACCACCGAGCGGGGCCGTGCTGGCGCATCGCGACGCGTTTCTGAGCCGCTGGGAGGGCCTGAACTCGCCGAGGTACCGCCGCCCACCGGCCGCTGGGAGGGTCTGAGGTAACGCCGCCTGTCGGCCGCTGCCTGCCGTCCGCTCCCCGCTGTCGCCAGCCGCTAGTCCTGCGCCGATATGAAGCTTTCTGCGACAGACTGAGTCACTGACAAGGGTGAACCCAGGTCACCCATGATTATGAATGAAGACAGGAGTTGATGGTCGAACAAGGGACAGTCCCGTTTTGACATGCGGTGGTACATGTGATTGTTTCCCGTTGAGGTTACATGGCCGGAGGATGGTCTACGGAACGTGTGAGGAAAATCCGGCGGCGGTGCTTGAAGAACGGATAACTCATGACGCAGCACAGCGGGAAGGAACACGGTGGAAAATAGTGAAGCAAATTGTGAAGCAGGCCAAGGTCTGTGATGTTCTTTCATCGCTGTGAGAACTTTTCGTTTGTCAGGCATTCCGTGGTGCCAGGCATCCAGTGGTGACTGGCTCCCTTACCAGAAAGCTCACTGGCGCCGCCTATTCAGAAGAATATAGACACCGAGAAAGGAAAGCCACGGCGGTACACTCTTTGCGCTGCCACTCACTAATGGCTTCAAGGAATGCACAGAGCACAGTGCAGACTCAGAGTGCACACTGCACGTGCACATCCATGCTGATGCTGATCAGAAAATCACCAGAGACCTTGAGTGCACTTAATACATTTGTATTCATTATACAGACACCGTGCACTGACCTACGCTGTCCGGGAGGTCAGATCATCACAGTCGTTATCAGCCGTCATCACCATCACCACCATCACCATCACCAGCAGCAGCAGCAGCAGCAGCAGCAGCACCAGCAGCAGTACACTCTGACTCGCTGGCCAGTCAGAACTAAGCTCTCCTGACCACTTGTCGGCTGCCGGTGGCTGATTCCTGCACGTCTGCTGCCTGTCTCACTGATGCTAGCCCCCATTAGTCGCGTCTACGTGGCGCCCGACCCAGTGGCGGCGGTAGTTCGATGGCGGTGGCGGCGGTGCAGGCGTTGGAGGTGGCTCGGTGGCTCGATGGTGGCTGAGGCGACAGTGTAGGAGGCGGTAGTGGCGGTTTGTTTGTTTGTTGTTTGTGGCGGTGACCCGGTGGCGGTGGCGGTGGTGGCGATGGCGGCGGTGAGCCATGGTAGGGTGATGGAATCGCCCCTCTGCCTCGGCACGACGCGGTGGAGATGAAAGCCTGCCGCCGCCGCGTCGCTCTGCGGCAGTCGCCGCCAGGCCGGAAGTGGAGGATTTGCCCGTGCAGAGCCGGCCCGCGAATAGCTCGGAATGAGAGCAGGCGCCAGCACCGGATAATCACTGACGTGCCGACATCCACACCGTGAAATTGTGGAATCTTGTGAGTGCGCGCACGCAGCCGGCCAATATTTCGCACCGGCTAAGCCGCCGTCAGTAAGGTCTTGCCGCACGCTCACGAGGTAATCTGGCAGATCTGAGGTCACAGGTGCGTGTGCGCGACGCGACGGGTCGTATCTGATATCCGACGGCGCCGTTTAAGTCTTTGGCGCGCGGAGCCAAGGTGTGGTGTGTGTGTGTGTGCTGTGTGTGTGGTGTGTGTGTGTGGTTGTGCGTGTGTGTGTGTGTGTGTGTGTGTGTGGTGTGTGTGTGTGTGTTCCTGTGTGTGTGATGTGTGTGACGCAGTGTACCTGTGACATGGCTCCATTGTCGCTCTCATCACTCTCTGAAGACGAGCGTCTTGCAGCAGCGAGGCACGCTGGATCCTTTCCAAATAGACGGCTCCATTATTCTGGACAACTTGGTGAAGAGGGCCACTGGGATCCAGTCATTCTTTCTTACGAGGAATCTTGGAACCGAGGACAATGAACCGTGAACGCCATAAAGCATGACGGTCAGGTGGGCCGGAGGAGGACACCTATAGGCCCAGTTTGGCCGTCAGGTGGGAACCGGAGGAGGACCACACTATAGCCCAGTTTGCGTCAGGTGGGACCGATAGAGGACCACTCTATAGCCCAGTTTGACGGTCAGCGTGGGACCGGAAGAGGACACACTATAAGGCCATTTTGACGGTCAGGTGGGACCGGAAGAGGACACACTATAGGCCCAGTTTGAAACGGTCAGGGTGGGACGGGGAGGACCACTATAGGCCAGTTTGACGGTCAGGTGGGACCCAGAGGAGGACACACTATAGGCCAGTTTGACGGTCAGGTGGTGACCGGAGGCGGACACACTATGAGGCCCAGTTTGACGGTCCAGGTGGGACCGTGAGGAGGAACACACTATGAGGCCCAGTTTGACGGTTCAGGTGGGGACCGGAGGAGGACACACTATAGGCCAGTTTGACGGTCAGGTGGGACCGGAGGAGGAACACTATAGGCCAGTTTGACGGTCAGGTGGGACGGAGGAGGAACACTATAGGCCAGTTTGACGGTCATGGGAACCGGAGGAGGAACACACTATAGGCCCAGTTTGACGGTCAGGTTGGACCGGAAGAGGACGGCAACTATAGGCCCAGTTTGACCGGTCAGTGGGACCGGAAGAGGACACACATAAGGCCCAGTTTGACGTCAGGTGGGACCGGAGAGACACACTATAGGCCCAGTTTGCGTCAGGTGGGACCGGAGGCGGACCATCACTATAGCCCAGTTTGCGTCAGGTGGGACCGGGGCCGGACACACTATAAGGCCAGTTTGAACGGTCGGTGGACCGGAGGAGGACACACTTATCGGCCCAGTTTTGACGGTCAGGTGGGACTGGAGGCGGACACCTATACGGCCCAGCTTTGGTCAGGTGGGACCGGAGGAGGAACACACTATAGGCCAGTTTGACGGTCAGGTTGGGAACCAGGAGGCGGACACCTATAGGCCCATTTGACGGTCAGGTGGGACGGAAGAGGAAACACTTAGGGACCAGTTGACGTCAGTGTGGGACCGGAGGAGGACACACTATAGGCCCAGTTTGCGTCAGGTGGGACCGGAGGCGGACACACTATAGGCCCAGTTTGCCCAGTTTTATAGGCCCAGTTTGCGGGTCATGGCCGAAATTTCATCTGAAATGATGCTCAAAATGCTTTGTTTCCACTCATGATTTGCTTTGCTGCATCCGAGGTTGTCATTCTTTTGCCGGATATTTGGGGTTATTTGTCAAGCTAGAAGTGTGATGTTACTTTCGTGCGTTAAAATAAACAGGTTGCAGCACATCGTTTTTCAGGTTCTTCTGTTCCACTTTTTAATAAATGGAACAGCGCAACTCGGTACCAGTCGAACCATCCCAATTCGAGTGCTAGGAAACCTAGAGCCAACAGTCAATTTGCGGTTTACAAATTGCTTATGACCACCATTATCATTATCGTTGATCCTAATTCATCCGCTTAAGATCAGATTTCCGGTCATGAGGTTAGGACATAAATTACGTCAATAAACCTTTTCGGAGTCTGCTATTCAGGTTGGGAAAACCAGCCGAGACACCGTGACGTGGTCTGAGCGGCGGACCAATCAGGGAACGATCGCACTGGGGCCACCAACAACGGGCCTGTCGCCTCGCCAACCCACCGCCTCGCCGCGCCGTCCGTCAGCCCGTCATCCTGCCGTCATTGCTGCTCTGCCGCCGCCACTGCTGCCCGCCTGTAGTTCTCACCCCTGCCACCCCAACGTGGCCTCCCCGCCTCCGCCTTCCCTGCCGCCGCCTCCGCCTTCTCTCCCACCCCGCCTCCGCCTTCTCTCCCGCCTCCGTTCTCCCTCCGCCGCCCCACCGCGTCGGTGACGATGAGTGGCGTCGGGAGCGACGCTAAAAAGGCGGCGGTGTTTGGCGGCGCGGGAGCGATGTTTGCTCGCCGACGTCCGACTGACGAGGGGCACGTGTTGCTCGGCGGGGCTCCGGCACCGCTGATGAGGGAGTCAGCGCTCAGGGCAGGCAGACGCTGAGCGGAGTCCGCGGAGGGGACTGGAAGTCAGCGCAGTCAGCGCTGACGGCACTGACAGCGACGACAGGTCGTGTGCCGCCTGATGACGCTCAAGGTCGGTGATGATGACAGTGAAGGCTGGAGAGGACGGTGCTGAAGAATGGCTGGTGGTGACGAGGCGAGGCCGAAGCAAAAAGATGGTCAGCTACTAGAGTCGACGTAATATGTCAGAAAGTGTGATGAGTGCTGAACAATCATAGCATGGTACTCGGGCAGATCCCCAGCTGAGAGCGTTAGCTGTTAGCTGTATTATGCACTGAACGTTAATGATAGGTAAACCCTGAGAAACTGCTGAGTGGGCTGAATGCTGGCCAGAGCTAGACGGACAATGGCACATATTATCACACATTTATACACTGTTAATGACGGCAGCTCATATACAAACCCAGTCATCATGTCGAGTTGGTCCGACTGAATGTAGAGCGGAAGCCGCCGCGAGTCATTTTGCCTCGCCTCTCTGATCTGTATAATTCCACACATTAACGCCAGCCCGCGGCGATGGAAGACAAATCATCCGGAACGGTTCAGCCACTTGCCTCGGGCACCGCACACCAACGAGCTATGACATCACAGGTCATTTGGTCCCTGAGAGGCGAGATGCCGGCGATGCCTCAGGGCAGGCCGGTGATCACTGTGATAACCCAGCGACGCGCCGACATGCCCGCTCAGAATAGAACCATTATTATTCCGATTCCGGTCGATCGGAATGATGCCCGACGGCGACCATCGAGGTGCCGATGGCCAGGCATTGCTGGGACATGCCAGGTGACCATCAGTTTGGGAACACTGCGGCTGGTATGTCCGCTGGAATGCGGTGTGGACAGGCAGGAATGCGAGCGGGACAGCAGTTTCGGCGGAGGTTGAGTGTCCTCGCCGCGAGCTGTCACGTTTTGTCGAGTCAGGAGAGCGAGCTCCGCCGTCTCAGTGTCTGAAAGATAGCGATCTGGGGACGATGCAAGTCCAGCGAAAATGACTCAGTTATAGCACGACGGTAGGTCGCTGTGCAGTGAGCATGCAATCAAGGGCTTAGTGGATGTTTTGCACCGTGTGCAATCTGCAACTGCATTCTTCGGTTTTGTTCAGTGGCGTTGTTAGCCGGGTACCGCTATGCATAGCTGTGAACCTACGTGTGGAAATTAAGAGGAAACAAAGGCAATTTATGTTCGTGTCCTTTCATTTTTCCATGCACTGCTTCAGGCACAGGGCAAATACGAAAACGTGACAATAACAACATTAGACAAGCTAAGACCAGGAAAATTGCTATTGTTCATTGTACTACTGTGTGCATCAAGTGAAAGCGACCTTAGTCCTTGCGTTATGCAGGTAATGTTAATGTGAAAGAGACGGTACACACTAAACGTATTAAATATTGTCACAGTTAAAAAAAAAATATTGAATAACAATTAAGCGGAACACTCTGAAATACCTACATTCACACACAACGCCCCGTTAAATATTTATGTAGGACAGAGTCGCGGAAATATTGTTGCTCGCCTTAAATAGTGCAACACGAGTGACTCCATGAAATGCAATTTAATGGAAACTAAATTAGATTTGTGAAGACACATGAATTATTCCAATGAGTTATATCGAGAAACTTGGTCGGCCGGTTATTAAAACATTGTGCTGTTACTCACAGAGCGCGCAGTTGTCGGAGGTCTCTGAAGTCCGACTGACGTACACTGTGAGGTTGGTTTCCCCTCCAGCTGTCTGTGAACGAGAACACAGCCCCCGTCAGAACAGCAGCCACGTCAGACCAGCCACGTCAGAAACACAGTCCACGTTCAGAACACAGCCCACGTCAGAACAGCCCACGTCAGAACACAGCTCACGTCAGAAACGTCCACGTCAGACACAGCCACGTCAGAAACACGCCCACGTCAGAACACAGACCCACGTCAGAACACAGACCCACGTCAGAACACAGCCCACCGTCAGAAAACAACAGCCCACGTCAGACAAGCCCACGTCAAGAACACAGCCAGTCAGAACACAGCCCCACTTCCAAGACACGACCAACGTCCAGAAACAAGAACAGTCAGAAACACCCACGTCCAGAACACAGCCACGTCAGAACACAGCCCACGTCAGAAACAGCCTACATCAGAACACAGCCCACGTCGAACACACCAATGTCAGAAACAGCCCACGTCAGAACAACGCTCCGTCAGAAACTAGCTCACGTCAGAACACAGTCCACGTCAGAACAGCCCACGTCCGACCGTTGCGAACGGGACACGCTCAGCGTCACCGTTGCTGGCGGCAACTTCAAGATGCGTCTATCGCAGTGTAATCCTCCGAGTGTCGACATGCAGCAGCTAGCGGCCCGTTGATGCAGCGCAACTAACCGCAGGACATGAATCTCACTCCGACCAGATGATATCTCCACGCACAGTCACACTTGTCTGTAATCCGGCATCACCAAAAGTGGCCCTCCAAAGCGCTTCGACTCGCACGCTCAGCCTGAATTGCAATGCGCTGCTGACAGCTTCTCCGGCGCCCATTGGCCACGGCTAGGTCATGGCCAGCTTTACCTGTCAGCACCTCTGTCGGACGTGCCCTATCCGGCAGGGCCGGCGGCCGTCCCGCCCGCCCGGCATTGACCGACAACAATCGATTGTGCGTCGACAGGCCTCCGAATTATTCACGTCACATTACGGTGATTGATTCGTCAACTGTTGCCCGTTTTTATATGGGCGCTGCCCAGGCGCTGGCCGGGCGCGCGACAGGATGAAAGGGGTACGTACGAGGGGCGGCGCATACGACAATGGTGCCTGGGAACGCGCAAGCCCTCGCGCCTGTCCGCGAGTCGGCGAGTGGAATTAATTACATTTGGTATCGGCACAACCGGCGGCGGCTGCTAATCCGAGGCGGCCCAGGGCTTAGCGGCGCGTTATTTATCACCACAGAATCCATAGGAATTACGTGTGGTGCGATGGGGCAAAAACGTACCGGTCCCGTCCTCCCCTGTCGGCGCGGCGGCAGTGTTGTGTTACAGAGGGGGAGGGGCGCTCTGAGTGGCCCAGAGAGGCGCCGCGTCGAGCAGAGAGGGCAGAGACACAGCAAGGTCGGGACACAGGAAGGTCGGTACTCGGGACTCGGAACTCGGGAGACGGATGGCGCGGAGGAGCCTCAGAGCAGACCTGGAAAGAGGCGCGGAGGAACCTCAGAGCAGAGCAGACCTGAACAGAGACAGAGGAACAGAGGAGGGACAGAGGGAGGAGAGAGGAGGGACAGAGGGAGGAGAGAGGCCGGGGAACGGACGGCAGCGGAAGCCGCGCGTAACTAGAGATGGAGCTGATTATGGTTCGGCCTTCACGGGGCCGTAGGAAGCAGTGGCGGCGGCAGCGGTGGCGGCAGTGGCGGCAGTGGTGATGGCAGTGGTGGCGGTGGTGATGGTGGTGGTGGCGGTGGTGATGGTGGTGGTGGCGATGGCGATGGCGATAGCGATGGCGATGGCGATGGCGATAACGATGGCGATGGCGATGGTGATGGTGATGACGATGGCGATGGCGATGGCGATGGCGATGGTGGGGATGCTGGCTCTGAAGGACTGCCGGCCGTTCGCTGCTGAACTGTGCCGCACAATTAACGGTGAAGGACAGAGCAGGTCGAGGAGCCGAGAGCGTCGAACAGCGGCGGGTCTGTTCCCTCAATTGACGTTCAGCCTAGAACTAGGTCGTCTGGTGATTCCGACTCAGTCAGAAATCTGATGCTTATTTTGGGTGGTGGCTACTGGCTACAAGTCAACTTAAATATTTTGAGCCACAACCGTTGCCGTATGCTCGGGGCGGGCCGGTGAGCTTAATTTAGAACAGGTTCCCTTGGTCCAAAAGGAACGTCAGCACTATGCAGATAATTTCAATGACGCACGGGCTACCCCACTTTGGCCTTCAACATTTTACGAACGACACGCAAACTCCATCGGGAGCTGCAAGGGCCGACCTCCAACGACAGCTTCAAACAGCTCACGATCAACCTGTCACCGAGCCAGGCCGTGCGAATCCTGCGTCCATAGGATGAGCTTCTAATCCAATCAGCGCCGGCGAAACCGTGTCGAAGCCGCCCTGAACGCACGCCGCAGACAGCACCGAACTGAACAGAGCTTCAGAAAAGAACCGCAATCACCCATTCCAACTGTTCAGCCGCGTGATATCCTGGAAGCCGGCCGGCAGCGCCGATCTGCAGTGGCGTCGGTGGTGAGAAAGACGCCAAATCGTGAGAGCGTGCGGTATCCTATGTGATGTGGTTCACTTGTTCAGCGCTCCAGGGCTGGGCTGTGGGTGTTGGTGATGGTGGTGGTGTCTTCCAGGGGGAAGTTAGCGATAGCTGGCGGTGGTGTGCTGGTCCACAACTGGCGGAACTGTGCCGGTGTGCACGATATTCGTGTCACACAGGATCACGGTATCAAGGTCATGAGTTGTGGTGGCAAGGTCGCTGTCGAGTCACTCTTAAGATACTGCCGGGTCACTGCTGTGTCACTGCCGGGTCACTGCTGGGTCACTGCCAGGTCACTGCCGGGTCACTGCCGGGTCACTGCCGGGTCACTGCCGGGTCACTGCTGTGTCACTGCCGGGTCACTGCCGGGTCACTGCCGGGTCACTGCCGGGTCACTGCCGGGTCACTGCTGGTTCACTGCCGGGTCACTGCTGGGTTACTGTCAGGTCACTGACTGACCCCGGCTGTTGCAGTATAATGAATTGGACCGTTTCCGCCCGGCGGTGGTCTGATAAGGTCTGAAGCTCTCAGCACTGTCTTTCAAGGCAGTGGCTCATGTTGGAGATGTCACGGGCAGTGGGTGTCATGAGCATAGGCGTAGGAGCCGGGGGGAAGGGGGCAACTCCCTCCCCCCCCCCCAACATTTATCGGATTTTAACATTTACGCCTATGCAACGTTGCATGGAAAGAATCGACTTCAATTTGCATTTTGCCCCCCCCCCCCAACTTCAAATGAGTTCCTACGCCCCTGGTGTCATGAGCCTTTAGTAGTAGTGTACTGTTTGTGGAGATATGCCAAGTTGATAAAGCTGATGTTATCCTCACAGGGGAGTAGGAATTTGGCTGGCTGGCAGAAAACTATAATATAATAGACGTATCAAAAGCTTAGCACGTACTACTTGCGTTAAAAATAGCAGAAGCGCCAGCTTAAAAATAGAGAAATTAGCAGCTTTTTGTGTTAAGTTGGCTTGATTTCTTAATTTATACTAGACATGAAAACCAGTAACGTGAGTTGGGTATACCGAGTATTGGATATCAATCAGAAGAAGAAAAAAACGATAGGAAGTCCTATCATATGGGAAAACAAACAGATCAAGCAAGCAGTTATTTGTTCACAAAAAGATGAAAATATTTAGTAGAAACTCAGGTTTTAAAGCTTGACGACATTGATATGCACCCTTTCATGGGCTCGGTTTGGAGTACCTATCCGTGTTCACGAATGCAAAAAATACAGCGAAGTTACCGGCGCTAGCTCAGTAGGGCTGGGTTTCCCAGCTGTCGCACCTCTGTACCTGTGCTATGCTGCCGCCGTGTCACACCCACCAGCGACGCGTCAGAAGGCAGCCAAGGTGCCGTCCCGGCGGCGGTCAGGCGGTCAGGCCAGGTTTCCTGTCGTCGGTAATCGATAGAGGTGGCGGCACTCTGCCGCGGCAGTCCGGCGCCTGACACCCCCCCCCCTCCCCTGACGGGGGGACGCACATCAGGGGACCACCGACGCGGCGCCGACCCCAAGGCACCGCCGCTCGGCCGGCCAGCGATCGTATCAGGCTGACCCCGCACGCGCTGCCCGACCGCACGCATCGCCATCGCTCGCCGCCGCCGCCTCCTCCATCGCCGCCACCTCTGCCGCTTCCGCCGGACTCAACCGATAGCCTGCCTCACCTCCGGGGGTCCCGTCACTCGCAGCTCAGACAACTTCATCTGACTTTGAAATGACAGCCGGACGCGCTCGCCGATCCAGTTGTTTTGGTAGCGACAAGTGGCGCTGCCGAGGCTGGATATTTAAATACCGGAAGCGAGGCTCGTTACCACGCACTTTACGCGCAGTGGAGGGTCTAGCAGCAAGGGGAGATGAGTTTATCGGAGACTGGGGTTGACAACATACACGTATCAGCACTAGCATCCTGAAGAATAACAAAGTCTAGCTGATCACCACTGAAGCCGGAAGGAAAAGGAATCGGACGACGCCATCCTTCCACGTGCTAGGCTCCTCGGCAGGCCCCCTAAGGTGGTTCGGTTGCGTGCTGCCCCGCCGCCCCGCAATGGGGTGTTTTAATCGAAGCCGAGCCCGCAGCAGCAATCGTTAGCGTGAGTCATGCCCGCCGGCGGTGTCTCGCAATACGACCCCCCCCCCGACCCCCACCCCCACCCCACACACCCACACTTGGCGCCGCCGCTACGATCGACGATCGGTCTGACTGATTCTGTCGGACTGAAAGACTGATTCTTCTGGACTGACGGACTGACGGACTGACGACTGACGGACGGGGCATGTAATAAAGTGAGACAGGCTGAAGGATGGGTGGGTTTGGGGAACGACTGGTCGGAAGAGGGCAATACAACTGCTTTCAGAACAACGGTTCGTCGGTCAGAGACGGAAAACGTCACACAGATATTAGGATAATCATAATTCATATCAGTACAGATACGGTTAGGATTAATTGAAATAATGTTACAAGCTGATATAAGAAGTGATTGGCTTACATAGAGAAAGGTAAATATTGAATAACAGAGCCATTAAACGTTGCAGAAAATAACCTGATAAAAAGTCGCGCTGCGGCCTCACACAAAGTGATGGATGAACGGGTGTTTTGACGTCAAATTACCACGTCAAACTCAGTTAGCCTGGTGAATCGATCGTCGACGGACGTGTCTCCCGAGCCAGAGTCGTAGCCAATTTCTTCAGAGCGATTCGGAATCGAAGTCGACGCCAACAAAACCCATTGCCTCTACACCATCACGCGGGCCGCGCGGTCACTGCGGTGTAACTCCAACGGT
This sequence comes from Semibalanus balanoides, assembly GCA_014673585.1. NCBI lineage: Eukaryota > Metazoa > Arthropoda > Thecostraca > Balanomorpha > Balanidae > Semibalanus > Semibalanus balanoides. The sequence goes on from VOPJ01016553.1 coordinate 296,302, forward strand.
ACCTTCCAGGACATCAGCCCACAGAGGCAGTCAGCCTCTGCCGGGAGAGACACGTGGCTTCCTGCACGGGAGCCTCTGCCGGGAGACACACGTGGCTTCCTGCACGGGAGTGCGAGCGGACCCACTTCTCTTCCCCGCGTGATAAGTGGGAGCTGCCCGAGCCGCCGACTTGATGAAGTGAGTCGTCACAGGTAATGACTTGATAAAGCCAGACGTCACCGTCTCTGACTTGATGCACTGTGGTGAGGTGGGGAGGTAGGACGTCACCGGCGTGCATTGTACTGTTTGTGGAGATATGCAGCGGGATAGCAGGAGGGAATGGAAAGAATGGCCGGCGTCCGTACACGTACAGGGATTGCGATGTGGTGGGGCGGGCACACACTACAAAGAGCGGAATTTGACACACATCACGGAATAGGTCAAAGGAATGTGCAGGATCCAGGAATTGTTGACGATATATACCGTTAGTGACTTAGTAACGCTCTCGAGAATTGCTATGAAATGCAACCCGGACATATACATAAGGTTTCCGGATAATTCAGGTAACATAATCATATTTCCGCTCGTCGTGCCACGCTTCTCACAATGTGACACAATCGAATCCCTCTAGACGCCCGTGCGGCGCCTCAGGTAAAGGTCATCACGATCCCCGGGGCCCGCGGCGCGGCGAGTAAAGCGGCCAGTATTCTCACCAACAGTGCATCAAGTCGCCGCCGCCGCCAATTTCAGCTCGCTCTCCGTCAGTGAGCCGGAACTGGAGAGCTGCGGCCTCTGCCAACTTCAGTGGTCCATCAGACAGACTGGATGACCCCGCCGACCGGCCCAGGACAATCACCGGCAATTCCAGGTGATTCCTGGGGGATACCGTGTGACGGCGGAGTAGCTTGATTGTTCGAATATTCATGGCTTCCGAGTTCAATATTGCCGGCTTAGTGCCAAGAAACCTGACGTAAGAGCTTCGGGTGAAAGGCAGGAAAACAAAATCAAAGGGCAACATACTTAGGTGCATCAGCTCTTTGTTGTTGTATCATTTGTCTTTCACGATCTCTGTCCGGATCTGGACCTGCCGTCCAGACCTGGACCGACTATCCATGTTACGGTCTGGATCTGAACAGGCTATCCAGATCCAGATCCGGACCGACTATCGAGGTCTCGGTCGGCCGTCTGCCGTCCCCGACACCGTCTCCTGCTGCCGTCTCTGTCCGTCTCTGGCCGTCTCCTGCTGCCATCTCTGTCCGTCTCCTGCTGCCATCTCTGGCCGTCTCCTGCTGCCATCTCTACCCGTCTCCTGCTGCCGTCTCTGGCCGTCTCCTGCTGCCATCTCTGGCCGTCTCCTGCTGCCGTCCCTGACACCGTCTCCTTCTGCCATCTCTGGCCGTCTCCTGCTGCCATCTCTGGCCGTCTCCTGTGCCGTCTAATGGCCGTCTCCTGCTGCATCTCTGGCCCATCTCCTGCTGCTCTCTGACCGTCTTCCTGATTGCCGTCTCTGTCCGTCTCCTGCCCATTCTCTGGCCGTCTCCTGCTGCCGTCTCTGGCCGTCTCCTGCTGTCATCTCTTGTCCGTCTCCTGATTGGCAAACACAGCTCGCAGTTTACCATTCGTCGTCCTCTGCAGGCAGTAACGATTTCCGTTTTTTACGGCCGACAAAAGGGAGCCGACGTGTCCCTCCTGTTCGACCGAGTACGGGCTGTTCCAGCGCCGCGAGTTCACAGCCAGCTCAGAACTGGCGCTCACAGCCGCCACGAGTTCACAGCCAGCTCAGAACTGGCGCTCACAGCCGCTGCGAGTTCACAGCCAGCTCAGAACTGGTGCTCACAGCCGCCGCGAGGCTCAGGACAAGGGTTCTCCCTACACACACTTCGAGGCTCATCTCAGGGAGCACTGGAGATTGAGTCTGTAGGAGTTCCCTGAGCGCGACTTCATGTGAGAGGGGCGCTAGAGAGCATAGCTTCCTTGTGTCGTCTGGTGTATTATTCACGGGATTAGCAGGCTGTCAATCATCGGGTGCACGGGGCCAGCGGGCTCGACACTCGGTCAGCCGCCCCTGACCCGTAATCAGGTCAATACTGACCCGTAATCAGGTCAATACTGACCCGTAATCAGGTCAATACTGACCCGTAATCAGGTCAATACTGACCCGGCATAAGGTCAATAGGTAGTAGGTACTGACCTGGCATAAGGTCATCAGGACAGGAAACCACCGCCGAAGACCACCAGGACCTCGTAGCTCTCCGCATTGTCTCCCAGACCCGCTAGCTCTCCTGAACGTCTCCCGGACCCGTGAGCTCTCCGTATTGTCTCCTGGACCAGCCAGGTCTCCTGAACGTCTCCCGGACCCGCCACACGTCTCCGCATTGTCTCTCGGTCTCGGCGCCGGCGCTGTAGTGTTATCGGAGTGCCGTCATCCTGCCAGGTGGGATTTCACACACCGCCGCGCCCCACTGGAACTGGCATTGTCTGAGCCTAGACGCAGATCGCATCGCGACTTTCGAATTAGGCGGGCCGCTGAACGGTGGTCCAGGCAGCTCCCGAAGTGGCGGCACTCGTCTGCTGGAGAGTGACTGGCAATACAAGCTGTTTTATACATCGATAAATGCGTGACGCTTCGCATAGTTGAACTGGAGGGTTCGATCGATCTGAAATTGTATAACGTACCAGTAGCATCAAATACGTTTAGATTGTCACTTCCGCAAAGCCTATGGCGGGGCATATATTCGCAGCTTATCAAAAGACAAAGCTTGCGAGTTAAATTTGTCATGGTTTAAATTCACCGTTTAAATCAAACAGCCGTCATAATTAATTATAGCAAGCTGACGAGTATTTGTGCAATGCTACGTTATATGTACGGCAAATGCTGATTATATCAGCAAACCCGTATCATGAAAGCACTGCTACCGGCGCGGCTACATTGAAGACAGGAGGCACAAATGACCCTGTCTCAACGCTTATACAAAACGGGAAGGCAAAAAGACTACTAGCATTCAACTACCTTGAAAAGGATCTAAAAACTCACACTGTTGCTAAAAGCTCTAAAGGATACAGCACGTTTTTATGTGACTAGTGACCGCAATGTGAATGGTCGAGGGTGACAAAAACGAACTGAAGCTGCATCTCTCCAAGGAAGGACTGATTAAACAGAAGCACTATACGAACAACCGAGGTCACAACATATAAATAGGGTATTAAAAGGAACACATGCAGGTGAAATGTGTATCTGACAAATGGCAGGTATCTACCGGTGTCTACTATCTATGAACAAGTTCATGAGCCATGATCAGAAATGAGCATTTAATTTTGAACGATATTTCGTATCCTGTTCTTCTTAAATTTATTACAATTTAGCAAATAATCTAGACTCGTCATCAACTTCACTTGATGAGCCAAACTATATATGTATAGGTACTTCATCTGAGAGCAGACTTCAGCCGGTCCACACCCGGTGGTCGTCAGCCATCCTCCCGTGTCATCAGCCCCACCGGACGGCGACCACCTCCGACGTACGCAGCGCCAACAGACCATGTCCATCTCCTACGCTGGCCACGTCTCCTGCGCGCACAAGACGCCAGCGACGCGCGTCGCGGACCACCTGCGGCGCGGCGCGGCAAAAAGGCGGCGCGCGTGCGGCGATGGCAGCGCCGCCATGACTGGCCGCCGGTAAACAGCTCGTCGATCACTGCCGGAGGTCGCTGCAGGGCCGACCTGAATGAGCACCGTTTGCCATCCATCGCCAGATTGAATCAGGAAACGTCCGCTCGCCGCGCCGCAATGGAATAATTGGAGCAAGAAGCGGCGCAAACGCACCGCCGACAGCGCGCCACCGGCCGCGTCGCGCCGCCACCGCCGCCGTACGCCGACCACGCACGCACACTCCACGCACACCCACAGACGCGGAAATGTGGCGATTCAAGACGGCGGTATTATTTCGCGAATGGGAGATTATTGTTTGGGCTTATCATTGGATGATGCCCCTAAAAGGAGTAGTCCGTAGGTTTGCAAGTTGAACTTGCACAAATCATTTGACGTTGAATATAGTATCACGATTCACTAGCAAAAAACAAAACTATTCCGGGCGATGGATGAGTGTGTGAAGCCACTAAGTGTTTTCACTTAGTTGGAGGAACAGTATTAACGTCGTAACTCTCATATTGCGATGGATTCGGAGGGTTGGAGCCCAACTCGTGCTGTTTGCCCGCGACTGGGATGGTTCGCTATCAGTGGCAGCAGTGGTCAGATAAAGTCAGTGGGCGGGGAACCATGTCGAAACTTTGCAGCACGTCAAGCTTTCGACTGTAAAGTTTGCCGGCGAACAGGCACCGATCGGGTTGTAGAAGATGTAGAAGCGTAGAAGTCTGCTTGGAGTTTGACTCTGTTCTCAAAACCCATCCAAACAAAAAGTTCAGACTATAGGCTACAAGCCAATCCTCTAGATAACGATGTGTTGTGTTTACCACCAACATTTGTCCGTTGGCTATCCACCAGATTTCCCCGCCGTCACGCCACTTCAGCGTAAATGATGGCGTGTGACGCTAATTTGCCGTGAAATTGGCAGCTGTGGACGTGGGTAAAACGGCACGCCGAGGGTACCTGAATCACTAAAGTATGCTGGTGACGGCTGACGACTGAACTGTCTCCGTCCCGTCTCCGTCCCGTCTCCGTCCCGTCTCCGTCCCGTCTCCGTCCCGTCTCCGTCCCGTCTCCGTCTCCGTCTCCGTCTCCGTCTCCGTCTCCGTCTCCGTCTCCGTCTCCATCGTCCCCCGTCTCCCGTCTCCGTCCCCCTCTCCGTCTTCGTCCCCCATCTCCGCCTCTGCCTCCGTCTCCGTCCTCCGTCTTCATCTCCGTCCCCCGTCCCCCGTCCCTCGTCTCCCGTCTCCCGTATCCGTCCCCCGTCTCCGGCCCGTCTGTGAATGGGGACATCTCCTGACCTTCCGACGCCGTCTGCATACTATAATAAGACCTCCGACCGGTTCAGAAGTCTTACAGGGGAGTGACCACGCAGCGCGCACGCTGACCATTCAATGTGAGCCAATACTGAATGAAGTATTTGCAGTGTGTAATGCATTGACGATACGCTGTTCTCGACGCAGCAGCCACACTTTGGACGCAGCACCGGGAGATAGCTGGTGAGCCAGAAGTGAGCCAGAGGCTGACAGGCTGACAGCCTCAATCGATTGAGTTGTTTATGTNGATGCATCACGGACTTCTAGAATGCAGATGTGATCTTGCCGTACATCAACAGCGCATGTACGTATTCAATCAGTGAGTGTAGTTCTTGAAAATGTTATTTCGTCGGAATTTTTTCTTCTCTTGTGTTTTTGTTCACTCCTTGTGCACTATATTCTTAACAGTATCTGCTTCCTACGATATTCTTACAAAGATTGACTGAAAACAGCCCAATGTACACTTCGGCAGGACATATGCGGTTAATGAATACTGATCTGCAAAATGAATGCTGATCAGAGCATTCTACTTGTCCTCACGCACTTGATAGATCCAGTTTTTCTCGGTGGAGGGGCAATCTTTTTGGCGGCAAAATAGCCTCCCTTTTGTAAACTTCTGGATTTAGGGACGCTTCCACATTATATTTGGTATTTGAGCTTAAACAAATCACTTTTTTCGATAAAAAAGGATGTTCAAATCTAATATTTTATACACATTTAAGTAATACTAAAGTTTATCTCAATACACATCGCAGGAGCGTCGGCCGATAATTTTTGAGTGGGAGGGTTGGCTGAATTAACGAAAAATGCCCCTCAAATTTCGTTTTGCTTGTATTAAGCCTTTGAAGCATGTTTGGTTGGATTTTCATGTTTATAGTAGGTACTTAACAGTTATTAGCGTCGCGAAGTGCCCGAAATTGGGTACGGGTTTGCTGATTAAGAACCCATAAAAATATAGACGGAGGCTTGTAGAGGGATAACGAAACTTACAAGTTATTCATTTACCCGCGCACTGCAGGGGGGGTTGATTTCCGCCCCCCCCTCAGGTTTTTCAGGAGTAGCGGAAAACGGCGGCGCGCAGCGCCGCAAATTTTGCATCACCTGTTTGGGCATCAATTACGCACAACTATTGGAAAAGTTATTTGACTTAGGTCATCTCAGGTCAGGTCACAAGTCCATGCAGGCGCGTAGCTACTATAACCGCAAATACCGCAAATGCGGTTATGGCCCTGAGTCGCGAGCCCCCTTATGAAATTTACGAGTCCCTTGTGGAACATGATGCCCCAGCCCCAAAATGATGCCCCAAAGTGTTCGTGCTACCCCATGCCCACTGCAATGCAATGCCCTCACTTGAAAGATGCGATGCCCGCCAAAACAAGCTGTGATGCCCCTAATTGATAGAGTGTAATGCCCCTTGAAAGAAGATGCATGCTCCTAGAGAAGATGTGATAACCCTTACGGAAGATGTCGCCCTAAAGGAAGAATGTCATGGGCACCACTAGCTTTCATGGAGTACATGAACATATTCGTTTTAGGGGCAGCACATCTTCCTGTATAGGGTTATCACATCTTCTTCTAGGAGCATAGCATCTCTTTCAAGGGGCATTACATCTTCAATTAGGGGCATCACAGCTTGTTTTGGGGGCATCGCATCTTTCAGTGAAGGCTTGCATATTTCAGTGGGGCAATGTGGTAGCTCGACACTTTGGGGCATTCATGTTTGGCTCGGGCAATCATGTTCCACAAGGGACTCGAAATTTATAAGGGGGCATCGCGTCAGGGCATACGCATTTGGCGTATTTGCGGTTAGTAGCTACGACGCCTGCATGGACTTGGTGACCTGACCCTGAGATGACCTAAGTCAACTTTTTCCAAAGTGTGCTAAATTGATGCCCAACAGGTGTGGCAAAATTTGGCGGCGCTGCGGCGCCGCCGTTTTTCCGCTAGCTTCCTGAAAACACCTGAGGGGGCGAATCAACGCCCCTGCAGTGCGCGGGTTAAATGAATAACTTGTTAAGTTTCTTATCCCTCTACAAGGCCTCCCGTCTATATTTATGGGTCTTATCAGGCAAACCCGTACCAATTTCGGGCCACTTCGCGGCGCTTAATAACTTAAGTACCTACTATAACATGAAAATCCACACAAAACATGCTTCAAAGGCTTAATACAAGCAAAACGAAATTGAGGGGCATTTTTTTCGTAATTTCAGCCAACCCTCCCACTCAAAAATTATCGGCGACGCTCCTGCGAGTTGGTATGAGATAAACGTTAGTATTACTTAAATGTGTATAAAATATATGATTTGGAACATCCTTTTTTATCGAAAAAAGTGATTTGTTTAAGCTCAAATACCAAAATAATGTGAGCGCCCTAAATCCAGGAAGTACAAAATGGGGTAGCTTTTTGCCGCAAAAAGATGCCCCTCCCCACCGAGAAAAACTGGATCTATCAGTGCGTGAGGACAAGTAGAATGCTCTGATCAGCATTCATTTTGCAGATCAGTATTCATTAACCGCCATATGTCCTGCCGGAGTGACATTGGGCTGTTTTCAGTCAATCTTTGTAAGAATATCGTAGGAAGCAGATACTGTTAAGAATTATAGTGGCACAAGGAGTGACAAAAACAAGAGAAGAAAAAATTCCGACGAAAATTTAACATTTTCAAGAACTACACTCACTGATTTGAATACGTACATGCGCTGTTGATGTACGGCAAGATCACATCTGCATTCTAGAAGTCCGTGATGCATCCCTGGCATTCGAGACACGATGGCCGGACCTGGATCCTAGATCTTTCAACTGCGTGTCCAAATGAAATGCATCGATCATTGCAATGTCTTTGCATCCCAGACAAAGTGCACGAGGTTGGCATGCTGTTTTGACTCGATATTCTGTCTGTTGTATTATGCAGCATGGTTACTTATCACCACTTGACCAGTAAACGGACACATTCGAGCATCAACGGGAATTCCACTCCAACCGTTCGAACTTCGACCTCAACAAGCTGAACAGTGGCAGGCAGGGCGGCACCCAGCCCATGATAGTCCCTGGTTCGACCTCAACAAGCTGAACAGATAAACTCCCAGAAGGCAAGAGCCAATACAAACGTGTCAATCTTGCAGAATAGTACACTAGTCTTTATCGAAGACTAGGCCAGCTGTATGAAGACCAGCTGGGGCATTCCATGACAGATCGACCAAAAAATCTCGAAATAACGCCCTACACCCCAGATTTCAATTTAACTGTATCTTAGGTGTTATCTGAGATGTAGATTTAAGATGTGACATTTTCAGCTTCGTCCGTCAAACGGTTTTTGAGTTATAGCCTCAGGCATTATTTGATTCTGCTCAAACCCTTAATTTGCATCGGGCGATATCTCCCATCTAAATTATGGGAGTCATTTGAAACTATATATCATAAGAATCGTCATATACCATAGATTATGTCATATATCATTTTTTGTATTTTGTGTAGAAAAAATAGGATGATTTTATTTAAAAACACGTTTTTTATTATGTGGCCACTTAAAGTAATGATGTTTGACCTTGCCAGGATTGTATTTGATATATAAGCCTTCGATAGTGAAAATATTTGAGACTATTTTTATAAATATTTTATTTATATTTGTAAATTTTGAAAAATAAAGGAATTCAGAATTTTTGAATTTTGAAAACTACGCGCAAGGTAATAACTTTGCACGTAGATGTGTTAGAGAGCTGAACTGAACAGAATTATATTTGCCTCGTCGAACTGCATTTTATAATACATAACATGACCCGAACAGGTCCCTCCTTGACTACAAGGTCACGTGACTTGAGGTCACCCGGTGCAGCCAATGTCAGATCGACCAAAACATAACACTCTGTTTCTTATAGTTTGATCAAAATATGTTTTGGGGTTTTATGGACCATAGATTCACGTGGTTAAATATTCTATCCCGTCTGTTGAATGGTTTTCGAGTTATAGCCTTAGACATCTTTTCGATGTTGCGCAAACCTTGATTTTTCAGTGTGCGAAATCTCCCATCTAAGTAATTTGAGTAATATAAATCCATATATCATAACAATCATCATAAATCATAGAATAATGTGATATAACATTTTTTTGAAATGCCATAATTGTGAAATTATTAAACGCAATTTTAAGTAAAATAATATTTTGTGTGACCTTGAGGTTAATGAGCAGCCTACATGGGTCATGTTATGTATCATTTAATAAAGCGCGACGAGGCAAATATAATGCTGTTCAGTTACGCTCTCTAGCTCTTTTACGTGCAAAATAATTATCAAATGCGTGCTGGTGACCAATATTTTCCAAATTCAAATATATAAATAAGATCTTTAGAGAAAAAGTGTATCTCCAATATTTTACTAACGAAGGCTTATAAATTCAAGTCAATACTGGCAAGGCAAAACATCATAATTTGAAGTGGCCACATTTACCCTCGCCTGGGTAGGGCAAATTCACTGCGTGTCCGGGTAGGGAGGTTGGTACGACCCCCCTTAACGTTTCGCCCCTAATTGAGCTAGAGCTTTGATTCAAAAACGAGCGTATTGCCTGTGACGAGAGGAAGCCATTCCCATATGATTTTAATGTACCGGTTCAATAGCTGACTTCTGAGGTCATGTCAAAGACCAAAATGTCACAAATCGTAAATGTGTGAAAATTGATTACTGATCGAGCCAAAATGGTAAAGGAACATCTTAGTATGCTTAATACATGCCAAATTCGAAATCAGCGTCACAAAATGACATAAAAACTGCAAAATTCCAAAAAGATCTTGTCAAGTCATCTGAGGTCAGTGACCTCGGTCGACCTTTAGAAGCGCATGACCCCAATGCAACATATAATCTTGTCAAATTGTTCCAGGATTTGAAAGCAGCGTCACAACGGTCCTAAAAACGGCCAGAAGCAAACACAAGTGATCGGAGGTCATCGGAGGTCAGTGACCTCCGTTGACCTCAGAAAAAGTCAGTCGAGGTCCCAATATCAGCAGAAGACACACCTTTTACCTGGAAACACCTTTGCACTTCTCCTGAACGTCAAACACTCAGAAACTACACATGTAACAAGGATCGGTACTGCGGAACGCCAGTTTCGCCTGACATGACCTTGATAAACAGGTCATAGGTCACGGGTTATACAAGTTAGAAGTTCACAATTTTTAGAGTATGTGTCACGTTGTTTGAAAATAGGGTACTAAGAGTTTCATTGCAATCAGTTGCAAACTACGTGAGTTATTTGTGAAAAACCGAGGAGATGGCATCCACCCCCTACCCAGGCGAGGGTTAACCCTATTCCCTGCGGGGGGCAGATTCTGCCCCCCCCGGTAGTTTTTCGCCCGCCGCTTCTGAACCGTTTACGTTTTATCGTTTTGAAACTTTCGGACTTTTCCTAAATATAAATGACGCGTGTTCTGTGAAAAACTTTGACAAAATCGGCCAGCAGAGGCGGCTCCAGGGTCATGTTTTTGGAGGTCCGTTGATGCGGGTGTGCGGCGCATAACCCTTCCTTCGTAGTTTGCCGTGGAATAAAAGCGTCAGAAACTTAGTCGATGCTTTGTAATCATACATAATTGGATTATACATATTTTGGGGCAGAGCGCACAACAGGGGGTACATAAAATGGGGCGATATTCTCGCGTAATTGTAGACCCACTTCAAATAAGCAAGAATGATAAAAGGCGTTCCGCACATGGGTGCCCCCCAGTTGGTTTTACCTGAATCCACCTAGCACAATGTGTTATATTTAACAAATTACAAGCACAATGCCCCACATGTGAACGTTCCACGTCCAAAACTAGGAAAAGCACATATTTTTTTATCAAAATTCTCCCCATTTTTTTAAATCCCTGAGTGCGCCTATGATTTTTCGTTTGTACTTGTCCTTTCAACACATTGAAGAGCATGACATTGGAAGCTCAAAAAACGTTTTTTTGCATGCAAAATCGGTCGAAATAACATGGCCACAATGACTTTTTCAAAAAAACACCCCAAATTTTCGTATTTTTTGCCCCTGGCCCCCATTTTTAGAGCAAAAAAGCAATTTCTGGATCTAAAAAGAAGATTTGTCAACGACGAATCGATGGTGTTCGTCCATCGAAATCGGCCGAGCCGGTTCTCGAGATCTCATGGGGGGGAGGAATCTGCCCCCCCGCAGGTTAACGTAATTCTGGCCGCCCGCAGGGAATAGGGTTAAAAAGTGATTTTACTTAAAATCGCGTTTACAATTTTCATAATTTTTGAATTTTCAAAAAAATGTTATCACATAAATCTATGACTTATGATCATTCTTATGATATATAGGTTTAAATAACTCCAATAATTTATATGGGAGATATCGCCCGCGGAAAATTGAAGGTTTAAACAAAATCGAATTATACCTGAGGCTATAACTCTAAAGCCATTAGACGGATTGGGCTGCAAATTTCACATCATAAATGTACGGACCAGATAGCCCCCCCACACACACAAAAAAATAAGATGTAGGGTGTTATGGCATGGTCAATCTGTCATGGAATGCCCCAGCTGATTAATATTTAGTTATTAGGTCATGAGCGAAACTTTTTCCGCTCAGGTGCTTGCAACCAGGGTGCATTTTCCTATTCAATTGAGGGTTCTTCAGCCCCTCCTCAACTTGGTTTCAGCTCCCCCAACTTGGCTTCAGCTCTCCCCCCAACTTTGACGAGGAAGTGGACCAAATCTGGAGAAAAATCAGTATTTTTGGATATTTGATGTAAACGATTTTTCTCAGGAGAAGCTACGACCCTGTTTGCAGCTGCTGTAATTTACTCCACGCAAGTAAAATTTGGATATAAAAATAAATACTAAAAATATGGTATTAACATGGATTTAACATGACATATTTGCAGATAATAAGAACATTGATTATAACTAAATTTATCAATATTTGTTACATTACCAGCTGCAAACCAAAACCATGTGTCAAGACACAAGATCCTAAATAATTCGAGATATGATACTTCTAGCATACAACATCCGACAACTCAATGGATATTGGATTGTATTTCTTGAGGTTTATCGACGGATCATAAGGATACTGGAATTCAAGTAGGTATCACTTATTGCACGGGATCTTGGATCCACGGCGATTCCACCATATGCTAGAAATCCTGAATTATTTATATAAATTTCCGTTCGAAATCTCCGGGATCCTGGATAATATGCAATTTGTATCCAGTAAAATATTTCACCAAGAACACCATTTATCATCCACACTTTTCGAATGATATATTGACAGGAACTGGGGTTTTACAAAGTTTTTCTTTTGGGACTTTGTCAGACTTAAATATCATATGTTGTGTTGGGCCCTATACTTTCTCGATCTTTTGAATATTGTGTCTTGTGGGATTCCACAGACCCTGAATTTCAAGCACACACACACACACACACACACACACATATATAGTATATATTAATTATATTATATATATATATATATATATATATATATATATATATATATATATATATATATGTGTGGTGGTTATGTATATATATATATATATATTATTATATATAATATATAGTATATATATATATAAAATATATAATCGGAGTCGTGATTTTGCTGATCTGGAATGTTTCCGAAACTTTTTGACGTGGAATCCTGTTGAATCCGGGATCATTTCAATTTTCAAGGCAAATTAATGTGAATATCTTTGGATTCTGGGTATTTTATAAGGCTCTTGGCACATTCTGCTAGCCGTATCAACCTAGTACATCAAACAAATATAAAGCAAAACCAAGTGGATGGAAAAAAATAACACATTTTGAACGTAAATAAGTCCAAAAATACGCATCATATACATTTTGCGTTACACAATTTCGAAGAACAATTCAAATTCATTTTATCCAACATGTGTTTACATTTGTAAGCTTTAAGCACTCTTCACCGCAGCACGTGCTAGGGAAATGCACATTTTCTTACGAGGCACAGGTCGGCTCGTTTTTCAACCTAACAGATGATTCGGAATACATACGTTTATTTGCTGTTATTCCGAATATGTCTGCCTATGACTTGTTTCTGTTCTTCCAGCTGCTGAAGGTTATCTTGATATACCTTTGGCTTAACCCTCGCCCTGGTGGGGATAATTTTGACTCCCCCCCTCCCCTGAGTTTTTTTCGGAATATCGGGAAACGGCAGTGCGCAGCGCCGCCAAATTTTGTTAGAAGTTTGAGCATCAATTACCCACACTTTTTCAACGTTTTGACCACAGTTTATCTCAGGTCAGGTCACCAGGTCACGTCAAGTGACCTTGCCTTCCAAAATGTTTGTGACCGTGCCAAAGCCAGTCTTTGTGCGATAAATTTTAAACTTGCAGGATTACGTAAGGTTATTAGTACCTTCGAGCTTCAACTGGTGAATCGGGATTGTTTTGCTTCGGTGACCTAAGGTCAGGTCACTCTTCTGACCTTCAAGTTATAAGTGAACGGCAGAATATAAAAATGACTCCTATTCAGAGAATATGCATTGGATCAGGCCAATTATTTCAGAATCATGTTACTTTAGCTCATTCTTGAGGACCCTGGTGCAGCTGTTTATCAGTGATCTTTGGAAGGTCATCTGAGGTCATCAGCATTTTTTTTTTAAATAACTCTTGATATACTCAAAGATAAAGACGAGCGGATGACACCACTGTGTTTATACCGTCGTGCCGCAACGTCCTATATGCAAAATACTTACCTGGGTCACCAAATGACCTTGACTTAAAGTTAAATTTTGAGGTTGACCTAACCAGGTCACTATTCATGTGTATCAAAGTGCTTCAACGAGATAAAAAAATACACGTTGGTGTTAAAATCATTGCTTTATCTTTATTAGGTCAAATATAATTGTGAAAAACTGTTTTACCCTAACTGCCATTTTTTACCTTTGATTACCACTTGAGCCTACAGTGTTAACCTGAGCTTAAATTTGACAACACTGATGTTGATTGCATTTTTCAATGGCTTTAGATTGCCGTTTTAGTTTGTTCCTAGCTATCATGGTTACCGATATATTTGGGGTTGTTTGAAGCGAAGTCCCAAGACAGGAAAATTTGACCTTTGATGACCTCTGCTGACCTCAATATCGACCAGAACCAAAAGTGCTCAAATTGACTTTGAATGACCGTGTCGAGAGCTTTCGATTGTTTGTTGCGTCTTTCTATTCCCTTTAGTTTTCGAGCTTGACGTGGGTCGTTTTGACCCCCACCATGGCGAAGTTGTCTCGGAGGCCCACCAGGGCGCGGTTTAACCCAATACCCTGCGGGTGGCCAGAATTACGTTAATCTGCGGGGGCAGATTCCGACCCCCATAGATCTCAAGAGCCCCCAAATGTGTTGGTCTTATCATATATATCAAAAGTTGAAGCACCAAAATGAAAAATCACAGGCGTATTCAGCGGATGTAAAATGGGGGGGGGGGGATTTTCTGTTAGCAAATATGTGCTGTTCGTGACTGTTTAGGGCAGGATGAACACCACATGTTTTTTTTTTGCTGTAGTTCGTTGAATATAATATATTGCACATAAGCGGATCCAGGTTAACATCGTGGGTGGCACCATATGCGTAACAGTTTTAATCATCTAATTAATTGAGAGTGGAACCTAACTTGACGGTAGGTATGGCATTCCATTTTGTGTATGTACCTGAGTGTGCCTTAGCCCCCAAATATGTACAATCCAGGTATGTATGATGTATGGTGTATACTCCAGTGACATTGTGTCGCGGCACCGCAAACTTCGAAGAAAGTATTCGCCGCACAACTGCATTCGTAACAACCTCCCTAAAACAACATGAGTCTGGGACCGTCTCTGCTTAGCCGATTTTGTCAAAACTTTGACACAACATGCGCAATATATAGTTATAGGAAAAGCCATAAAGTTGCAAGACGCTAGGTCTAACGTTTTAGAAGCAGCAAGCAAAAAACTTCCGGTAGGCAGAATCTGACCCTGCAGGGAATAGGGTTAAATTTAGACCTTTTCCTTCCAAAAATAAAGAAAGTGATTTTGTGAGAATCGGAAGCGAAGTTGAGAGAGTCGACGGGCCAAGCATTCTTAATCTTCCAGCTGATGACGTCGCAAAATGAGGTTTATGAAACAAGGATAACAAAATCGACTGAGGTGTCGATTTTCGGTGACGCTGGTGATGGCCTGGGTAGCTGGTGGTTCAAGCGAGATAGATGAAGCCGCTCACGTATAACTGCACGATTGGATGGCTGCAACAACACTCTGATGATCATCTTATCATCGAGACGAGGCATGCTTGGCCCACCCACTCTCTCCATCCAGCCCCCCCCAAAAAAAAAAAAAAAAACGATGAGAAAAAAAAAAACGAGAGAAAAAAAACGGGATACCTCATGAGTCAAAGGTATATCAGGAGGTTCGCCAGAAACAGGGAAAACTGAAGCGATGCATCATACGATACGCTCAAAGCATTGGCAAAGCAAAGGAACGTGTTCCAACTCATTTGATGTGTTGAAAAATAGAGACGATCTGTGTACCACGAGAAAATTTGCACTTTTTGAGCACGTGTTGTGGTGAAGAGACCTTACAGCTCTCGGAACTAGAGATTGTCACTCTTGGACAATCTTTAGTACCGACAGTGATAACATTTACGTCTGGAATCGTTCAAACGTTTCGGCTGTTATATCACTCAGACATGTGCTCTGATCCCAAAAATGGATCCCGGGATCCGATCCCATGGATCTGGATCTGGGATCCTATGGGATCATAGATCCACCTCTCAGTTTTGTAGATAGATCCTATGGGATCATAGACCACACCTAAGTTGTTGTGCGTGGATCCAGTCAGATCACAGGATCCAGCATTGTATTTAAGCCCGAGGTTTCAAGTGGATTCTACAGATGCAGATAATACAGAAAACCCGAGATCAGGCGATCCAGCTTATATTACATGGCAGCTGCAGCTACCAAGCAAAACATTCACAATAATATCAAAGGAAAGTTGAGGCCGTCACAATTATAGTGTGCATGGCATTATCCTTGGTTGGGGTTGGGTTTAAGTGTAGTTGGCTGATAAAAGAACACTGTCTATTTCCAGTGACCCAACGATCCCAGGTTCTGTGGGTTCAGGTAAGGTGACAGTCAAGCTATGATAATTTTTGACCCATTTTGGGGACTTATTCATTTTGGAACCATAAAAAATGGGTGCGCAACTACGCAAAATGAGTAGTTGGACAGACTGGGTCATCTCACTGATTGAAGTCAATCACATAATAAAATAGACGATAATCTCATCGGCCAAAATAGTATGAGTCAGCTAGTTAACTTTTCCATATTTGCAACAATACGCAAGTAAACAGAATTTCATTGCATACAATATTTATATCCAAGGACTAGCTTCATGAACGGGGTGGGAGCCAAAACAACTGTGGCCTTGGCCAAAACAACATTGAGGGTAGTTAAAAAAAGGAATATAATTTTTAGGTGATGATACCGATAATGTCTAGGAATACCTTACGTCATAAGCATCAATGTTAAAAATGTATCAGGCGGTTTGATCAACCATGAACTGATACTATTTTTTTGCATCCAATCCATTGCTTTGATAACCTGTTATTTTTCTCACGAGTGTTAAATTAATCTACAAATAAGATACAACTAGAATGACGTCATTCCAAAATTATTTCAAAATTATAATTTCCTCACCGACATCCATTACTACCTATCTATGGATGTCAGTGGATTTCCTGGGGACGTCAATTGTGGCGCCTCAGTGACAAAACTGAACGACAAATTTGACAGTAAAGAAAATGCTACAGAAAAATGTCAATGAGACGTCATTGAACAGGCAATCGGAGTTGGTTCGAAACGCTTTTCTTGGTAACTCGGTCTTTCCATCGGTAAGTATAAAAATATAAACACGTGTAATAAGCTCGTCAAAACGCATTTAAAATCGTGGCCCGTAAGTATTTGGTCTTTTTTTTCCGAGCAAAATTATTTGTAGGCTTATAGCCTGATGGCATCTTGAAAATTTTGAAACCAACCGGACTGAAATGTGACTGTGATTACCTGCTAGTACTGCGGGCGACAGAGTGGTTGTTCCCATGACGTCATTCCCTACCGTGGATCTGACAGAAAAAAAATCCTGATCGTTTTACCCTAAAGGCGATACTATGTTTCCGCGCTTTTGACTTTCAGGTATTGTTTTGGTTTTGAAGGAAGGGACTTGAACTGGAAGGTCTTAGAAGACAATTGATTACATACATGATATAATTTGCATAATCCATTTGCATCATATGATATTATTGCATGATCCCAACCGTGAGTCGAGAAATTTACTTGGTGAGTTTGGTCACTTGTGATATATAATTAAGAGGAAAGAAGGTGGGTATTTCAAAAATATTTAGCTTTGTTCAGGTAGTAGGTGCTAATAATTGGAAGCAATGCTTAACATTTGTTGTGACTTATGAGTGATGCATATACCCAAGTTAAGCCATCAACAGGACAAAGTTCACAGGTGACACGAAAGCCAACTGTTCTTTAATTGTATGGGCTAGACCTTTGACCTATACATTTAGCAATCTATGGAATTCAATGAAACCTTGTACTATTGGTGTTGTCCATGTCAATCTCCAATGCCTGTAAAATAAGTTTTGATTAAGGACATGACGCAATCTTGATAATTCTTGAGTGTTGACTGATATAGTGACGACAAAATATAACAAATCAATAAAATGATCGTCAAATGTTTGCACTTTGCAATTGGAAATGCACCCTGATTAATTGTGGATGAAGTCAGTGGTCACGACCAAGTCACGGCTTGACTTGACCTAGTCCCGGCCTAGTGCCGCCGTGACTCTGTTTAAGTCACAGCGCTGTGAAGCCGGGACCAATTTTCTGCATCTCTACTTGTGAGGCTGGCGCTGCTAAGCTCATCACTCAAATTGTTGTTTGATTTGTATTCTTGTAAGCATCTCAGTCTGTTGGAGTATGTAAGACCATGTGATTATTTTCAATAGTATTTGATGTACTTAATCTGATTTTGAACATTTAAGACTGTGGCTGTGGGATTATAAACATACTTGCATTGCATTATGTCGTGAGATCATTGGGGGATCATAGACTGAAACCGTATTATGTCGAGGATCCACTGGGATCACAGATCCTACTTTATAACTTTTGGCCTGTGAGACCAACTGGACAGAGTCTACTCTGCATTTTTTGGCTTAGATCCACGTCGGATCATAAGATCCAAACTTATTTTGTGCCGTCAGATCACAAGAGATCATAGTCCTCTTGTTTTTTCGCCGCGGCAGATCCACTAAAAGATATAAGACTCTTCTGGGATCCAAGCACATGTCTGATATCACTACCCTTGTCCAGGATCGACCATAATATAAAAAACGCTACCAGAATCAATAGGGAAATCACAAGATCATGTGTTCCTACAACTATATAAGATATTAATATATTATAAGATATTATGTACCGCTAAGTTTGCTATTTAATATTAATTTCCAATCAAACACCCATTTCTGCTTACTTTGTGACTTTGGAGCATAAGAAATTCGCGTTTTGCCTTCCCTTGTAGCAATTTGCCTGATATAACATTCTCACTTCAACATCATGCTGATGCCGCTCAACATCACGCTATGCCACGAACTACATCATAACAAACGCAAAAATGCCCACTTTGATTTGCTTCAGGACACGTCCGAGTGCAGTCTGAATTTTGTTTAAATGTCAGTCGTATCAGTCTGTCTGGCACCAGTCTTCGTCCGCTCGGTCTAACACTTCGGCTCGCGCTGCTGTTTATTGTTCCAACAGACCGGGGTTTTATTGGGTCACTATTCATTTGCACCCAGCGACCGCCAGCTGGGCCGCAACGATGCGAGAAGCGGAAAACGGTAAGAGGTAGGCCGGCTCGACGAGAGTCTACTCGGAGCCGATAACAAACTCTATCTTTAAGCGATAATTCTAGTTTGCTGGGTAAATATTATACGACAGGTTTGTGCAGTGTCAATTTATGGCGAAGGTACTCACACGTTCCTACCTGTTGGAAGAGATAAGGTTGTAAATAATGTACGCGATCAAGACTTCTTGTTGTTTTTTGTCTCAAACTGCGTCCTCTAGAGTCAGGTCATTCGTAGGTCCAAGTAGAGAAAATGTTAGGAAGAAGGCCACATTGCTAAGTTCACATAAGTCACTGCGGGGCCTAGTGTCTGACCGATGAACCAATGACGACTAAGATAATAAGCAGACTCGCGCGTCGCCGCGCCGGAGCAAGTACCATTCAAGACAAACAAGTCCAAACAACGTTTTTAGCGGGACAACTATAGTGTCCCATCATTTAGAATAACACACGCTTGCTTTTCATCGCCTAACAACATGTCGTCGCGCATTCCCAAGGTAATATTAGGTTAGTGGTATGAGAAAATAATGTTACGATGATCATGAAGGTGTTTAGCGCCGCTACGCTTCCAGAGAGGCTTCTGGGCGCAAGCGACCAAAATGCATCTTAATTCTTTAGCTTGTTCCAAGTGGGTAAGGCAGAAAGCTTCTTTCTCATTGGTTAAAAGATCTCTAAATAAACAACTCTTGTGTGTCTTAAGGAATTTTAATATAGGGCATAACGAGGCTAGGTCATCAGATCTCATTGTAAATTTAGGGCCGCTGATGCCCCCAGCATAAGCAGACTGTTCGAAAGGGCACCATAAACGCTGGTATAATTTCGTAATTGCTTCAGATCTCGGTTGCTTACTCGGTTCTTCTTTCTTTAAATGAACAGGATCAGTTTCGTTGGTAGCCAAGCGACTGGAAGCAAATCACATCCATCGCACACCAATACTATGTCCCAATGCTTCCGCTTCCTTATATTGCATGCTCTTAGCTAGTGTTTCGTTGTGTCCCACATATTATACCGTCATCTGGAAAAATGAGAAAGACTTGGACACGCATGTTGTATTGTCGCGTGCAACAGGCGCTGTATCTTGAGGCTTAAAATATGGTCTATAGGCTCGAGTAGCCTCAATACTTCTTCTACCTGCTTCATCACTTCGCGTACTGTGTGGAAGGTTGCGATACAACATTAGCATCCAGACTACCACAAGGAAATGCGTTGTAAAACCCGGATCTCCAATCATAACGAAGATAAAGGGGAAAAAGTTACCTAAAACACAAAGTAACTTTCCTCGTATCATATAGTTACTCAACTGTCACATACTAGAAAACATTTGAGACAAGTTTGATATAGAGTAAATATGACATAGGTATAAAAATGCTCGACTATTGGTAGTGAAGCTTCTTTAATTGGGTCACATTCATTTAGTGATTTGATCCTTATAAAAACAAAGCAAAAAGGTTTGAAATCCGATCGGAGGACACATAAAATAATAACATAGTCGCCAAACGTTGTCGTGTGCCGATTAAGATTTTTAAACTAGCACCTATTGTCTAATGGCTTGTCACAGATATTAGTGATTATGTGGATAAAAATTTGCCTCCTGGTAAGACCTACCATTTTTAAGGGCATTTTCACCACATATAAGTGCTGGCACCAAATTGTGATCAATGTTCACATTAAATACATTAATGAGCCATAAGTGCAACGTAGCTCGCGCCTCGACCTAATATTTACATGATATATTTTCAATTAGCTCGGCTGTAATATGGGGGGCGTAAGTTTGCTTGAATGCGTCTCCCTACTATTCATGCTAATTTCCCAAGTAGTTAACAGCATCCTTACAATTAGTGTCATTACGTCCAACATGATTCTCCGTTCGAAAACAGGATAAATCGCCCTTCAGACCATATTTCTCATGTTCGCTGCTAAACTAATGCCTGTAAAGTTTCGTGTTGGATTCCCGGCAATTTTTCTTCCTCCCATTCGAGGTGTGGCCAGCCGCCGAGACAGCAAATACCGAGACTAATTCCCGGTCCGGTCACAATGGCGGTGGGCGGGGCCAGGAGCGTGCCGTCCGCTGATTGGCTGTCGGCCGGCGAGGCTCCGCCCAGCGGCGCGTCTCACCGTTCCGGTGTCGGCCGGCCGGCGCCAAGTTGGCGGTGCTGCGCGGAGCGGGGCGAGGCGCGTGCTTGGCGATAGAGCGAGAGAGAGAGCGAGCGAGCGCCCCGGCGCCCGATCCGCCGCCGCTGCCCCACTGTGTCATCCCCGGAGAGAGAGAGAGAGGGAGAGACTGTGGGCCCAGGGACGGCCGTGACCTGACCTGACCTGACCTGGAGCTCCACGGACAACCATGTCAGCCTAAACACCCAATTTGGGTTCGCCGTACGCAACAGCGGCGTCACAGGTGAGAAGCTTGTACGCCCACAGCCGAGAGTTGCAAGTGATAAAGCAGGCGTAAACGTGCGCGAATATCACTTCATCGTGCGCATTGCAGTGGTGATATGCAGAATGTGATGATGCCGATGGAATAACCAGCACTTGCTTGAAGGCTTCGAAGGCTTCTCGAAGGCTTCGTCGCATGCTAAGCACCGCAATCCACGGGCAGCAGGAGCATTTGTCCCATGATGATGAAGCAGATGCTCATTGTAATGGTATGAGGAAGTCGGGTGATGAGTTGCATGGAATTCGAGAAGCAGTAGCCGCTCCCGTTCGCTGAGTGTCACGCCTTGATTCAGAAAACCGCAGCTTTGTTCGTGACGTGTACTCACTAATCCAGTCTCTTCTCATTGTCTGCAGTGCACCATTGTCAGAATCACCATTCACTACGTCGCTTTCCTTGTGGGTAGGCAGTCGCGCACTCGCCGGTGATTTTCCCCGAGGTCAGGCAGGGCTATAGGTTCATGTTGCAGGCACAAG
This sequence comes from Semibalanus balanoides, assembly GCA_014673585.1. Taxonomy (NCBI): domain Eukaryota; kingdom Metazoa; phylum Arthropoda; class Thecostraca; order Balanomorpha; family Balanidae; genus Semibalanus; species Semibalanus balanoides. The sequence continues at coordinate 318,025 of VOPJ01016553.1, forward strand.
TTTAGCGAGCTACTTGTCTGCATGTATCCTCATGCCATCGTGAATTGCGGACCGATTTGGCTAAATTAACATTTAATTCCACGCAGTTGTAGATGCCCAAAATAAGAAGGTATTTATAATGAGTAGGACCCATGTCAACTGTCAAGTCTTACATGCTGCCAATTTTTGTTTAAATAAATTGCAACGTTAATTCGTGAAGGATGCTGATAACCGCAATCCACGGGCAGCAGACTTGGCTGACAGCCACTTCAGGATTGTTGATTCTGGAAGTCAGATGACCTGTATGTATTTATCGAACCTTGGCAGGATTACCCGCTGCGTGTACGATGTGAACATCGACCAACGCGATAGATTGCGATACAAGTTGAAGTTTGTCGCGTTGCATGAAGTCTCAGTTATGAATTGAATATTGTTTAAAAAATAAACATCGCAATGCCTCGTACTCGTCATTGTGTTCTCTGCGGGGAAGACAGTCACACAATATTTGAATTTAATTCGCTAGAATTGTCTGAAATAGTTGTGCCATATATTTGGCAACGTAAGAGTGTGAAAATACGATATTAGTGTCTTGAGACGTGGATCTTGTCTTGGAGTGCTGGCGGCCAGTGAGCTCAGGGCGGCCGCAATTTACGCGCATATCGCTGCAGCTAGCTGCTATCGATAGTGGGCACCGATAGCTGCTATCGATAGTGGGCACCGGTATCTGGTACCGATAGTGGGCACCGATAGCTGGTACCGATAGTGGGCACCGATAGCTGGTACCGATAGTGGATACCGATAGCTGGTATCGATAGTGGGCACCGATATCTGGTATCGATAGTGGGCACTGATAGCTGGTACCGATAGTGGGCACCGATAGCTGCTATCGATAGTGGGCACCGGTATCTGGTACCGGTAGTCGGGACCGATAGCTGGTACCGATAGTGGGCACCGGTATCTGGTACCGTTAGTCGGGACCGATAGCTGGTACCGATAGTGGGCACCGATAGCTGGTATCGATAGTGGGCACCGGTAGCTGGTACCAATAGCTGGTACCAGTGTTGGATTTCTGTCCGTTTTCTGGTCCGGTATTTTGCTCTCTTCAGAGAGTTACTCCCGTTTCGGCCTCAGCCTTTCGGGTTCAGCGAACGGTCCCGAAGTAAACACCAGTTGAGATGCAAACTTTGTTCACAAATGAGTGATATTCTGAACTCCAGAATAGTAATATTCTGAACTACAGAATATAAGAGGCCAGAGGGTATATTTAGCGTGGTACGTACTTATTACTTGAAATTATGTATTATATTTAATAATCTAGGTATATTCTAGAAGTGAGAATAGCAATCTCAGTTGTGCAACAATGTTTGCACCTCCACGGGGGAATGCGGCGGGCCAGCATGACCCGGGGATTAGCTTGACCCAAGGGCCTGAGGCCGAAACGAGGGTAACTCATATGAGAAGAGCTAAGTACCGCGGACAGAAAGTGGCCCAGAAATCCACGCTGCGCTGGTACCGAATATGCTGGTAGTCGATAGTGGGCACCGATAGCTGGTATCGATAGTGGGCACCGATAGCTGGTATCGATAGTGGGCACCGATAGCTGCTATCGATAGTGGACACCGGTAGCTGGTATCGATAGTGGGCACCGATAGCTGGTATCGATAGTGGACACCGGTAGCTGGTATCGATAATGGGCACCGATAGCTGCTAGCTATGCCTGCCCAGTGACGGATCAAGGATTCAGTCAAGGAGGGGGCCACCTAGAAAAGTGGCCTCCCAGGCATAAGTGGACCCCCTCAAGTCTTGGTGGTCTCTTTTGACCTTGAATACAAATAAAGACTTGAATAGACACATTCAGTTCAAAATATGCCTTCCACATGCTACAATAGGCCACTACGAACCATAATTGGTCCTCTATAAGCCAGAATAGGCCATTTGGAGGTCAGAGTGGGCAAATTTACTTGCCAGCTGTTTGAAAACGGAGTGGAATTCGCTTCGAGTCACTTCGAGTGGCTATGGGGGCACCTTCGAGGCTCAAGCGGGGAATGCTCCCCTCTCTGGATCCGCCACTGCGCCTGCTTGTGGGGTCTGGTTACTGGTATGCATGTATGGTTGATAGAACATGATACCGATCACTGATATCAATAACTGGTACACTTGCTTTGCTTTTGTTTATGAAAATCTACCTTGGTTGTTTTTGGCCAGCTTCTCCATCGAATGCTTCACCATCCAATCGCATCTCGAGTGGGTGGAGAACAGGATTCCATTGAAATCCTGCTGCATTGAACAGAGACAATCATAGGCGTAGGAGCCGGGGGGGGGCAGGGGGGGTCAAGTTTGCCCCCAACATTGTCGAGATTTTAACATTACGCCTATGGACGGTGCATGGAAAGAATCGACTTGAAAATGCCTTTTGCCCCCCAACTTCAAATGAGTTCCTACGCCCCTGGAGACAATAGGTTAAGTTAATCCTTCAAGGTTTTCAGTTCCATTGTTCAGCTTCGTCAACGGATCTTCACCTAGATGGCGCCACCGGGGGGAGGGGGACGAGTTCTCCTATTTTCAGATAGCGGGGGCGATGCCACCTTCCGAAAGTTGGGGGGGGGGGGGGCTTTTGAGGCATTCTGAAGTCCATTCATTCCATGCAACACCCATAGGCCTAATATTAAAATGCAAGAATTTGGGGGACATATCCTCCCGTCCCCCCCCCCGGTGGAGGAGCCCCTGGTACACTGTACCGTCCGCCCTATCCTAGCAACCTTTCACTGGGGGAAAAATGTATCCCGTGTATATATTTTCCTTCATGTGTCGCCAAATTTCCCCATGTTGAAGCTCAATCAATTTGGTGACATTTCATACCTACAAATATGCAGAGGCAGCGCCACCGGGGGGACGGGGAGGTCAGAACCCCGCCTATCTTAAGATAAGGGGTACAGTCCCCTCCTATCGAGGCGACTCATGCGAATATGCGATTGTTATTTGGTAGCTGGTGAAGCTGAGCACCATTTGTTTGTTTATTGGGGCTTTAGGGTGCGTCGACTGCTAAGGTCACTTTGCGCCCATAAGCTGAGCACCACTTCTACCACCTTTTTTCCGCTTGTACCACACTGTAGGAGTCACTGAACTAAAAATGCATATGTATCATCAATAATAGCTTAGGATAGCATAATCCAGAAATAATTGTATTGATATTGCATATTCTCGGAATAGGAAGCATTTGAGCATTTCCCCATTGACTTATAAAAGCGAGGTCACGAAATTTACCTGATCTTAGGTCAACAATATACAAAAATATCCTAGATATAATAATTGTAGGTATTTTTGACCTTATTCAGTCCTGTAAGTTTGATTCCAATCAGTCAAAATCATTTGGTTGAGCGTAATTATATTCTACCACTGACGGATGCCTCTCCCCCTGATAAGAACCCCGGATATGTGCCTGGACCTGTCTACGTGCAGGTGTTCGTGCATGGTGCAATTCGTATTTGACCACAAGCTAGGTGATCGCTTATCTAGCTCAGCACAATCTAAGTGGATTCACTGAGCTGGATGGCCAGTGATAGTATATATGTGATGTTAGATAACAGGCAACCAAAACACTGTTGATATGCTTTGTGGAGTTTTAATAACCCATGGCAAATTTGGGAATGGGTGAGGAGTGAGGACGGGGTTGGACATTTTAGAAGGAGAAAGGGAATCTAAGGGACATCACATAATGGGATGCTACGTGGAGGTGGGCTTGGGCGTCGAAAGCGGCGGAGGGGAACGGGAGAAACGTCCCCAACATTTTCGGATTTCAACTTCAAGTCAATGGACGTTGCATGGAAATAATCGACTTTCTTATTTTTATGTCTCCTAATATTTGGAAAGTGGCGACGCCATTGGTGGTGGGGCTTGCAGCATGTCATAGAGTAATTATTTAGAAGAGCAAGGTAAAGTCAAAACAAGACACGCCTACCTTGCAATCGAGAATGCAAATGAGACCAAATTCTTGTTTTGCAAACGCTAGCAAGCACAAATTGCACTTTGAGCATAACTGGCAGATTATATCTGAAATTAGAGAGCACCATATAAACACAGCACAGCACTACATAAACAGCAGAAATGCAATAAACTATTTTGAACGACAAACAAGGTGGACTAGATGCACACTTCGAAATAAGGTTCACAAAATCGAGACAAGGTTTGTTTGGAGGAGGAAATGGCAAGGATAGCTGACGAGGGTTAACTGGGGTCTGATCTTAACACCATTGCTTGGTGGGGGTGGCGTTAAACGCCCCCGGTTATCTTCCGAACCACTGATCGCAGCGAGACGCACAATGCTGCATTCAAAAGCGCTCAAGAAGACGAATCTAAAGCACGCTCTAAATTTCAAATTTAGATCACATGTCAGGTCACGGTCAGGTCGAGGGTAAAAAACGAGGTATTTTAGTTTATGGGCCATACTTTCCATCCAAAGCCTTCGATTGCAACCATAATCCCCTAGAGTGCTCTTAAAGGTATGATACACATCTCGCATGACCTAACGTGATATTTTTAGCAGAGATCAAGGTCAGGTCAAAGATCAGGTCAGGTAACAAAAGGTCAGTATACAAAAATATCTACGAAAGTCTTGCAACCCATGTTTTATGTATCATTTCACACGAAGAATTATAGAACACATTGTACCACCTGACTTCATGTAAATGAAGTTATTCTCAAGCTAAGGTCAAAGTAAGGTCACAAAATGAAAAAATACATAAAATTATAAATATAAACAAAAAAGGCATGTATCTATACCAGTTTTGTCTCCGAAATACAGTGCTGTCATTTATTTGTCTGTATCTTCTCAATAAAAAACCCAAAGACGTGATTTCAAAATATGACTTCATGATTTACCAGTATTTAAGATACAATCACTCAGTCAAAAATGTTTATATGTATTGGAAATTTGGTACAGTAGCTGTTTGCATATTGGTCTCTGACGTATCATTAGTTTTTAATATATTTTATTTCTTAGATTTTGTGGCCATTTTCCCAAAAAATATACTTTTTTACATTAAAGAAGAAAAAAAAACTTAAAAAATCGAGATAATAATATGGGATCCCTTGTCATTTTCTATCATTAAACATTTTCGGATTGCCTTTTGCTTATAATTTTGGCCTTAGTAAGGTCTGTTAAATTTTAGCTGATTTGTGGTGTGAAAATCATGTGTAGTCACGTCACTAAATTCAATATATCTCAAAATTTTATCAACGAAATTGTTTCATTTTCGTACAGAAGACGAAAAATGGATGCATAAGAAGGTATTACAAGTTGTACGTTGATAGCGTCAACTGTTTTTGAGTTATTATGCAACTTCTTCAGGGGCGTTAAACGCCCCCCTCAGTCAATGCTGGGTTCAAAGATAAAGGGGACGATGTGATGTGGTGGCGTTTGCTAAGCAGGGAGATGGGAGGAGTTAAGTTGGGGCGATCGGGAAGGTACTGGGATAGATAATGTGACGAGAAACTGGGGATGGGAAAGGAAGAGAGGTGATGGCAAGTTTGCGAAGTAGGGACGCGGGTGGAACGGATAAGAGATTACTTTCGAAACTCTGACAAGACTGCTGGAGAAGAGGTAGGAGGAGGAGGGTATTCGAGGATGGCGGAACAGCTGTGACCACATAGACCTGGTTGAGGAGTGATTTGGGGAACACGTGTGAGCGGAGGATGGAGGTATTCCGAAAGAAAGGGATGCTATTAAAAGTGAACCACTATGGACAGACAGGACAGACACGACAGACACGACAGACAGGACAGACAGGACAGACAGGACAGACAGGACAGACAGGACAGACAGGACAGACAGACAGGACAGACAGGAAGACAGGAAGACAGGAAGACAGGACGACGGAAGACAGGACAGAACAGGACAGACAGGACAGGACAGGACGAGGGACAGACAGGAAGCAGGACAGACAGGACAGACGGACAGACGGAAGACGGACAGACAGGACAGACAGGAAGACAGGACAGCAGGACGAACAGGAATGACAGGAAGACAGGAAGACAGGAGACAGCGACAGACAGGACAGCAGGAAGACAGGAAGACAGGAAGACAGGAAGACAGGAATCAGACCGGACAGCAGGAGACAGGACAGACGGACAGACAGGAAGACAGGACAGAAGGACAGACAGGACGACGGACAGACAGGACATACAGGAAGACGGACAGCAGGGACAGACAGGACAAGACGGACAGACAGGACAGACAGGAAGACAGGACAGACAGGCAGACGGACAGACAGGCAGACAGGAACAGACAGGACAGACGGACAGACAGGACAGCAGGACAGCGGACAACAGGACATGACAGGACAAGAGACAAGACAGGACAGACAGGACAGACAGGACAGACAGGACAGACAGGACAGACAGCCGCTGGCTAACAAACACCGAACATTACCGAACATAGGTACAACACGGTATCCGTACCTCGTACTCCTACCCGTACCTCGTACTCCTACCCGTACCTCGCACTCCAACCCGTACCTCGTACCCCGCACTCCACAGCCTGCTTTCAACATGATATCTGACACAAGCTCAGGGCTGCCACATTACATCCATCGCATCGACAGTGCGCACATGTGTGCGCTCTGACGTCACGCTACTTAGAAAACCACCGTATCGCATGCCCGAGGAGACTATGACTCTAACAATCGTCCCGCTGTCCCTTTTTCCCCTCTCTCTGTCCCTCTCTCCATCCCTCTCTCCGTCCCTCTCTCCGTCCCTCTTTCCGTCCCTCTTTCCGTCCCTCTTTCCGTCCCTCTTTCCGTCCCGCTCTCCGTCCATCTCTCCGTCCCTCTCTCCGTCCCTCTCTCCGTCTCTCTCTCCGTCTCTCTCTCCGTCACTCTCTCCGTCTCTCTCTCCGTCTCTCTCTCCCCGCCACTCTACCCAGCAAGTATTATCCCTACGTACTCCGGGAACCTGAAGCTCATTTACAATTGCAATCGGGTCAGCATTTGCAACAGGCACACGTGGGCAGTCTCACCGCATGTGCAGCTGGTTCGCCGTCAGCCAACCCCTCCCCTCAGTTGCGCTGGTGCAGGTCCACCGTGGGTGCACTATTTACACAACAGTGGGTGCATCTCGTACAGAACGGTTAACATGAACGTGATCGCGACAGTGGGTTATTGGATGGGTACGTACACAGTTGACGCGAGGATCGGTGCAGGCATTGGTTTATGTGGGATAGGTTTGGTAGGTAGATGCAGTTGTATTCAAATGAGACCTCTATTACGGTAAGCTATTCAATCTGGGTACTCCCTAATGTTTAAACTTAACATCATGATGCAAAGATACGCAAATATGAGACACATGCCTTCACCTCGCTACCCAGTAGTTTCGACACATGACTAGTGGTCCCCTTTTATAAGAAGAAGGTTCGGGGCACGAAAGACTGCTCGTGAACCGAACCGCCCCGAAACTTCTTCTTAAAGGGGCCCACTATTCCTGTGTCGAAGTTACTTAGAGTTACTTAGAGCTAGTTAGAAGTTAATTGAATTTATTACTACCTGCGAAGTTTCGCAGAAAAAAACTTTGTCTTCTTAAAAGGGCCACCAGTCCTGTGTCGAAATTTCTTAACGTAGCGAATTTATTCTTCAGCCCAAACTCATTTTTGTATCTGCTCAACAAATCTGTTATCTTTGTTCAAACCCCTATTTTAAAGGTGAACTATTCTCTTTAATTTTCGATAAGCTACGCACACACTTCTCCTGTGTGGTGGCACGTGCCTCGAGACACAATCTGTTATCACGCGATAGCACTGCTGGTGTGACCTCCACAGTGACCTATGCATACATTGATTGTGCGACATTCCTCGGTGTTAAGGACACCTGTAACTTGTACCTACATTAAATTGTCACAGACGTGGTGGAATGCATAACGATTAAAGCACTTAAAGCCTGGGAAGATATGTCAGGAACGTGTGTTATCATTTCCCATTTTTAAATATTTAGTAGCAAATAGTGGAGCCAATCGGTGCAAACATTTTCGGAAATCCGAATTTGTTCCAAGATCGGTTCGGTTTCGGATGGACACAAACATATTTCTTTGGGCATTTTCGGACATCCGATGCCCAAGGATGGCTTGTCGTGAAAATCACTTAACAAGTTACTTTTTATCAATCATTATTTACCTGTCATATAAAATGGAAAATATTTGAATGACTTGTCGGCTTTACGGATATTAGATAACACTACGATCTCTTTGACACACATCCATACATTAAGCATATGTGGGAATGATACACCAGATGTTAATTTTAATTTCCCACTCATACTTTGATCTCTGCTCTCGGTCAAAGTGATCGGAAAAACAATGATTTTTGGACAGTTTCGGACGGACTGCTGACCATGGTCTTGGACATCGGTCAGACATTGGACAAATATTTTATGAAACTGGCTCCACTAGTAGCAAAAGAAAAACGGAGATGTTTGCAAGATGCTTGTAATCATTCTTAACATTGGTATATTTCAACACATTTTGTGAGATGACTTCATGTATGACCTGAACTGCCTAGCGTAATTAACATATCTGACTTATCACTGACCTACACCCTCTGATTTCTGGCCTCTGGCTTCTTATCTCTGTCGTACGACCTGACCTCAGACCACTGATTGCTGACCTCTGATCTCAGACCACTGATAGCTGACCGCTGACCTCAGACCACTGATTGCTGACCTCTGACCTCGGACCACTGATAACTGACCAATGGTCACTCACCCCTGACCCTTGAACGTTGAACCTTAACCCTTTGCCTTGAATCTTGATCATTCATCCTGGACCCTTGGTCTTTGACCCATAATTCCTGTGACCTGTGATCTTTGACCTTGACCCTTGACCCTGACTCTTGAACCCTGCCCCCTAACCCCTGGTCCCTGACCTCCAACCCCTGACCTGAAGAGCAGCTTCTGATATCTGACCTCAGGCTGGTGCTGTCTGACCTCTAACCTCTGACCTCAAACATCTGGCCTCTGCCGTTTGCTCTCTGACCAGTGACTTGCGACGTTAACTGTCTGACATTTGACCTGTGACCTGTGACATATAACATGTGGCCTGTGACCTGTGACCTGTGACATATAACCTGTGACCTGTGACTTGTGATCTGTCGCATATAACCTGTGACATATAACATGTGAGCTATGACCTAAAACCTGTGACCTGTGACCTGTGACCTGTGACATGTAACCTGTAACCTGTAACATGTGACCTGTGACCTTGTACCTGTGACCTCTAGTCTGTGACCTCTAGTCTATGACCTCTAGCTTGTGACCTCTAGCCTTTGACCTGTGACCCGCAGCATGTGACCTCTCTGACCTGTGCCCCTTGACCCTTGTGACCTCTCTGATCTTTCTGATCTCACCCTGAACCCCTTGTACCCTGTGACCTGACCCGGCTCCCTGCGTCTGTCTTTCCAGCTGCTGATGCCGGGTAGCCAGCCGAGCACGGCCACGGTGGCCGGCGCCGGCGGCGGCACCTCGTGCCCTGTAGACGGAGCAGCGTGGTCCGGTACCGCCCCGATCACTGGCAGCCGCTCTGCTCGTGTCAAGTACGAGTTCGGGCCGGCTGGCGGCGCATCAACATCCTACCCCGCCTCAAGCACCGGCTCATTCGCATGCACTACAGCGCCGGCTACCCGGCCGGAGAGCAGGCACCCTACCCCAGCATCGGCGTCGACAGCTCGTACTTCAGCTCGTTCGTGAGTCATCTGATCTCGGCTCTTCGTACTAACACTGCACCAGGCTGCTGGTCTGCTATACATAGATGGTCGTCAGGCTTGTATTATGAGGTGCTGATTCTATGCCAAAGGCTGCGTACAACTAATAGCATGCTTCTCGTATTGTTGCTGTCCTCTCATTATTGTGATTTTGTCAGGCCAACTCAACTTCCGTTAACAACTGGTAAATGACACTTAGTGCACGACACTTGGGACTGACATGAGATATTTCGCAGCGATGTGTAGAGTGTAAATTTTTCAATGGCAATCAAGTTCGGGAATCTTTTTGCAGTTTATGGCGTAACTGGCATTATTGTAGGATAATCAGCTTGCATGTCAACCAATTGCTTTCCAGAAACAATAAATTATTTCGAATGTACTGCTACATAAGATTCGTTGTAAATACATACCAGTTTCAAGCGAAGAATATTATGTCGTGTTATCAGGTTTTGTAGCAAGTTAATTGAAACACCGAAGGTCATGCCACAATCTGCCCTTTGTGGAGTTATGCAACTGCAATGAAGGTACTCATGTAATACTAAACAATATGAAGCATGACACCATGAAGATTCATCGTTTCAAATAAGATTGCTTTATATTGGATGTAGTGTGTGATGAACTGTCAGGTACTGTGACCAGTTTAATGCATGACAAAATAAATCATTTGTCGCTCACAAGTCACAGTATGAAAACAAAGGATCTAAAAAAAATTGTCATTGCTATTTAACAGACATGTCTGCTACCATAGCGTTGCAATAGATTGAGTGAACAATTGACATACAATTGCAGAGTCATATATATTTACGAACGAAAGGTTGATGCTTAGGAAAACTTGTATTGCTTTCACCAAGCAAACATTAAGACTGCTAAGAACAGGCCAGTTAAATATCGCATTGTCTTTCATTTCGAAAGCGCCAAATGTCTTTAAAAAGGAACTTAGTCGGTATAACCATAACTATTTATAAAAATTGTGTTCCACGCATTCCGTTCTTTTGATTCTCTCCTGTCGTGCTTCTACTGCGTCTTCCTCTACCCTCTTCTACCCTCTTCCTTCCTCCTCAGTCTGCTACTCAGGCGCGGATCCAGGGGGCGCTTGGGCGCCCCACCCCTCTGAGCCGGGTCTCGCCTGTGGCGCGCCCGGAGGGCGCAACTTTTTGTGTTGCACCCTCTCCCCTGACCGAAATCCTGGATCCGCGCCTGCTACTATCGGTCTTTTCGCCTCGCCGCCAGCGTCCGGGCCGGTTTGCCAGCTGGACATTGGCACCTGTATGGGCCGCTCGGTCAATCGACCAGCGTGCTTCCTCCTGGTGCCTCTCCCTCGGCTACACATTAACCTCTCTCTTTCCGATTGACACAGCTCCTCCCACTACCCATCTCTTCGCCTCCCCTATTTTAACGCACTGCACTCCCTCCTTCCATCTGGCGGGCTCCTAGGCCTTTTCATTCTACTGTTCGCGTAGTCTTATTCCAACCAACTTCCATCTCGCCTTTCTCCTCATCGCCTATGTCACTGATCGATGATCAACTGGGTGACCGGTAGTAAACAGAGCAGTAGCCGCTGGCAGTTGCCGCTGGCAGTAGCCGCTGGCAGTAGCCGCTGGCAGTAGCCGCTGGCAGTAGCCGCTGGCAGTAGCCTCTGACAGTAGCCTCTGGCAGTAGACGCTGGCAGGTAGCCGCTGGCAGTAAGCCGCTGGCATAGCCTCTGACAGTAGCCTCTGGCAGAAGCCTCTGCCAGTAGCCTCTGGCAGAAGGCTCTGCAGAAGCCGCTTGCAGTGCCGCTGGCAGTAGCCGCTGGCAGTAGCGTGCAGAAGCATTCTGATAGTAGCTTTCTGGCGAAGCCTCGGCAGAAGCCTCTGCAGGAAGCCGGCTGCAGTAGCTCTGCAGAAAGCCTATAGGCGTAGCCTTCTGGCAGTAGCTTCTGACAGTAGCTTCTGACAGTAGCCGCTGTCAGTAGCCGCTGCAGTAGGCTGGCAGTAGCCGCTGGCGTTAAGCCGCTGCAGTAGCCTTCTGGCGTAGCTCTGGCAGTAGCCTCTGGCAGTAGCCTCTGGCAGTAGCCTCTGGCAGAAGCCACTATCAGTAGTCGCTGGCAGAAGCCTCTGCCAGTAGCCTCTGGCAGTAGCCTCTGGCAGTAGCCTCTTGCAGAAGCCTCTGCCAGTAGCCGCTAGCAGTTGGCCGCTGGTGGTTGCGAAGAGGAGACACCGACAGTGGCACAGACCGTGACCACAATCAAAAGGTGGCACAGACCGTGACCTGTGTTGTGTTCATGCCCGGTAACTCGTCTGCCACCTAGTTTTATTTAGTAATTCCGACAGCCCCGTTGCAGGGGGGGGGGGAGCAAATTGAAAGCGATGTTCTGTTCTGTTCTGCTGTGATCGATCCTGTGAACTGTGAGACTCCTTCCGGTTCCGTCGGGTCTATCATGACATCGTATCATATATTTTCGGAACACATCTGTAAAATGGGTTATCGGGTTTCCCACGTCAAATAACGTCGATAAAAACATATTGACCATGCATGAAATGAAGCACATCAACCCTCAAGAAACACACATCGAAAGTTTAAAGAACATCATTGAGACACTTTTTGAAAATAGCTTGAGTGGGTGAAGCCCTCGCATTCAGTGGCAAATCATGTCACGCTCCGAAGGCTCTGATGAAAAACGAGCGCCTGGTGAACTCAGTGCGTGCGCGCGGCACTGGTAGCCCTGTGCGTACGCGTGGATACATCGGAGCGACTGATGATTCGTGATGATTCGTTATGTATGGCGATGTTATTAGTTCAGGGGCGTTCTCGTGTCCCAGCTAGCCCCACCGTGTTCCAGCTGGCCCCACTGTGTCCCAGCTGGCTCACAGGGACTTAGCCAAGGGGGGGGGGGGCACGGGGGCCATGGCCCCTCCTTGAACGAAATAATTCAAACTAGATAGAATGAGGATTCTCTTTAAAACCCGGACTACGCTCCCCCCCCCCGGTCAGCAAATATGGCTGAGGAGCAAATGTGATTTCACACTAGTTAAAAATGAGATTCTAGGAGCAAAAAATGCTGATTTTTTCCGGACGTGGCCTCCCCCCTGACAAAATCCTGGCTACGTGCCTGAGCTGGCTCCACCGTGTCCCAGATGGCCCTATAGTGTCCAAGCTGCTCCCACCGTGTCCGTCCATCGAGTCGTGTTCTTCTGGGTCCCACTGGGTCCCACTGGGTCCCAGCAAACCCCACCGTGTCCCAGCGGGTTCTACATCTACAGTGCCCATCAAGTCGAGTCCTTCAGGGCTAAACGGGTCCCACCGGTCCCCACCGGGCCCAGTGGGTTCCAGAAGCCCAGTTGGGCTCCGAGGCACCCTCCGACGCGTCACCGTTGGGAGTCAGTATCGTATCGCCAGTCGATCTGATAATTATTGCCGCAGCCGTGGAATGGATGGCCCGTCGGCCGACTTCCCCAGCGCACCGTTCGGAACACGCCTTTTCCATTAGCCACCCGGCGCACAGCCCCGGTAACACACCTAGTCTGGTACTGGGGTAGTCCTTGGGGGTAGTCTTGTGGGTCGACGTAGTCCTGTGGGGGTAACCTCGTATGACGGGCAATGGAAGTCATGCGAATTTGTCTGTAGGCTTATGCCGTATCAGAATAGTTACAATGCTCGTCAATGATAAAAGTTTTGTGTTATTATGTCTTGTATGTCTTGTGGTGTCAAAGGTAATGGCTGCAGAAAGTATAAATCGCACCTGAACAGTGAACACGTTATATCGCTTAAGCCTGTACCGCAGAATCCGACTGAAGACTCGCACACAAACCGTCACGACTCACTCCAAAGCTTCCGTTCTTCGGTCCACTTTCACCGGTGCTTTTTACCCCGCCTCTTCTCCGTTCTGATCCGTCTGAGAGCTCTGGACGTCACCGCCTATCTGGCCAGCTCCCCATCGACATGCCGTTTTTACTCCCCTCTCCGCTGCCACGTCAGCGGCGATCGGTGGCGTCTTCCCCGACGCAAGACAGACCGCCTGCTTCCAACTGGCCAACGCGGCCGTCCGCGTCGGCGTTCTTCCGCGTCGGCCGCGTCGGCCGCGTCAGCCGCGTCGGCTGCGTCGGCAGAGACCAATGTGTCCGCGCTGGCCGCTCGCCCCCTCGCAGGCGAGCTGCCAGCAGCGAGTCGCTCCCCTCCGCGCCTGTCCGCCCCTCGCTCGCAGCCAGAATGAATTATCATCGCCCCCTGTGGAAACCTGAAACACAAACAGTGCTTTCGCAGATGGAGCCCACTTCTGTCGCAGATAAGTGATTCCGTTTAGCCGGCCGTCTGCGCCTCGACGGTGTGCTGTGCGTCAATCTGTATGATTGGGATGAAGGAGTATGGGGATTAAAACAGAGTGAGCTGTTAATAATATAGCGTAGATTGAGAGTTGGTATTTACGACCTGAATCTACGCCGCAGGCACGCACAGCAGCAACGTAACGACGCTTTTTATGCGATCAGACCACTCCAGCTCCCCTGTCGAAGGAAAGCGAGTCTCAAAAATGTCACGAGCCTCCAGCCATTCCATGAATCATTTGTCAGAACTCGGCGCAGTCCGTAGCGTCCGACGGAGCGCCGGCACGCACCGTCGGCCATTAGTCGCCGTTGCGCCACAACTGTCTCGAACGCCACGCTGCGTCAACAGCGCTCCCTCGGAGCGCGTGCCGTGCGGTGAACTGGTGACTCGGTGACCCCGGCTCGGCACGACCGTGATCACGTGACCCCGGCCAGGGGAGAGGAGGGTGGGGAGGGAGGATGGGGTGTAGGGGATGGGGCGAGACATTTGTACATTTCCGTTTCGCGTACAAATCGAATTTGTATCTCCCCTGTTACTAAGAGGCCATCATGCCTGCCACTTTTCTGACCGAACGTTGTGGTTTCCTCGTTTGCAGAGCAATCCCTACGGCCTGAAGGAGTCAGCCGGTGCCGACATGGGCGTTTACGGCGGCCTCGGCAGCACGGCGGATACGGATATGCCTGTACGACCCATCGCTTACGGGTGAGTTTTACAGTACAGCGGATACGAATATAACTTACGACCATTCGCTGCTGCGGGTGAGTTTAATCAGCGTGTTTATTGTTTGTTTATTGATACTATTCACAACGGGTGATAACCCAGGCGCAACAGGTGGAGTCAGATAACATTAGAAAAGTATGTCAAAATGGATGGATAAAATAAATACACATAAAAAATTAAAAAATATAAGATCTTAAAAATAAACATGAAATACTACTGTACAACGCGAAATACAAATGCCTATAAAATACAAATATTAATACATATAAAAACATGGTTAAGAGCACGATGTTGTTTACAATGATGAATGGTTGTTTCTTACGCCGGTCATTTAACAAAATCCAAGTATCTTTATTAACCTTCCCTTACATCTACACAACCAGTAAGCATAACCACTCTTCGAGGACACGGGTTTCCATCACTAACTTAAGACATATTTTTTAGCTGCCATGCTAAAATAGCAGTTAGTCGCTTTCCAGATTTTTTTCAGTCATTTGCTAGTCCCATTCATACTAAGTTTATATTTCTCTGTCAAAGTTTGTTTTTCAAGAATCACGACATGCTCTGATCATGATACAGCGTCAAGTACGCAATCGCAAACTCAACCTCAGAGTTAATCCAACCCTAATCCAGATCCAAACTCGACCAAAACAGCCCAGACCCAATCTAGTCATACATTGGTGCTAAACCCTCATGACGGGTGTGGTTTTCACATCCCGTGTGAACCAAGAACCACCAAGCTCGGGTGTGGTCGGGAGTCCGTATGACACCTCGCTAGGTTGTGCTTATGCCGGGGAAGTTATGAATAGCATTGCGGTGCTGTGCAAATTCCACCGCATTCCATTGCGGAAGCTCACACAAAACTGGTCACGCATCGTCACACGCGACAAGAGTCCCGCAGCGGCGAGGTCAGCAGGCCGAACGACCCGCCTCTCGCTGGCGCTAATTGCAATAATTTATTCACTAATGGATCGGACGGTAATTAGCGTAGTTTTACCGAGTGGCCGATGACAGTGAATAATTCACGTCTGCCGGCTCAATACACGTGTTACGGGCTCCGAACGGGACCTCCTGGGCGGTCTGGCGGACCACCACGCCGGACCGCCGGGACCGCCGCGACCGTGCCCGTTCACGGTCCATCTAGTACAGTTCCCGAACGACCCGTTCAGCTCGTCCAAACGCAGCCAGGCTCGTTCAGAGTCATTCCCTCGGCTTTATGGTGGGCTGGAACGGTGGCTCACCGGCCGCCGGCTGCTGGCACGGGGCTCAGCGCTGTGCCACTAAAACACACCGCACTGTGCGTGTGTGGGGGTGGTGATGGTGGCTCTTTCCCCGCAGTGGAGGAGGGTAGGGTGCAAACAGTGGCGCAGTGGCACGGCAGTGGCGGTGGCGGCCGCCGCCGGTTTGATTGCACGCCGCCCGCCGCCGCCGCCGCCGCCGCGCGCCTCGGGCCGCCGTAAATCTAATTTAGTGCGTCATCAAGACGCCACCCCACGACCATTGCAACAATGACAAATTTACATTGCAAATGAGGCAGCGGCTGGCGCGCCGCTGCCGCCGCTGTGCGGGAAATGGTAAACTGTCGCTCCCCGGTCGCGGAGGGGAGGAGGGGTACCGGCTGGGCCGCACGTTCAACAGCTATGATCAGTTTTTTGGCACCATATTATGTAAGAAACAAACTTACCTTTTAGTTAAGCAGCAGTATTGGCATTGGCAACAATTTCCTTCAGCTTCCTCTATTTCATAATTCCCTGTTTCCGCTTATTTCTATCTTTCTCTCTCTCTTTCTCTCTCTCTCTCTCTCTCTCTCTCTCTCTCTCTCTCTCTCTCTCTTCATTCCTCTTCTCCTCTTCCAGGGCGTCAGACGTTAATTAATTCCGCGCAGGCCGTCTCGCCAGAGACAGGAGGGTGGGGCTAATGAATCCACAGAGAGACGTAGCCTTGTGCCCGCCCCCCCGCCCGCACCCTCGCGCCGCGCGCGGCAGCGGCTGCGCTGTTCGGCAAGTGTTCGTGTCGTCTGCCGACGCTCACGGAACTTAACGGACCAATAACGACACACATACTTACATACACTGAACGACGGAAGTGAAGAGGGGGGGGGGTTGAAAAACGGGGCACGCTGACAGGCAGGTGTGAGTTTGTGCGGGGGCCTCGCAGGGGTCGCGAGAGCACTACTCCTCCCAAAACGTGCTCCTCCCGAAACTTGGTCTCCTCCCAAAACGTGCTGTATTTGATTAGGACCCTAGCAATCATTTCCCATCTTCTTTTCATTAACCTCTTCTCCTGAGCCTCGTCCATTATGACATTACTAAATTCAGATAATCCTGACGTGACATTCTCCACTGAACCGACTTTCCCTCTCTGCTGCGTTCGTCCCTGTCTGACCGCTAAAAAGGCTGGCGACGGCGCCGTGGCAGCGGCGACGGCGGCGGCGGCGGCGGCGGCCCGCCTGAATTGGCCCATTGGAGGGCAACCGCCCAGAAACGACCGGGGCGTGCCGGGGCCGGCCACGCCATGGTTCACAGGGACCCTTGGACGCGACGCCACTGTTTTCAGACCTCAGATCACACAGGTCCGGCACGGAAGGGAAGGGTTCAGGGGACACGATGGCTCGGGATTTGTGTGGTCAGTCGACGGAACCGGGGACAAGACCCGTTTGTTCGCTGGCGGTCAGGCGGCTGGCGGCTGGCGGCTGACGGCTGGCGGCTGGCGGCTGGCGGCTGGCGGCTGGCGGCTGGCGGCTGACGGTCAGGCGTCTGACGGCTGACGGCTGACGCTGGCGGCTGACAGCAGGCGGTGGTCGGTGGTCGGTGGGCGGTGCCGGTTGTTCCGCTGACCGAACTAAACCCGACTGGCGCCGTGAAGCTAATCAGTCGACTGTTCGCGTTCACGACGTGTCCGAAGCTTCCGGCAGGTGTCGAGAGACGGCGAAAACAAGATAAAGCACCGACGACGACAACCGGCGACAGAAGCACATCTGATAACCGGAGATGTCCAGTTATTGGCGATTAATTTGAAGGCTCATGTTAGTTGCATGGAGGTTTTTATGGGATGTTATAATGAAAGTCGGTGAAATTATTCAGCTGGTTATGATTGTTTGGCATTCAGTTGCGTAAGCAAACGGATAGCGCCTTTATTTATTCTGAATGCACCTGTCAGAAACAAACGGCAGATGTCACATCTGAAGCTGATTTCGTGTACAAATGATAATTACTTTAAAATATATATTTGGCCCTGCCAAATATATATTATATATTTATTTATTAATTTTCTTTGCTTTCTAAACTGCACTGCACGAAGGGTCCCTACTAAAAATAGAACGAATGACATTCTCCACAGCACAACCACAAGTCCAAAGCCTCCCAAACCACCGCCAAAGTGTTCCATTACCTTCTGTTGCAGTTTAACTGCAGCAGGACTGATCGGAACATCAGTCTGGTAACACTGCAGGGGCGTCAGCTGACGTTGTCACCGAGTGGTGACGTGTGTCACCTAGTCGGACGACGCGGATAGCGGCGGGCGCCGGTTTGGACACGGTACCCCACAGAAGCCTTACGGGGCCGCCGGGATCCGATTTGTCGCCAGCGGAGGGGCACCATCGCGGGGACGGGGCTTCCCTGCCTGCCAGTCATGCCGGCACACACACACGCACGGGACTGTCGCCGCATCAGCGGTGGAGCATGCGGTGGAGCATGCATCAGCGGCGGGCATGTGGTTCTCGTTTTGTTTGCATTTTTTATTTAGCAGCAGTAAAGCGGGTTTTAAAACTTGCTGAGTACTGTTATGAGAGGACGATGAGAGTGAGAAGTTGATACTTGATGCTATTGATATCTGAAATGTTTCAAAGTTAATTGTGAATTGTGATCATTACAAATAGGGAAATTAAAAGCATATCAGTATCGTAGTATTTAGCTTAGAGTTTTGAATAATAATTGCACAAGCAACAGGAAAATTAGATAGAGATAGGTACTGCAGGCGCGCAAGTTTGGGAACAACAAATCAACAGCATTTTACCGTTACACCGTACTTATCTGGGGCTTGCGACAAGCAAATACTTTCATATGCCAAACGTTCGGAATTTGTCACATTTTACATATCATGCAAAATAAAACATTAACATACAAAACAAATATTGTCAACCATGAATTGTGCAACATTCAATTCGTCTTGCAGCAGAAGACATGAGGTTTAAATGTTGATAAGCCCGGGAACAAGGTGCAGCCAGTACAAAGATGTGCTGCAACATTCTCTCATAGTATTTGCATGTGATGTGAATGCAGCTTCTGGCTGGCACAATTTTCGCAAATTATTAAGTTGGGAGCAATTTCAAACCAATCGGTACTCTGCGAAGCAAACTACTTGGCTTAAGTTTGTTGTGCTTTATCTCACTTTCTCGCTTTTGTAAAAAAAAAAACTCCGTCAGCTGATAACACACTATACCATGTAGTTCTAATTGTGATTTTTTTTATCTCGCGAGTCCTTCCACCATTATGCATGCCAGTTTGAGTCAGCTGCACAGTGCACATCCCACCCTTCCTCTCCCCTAACCCTCCCCCTCCCCTCCCCTTCACCCCTCCCCTCTCCCACCGGGTGCGTCGCTCCGCTGTACCCCGAGGCCAAACAGGTATGGCTGCCGCACCAGCCCCGACCAGTCGGCCGCCGTTTTGTTCCCCGACCCGGCAATGGCCGTTGAGCGATGTCTACCAAAGGTTGCGTATTGGTGGTGGCATGCAATAACGGCCGGCTAGCATGAAGTACGGCCTCGGCTGAGCGCAGCTCGCTGCATGCATTGGGTAGACTCGGGGTGAATCTGTCAGTGGAACGGAGCCGATGGGCTGCGAACTAGATGGGCCTGAATTGGCCCGACTGAGAACTAGGTGAAGATCTCAAATAGTAGCAGCGGTCAACAGCTGACATAGTACGACAAATGTGGTGTACCGTTGTATTCGGCCATAGGCGTAGGAGCCGGGGGGCAGGGGGGCAACTGCCCCCTCAACATTTTCGGATTTTAACATTATACCTATGGACGTTGCATGGAAAGAATCGACTTCAAAAAACACAAACATCAGAAAATCTATGCCTCTTTCGCCCCCCCCCCCACCCCCCTACTTCAAAAGATTTCCTAGCCCAAATCCCCTGTATTCGGCTCTCCTGTTATGGGTAGGCCACGGAGCGTCGAAGATGGGGAAGGACACTTTGGTACCAGGGACTTACTATGCAAATACAGTTTGAAGATAAGTTTCGGTCGGCTTAGTACTTTGTCCCTTTAGGCACGGGATAGTGATAAGTAGCGTGAAAAATGCTTATCGTCTTTGCATGTCACTAGATCTCCTGGTGACAGGGCTTTGTTAAAGAGTTGTCATCTTTTGCTTAGATACGATCCATGTTTCGGGCATGTCTTTCGGCTAAGTTGAGGCTCCTTACACGCAAAGGAGAGCGGATTAACGTCAATAAGTAGAACAAGCTGGTAAATGCTATGAAATAAAACGACGCATAAGACGCCGAAGCACTTTCAAGGTCCGGTTGGAGCATGTAATACACAAACTATACACCAAACACTAAACAGAAGCCCTATAATCGAAGCCGACATTTGCACAACAAAAATCAGCCTCCCTTCAGTTTCCATCTCGCAAAAAAATGACACATTGACGTTCCATGAAATGGACCCGAGATTAAGTCTGTCCCAAGCAGACCGTAGCCGTCTCCGTCACTGGCGTGACGTCACGTCTCAGGCCTCAGCCCACCAATCAGCTGTCACTATCCAGTCCACACGCACCATCTCTCCTGCTAGCGAACATCCCCCGCTCTCTGCCTCACGCAGCGCCTGCGATGGCCGCCGCCCGCTGCCGTCCGCTAACGTGGCGCCGCATTTAATGGCGCCTAACTACGTCAAAACTGTGGCGTAGTTGCTTTACGGCCGGTTTAATGGGGCCGTGATTACCACGCTTGTAGTGGCGGCCGACCTCGACAAATTAGGGATACGTTTATTAGATGGAGTTGTTTGGCGTGAGTGCAGTGCGGCGGCGGTGCGTTGCGTGTCACTGCCTTATTTGCAGGGGTGCTGGGCCTTTGCGACGACCGTGGGCAGGGGCGGACGCAGGAAAGAGTTTTAAGAGTAAATGCACTTTTGAGTGCAGGTGAGGAGTCACAAATGAGGTGTGCACCCAGCTTTCAGATCTTGAATGGGAAAACAGTGACAGCTAAGCGATTGGCTTATGTGCGGTGGTGTTCTGTCAACTTCAGCCCCTGGCTCCGCCCTTGATTCGCTGGTCATTTGACCGATAGCGTACCTGCCAAGCCACGACCGAGACGGCTTTAATGGCATTTCCCGCACGCACCGAGTTCAACACGGGCCGCAGACCTGCAGGACAATTAGCAGCACGCACTCTTATCACTAAACCGTCACAGCGAGGCGGCGCTCACAGTGGGGCGTGTATAATGAATTGGCGCATGAGTGACGTATTCAGCGCATGCGACACCGGTGTATGCATAGTGCATGCCCACATTTTGGATAGCGCCGTGTAGCTGCCAGTCCTTGACGCACGATAAGAATGAATGGAATTTCGGATTACACTTCCGGTGAATTTGGGCGACGTCGCTTCGCTTGTAGATTGATGCAAGGGACAGGTGGACACGTGGAATTAAAATGGGATCAATTGTATGTCCACTTCTCTCAATTGTTTGTATTCAATGGCCTATGCCAGTATGTCAACGACTTACAAATATAATGACAATGACGAATATATATATAAATGCACAAGGAGAGCAAAAAATGCACTGATATTTATATCACAATTTATCACAATTATTGCACAATTGGTCTCACATTTAATATACAGCGTCTCATTTTTTTTTTGCTTTATTTTGGATTACAATTGAGATCAGCGCTTCATTTTTTGCAATGTATTTTGACGGTTCCGAAACTTCTGAACCTGCTAGTTCAGTCTTCGTCTGATGTCAATGCCCCAAACAGAGGCTTCGGCCCGTCAAATTAGGGACTGAGGACGCAGCCCACCGTGCCCGGTCCAGGGCTGAGGACACAGCCCACCGTGCCCCGGTCCAGGGCTGAGGACACAGCCCACCGTGCCGGTCCAGGCGAGGACAAAGCCCACCGTGCCCCGGTAAGGGCTGAGGACACAGCCCACACCGTGCCCCCGGTCCAGGGCTGAGGACGCAGCCCACCGTGCCCGGTCCAGGGCTGAAGGACACAGGCCCACCGTGCCCGGTCTAGGGCTGGGACAGCCCACCGTGCCCCGTCCAAGGGGCCTGAGGACACAGCCCGCGTGCCCCCGGTCCAGGCTGAGGACACAGCCCACCGTGCCCCGGTTTCCAAGGCTTGAAGGACAACAGCCCACACCGTGCCCCGGTCCAGGGCTGAGTACACAAGGCCCACCGTGCCCTGGTCCAGGGCTGAGGACACGCCCACCCGTGCCCGGTCCCCAGGGCCTGAGGGGGCAGACCACCGTGCCCCGGTGCAGGGCTGCGGACGCAGCCCACCGTGCCCCGTTCCAGGGCTGCGGACGCAGCCCACCGTGCCCCGGTCCAGGGCTGAGTACACAGCCCACCGTGCCCCGGTCTAGGGCTGAGGACACAGTCCACGTGGCCCTGGTCCAGGGCTGCGGACGCAGCCACCGTGGCCCCGGTCCAGGGTGAGACGCAGCAACCGGTGCCCCGGTCTAGGGCTGAGGACACAGCCCACCGTGCCCCGGTCCAGGGCTGAAGACACAGCCCACCGTGCCCCGGTCCAGGGCTGAAGACGCAGCCCACCGTGCCCCGGTCCAGGGCTGAGGACACAGTCCACCGTGTCCCGGTCCAGGGCTGAGGACACAGCCCACCGTGCAGTCAGACCGCCGTGCCCCGGTCCGGTCATCTTGGTCCAGTTTTTACTCGGTGTCGTCTGAATGGACCGGGCAGATGAGTTTTTTCCCAGCCGGTCGCCGCCAGCCAGGCGCCAACCGGCGACCTAATAGAACCAATAAAATCCAGATTATGTCCGGCTAAATGATACAACTGTCGTCCGTGCGCGTACTTCGGGTGGCGATGATGGATTGGAATAGGCGAATCATGACGAGAACTGGAGCTGGCTCGCTAAACAAAATCGAAGTTTGACTACGAATAGGTCATACAGAGCGTGAATAGATTATATCTAGAACGTTTGCGCTGTCTTCAAATGTAAGATCCCTCAGCTTGTTAGCGAAACGGTGAAATGGAATTTATTGTCCTTGCAACTCTTCTATTTTTAGATCGCCTTGTTATTCTAGTACTTTCTGTTTCATAACGACACATTACACTTCATTGCATAGTTTTATCAGGTTAATTTTTAGAACACTGTCGCCTATGCACCTGGTGCACCAGGTGATGAGAAACTTCGATACCGTACATTATTTAGTCACGCATTGCTGAAACCGTCCCGGTTGTCTTGGATAGTCGTGATGAAGCCAGTGAACGTATCACAAACTAAATCTGCTACTATGCTACTTCTGCTACTAAATATGGCCCATTAACACTGCCATCTTGCAGCAAACCCCTTCCGATGCATTTAATTGCCTATATTCTGGACGTAAAGTGAATCAGATTAATGGCTGTGGTGGATATCATGACAAAACAAAGCGTGCGATATTTAACGGTGAAACACTGTCTCAGCAAAACCTTATTTTTACATGGTAAACTCAGTAATTGCGGTAAATAAGCGACAGTTCGTGTTCTATCAGCCCACGTCATCTATCTTCACATCTATCACATATATCATCTATCCACTCCGTTCCCCACTGCTGCCACGCCACTTTAAAGATTTCGTGTTCTCCAGAGCGAGCAAACCATCCGCATTTCACCATCTCCTCGGGACGATTCATCCACCAAGGCTTGGGTGCCTCGCTCTATCTCTCCTCTTCCTGGCTCTCTGACTATCTGCCTCTCCTCTCGCTGCCTCTCTGTCTCTCCTCTCGCTGCCTCTCTGCCTCTCCTCTCGCTGCTTCTCTGAGTCAGCAGTCTGCCAGGAGACAGACCCAGAACCGCCGACCGATCGGCGCGCAGTATCTCTGTCGGTGATTAATGCACATCTTGTCTGCGCCGGATTAATTTCCCTGACAGATCACCCTGCAGGGTCGATTGCCCGCGGTTTGCCCGCGATTCATTATACCTCGCTAGACCAACGTTGAACTGTTGTCCGGGGCACTGTGACCACGCGATCGCGTGGGACTGAGGTCACGATGGAAGCATGAGAGACATGATCTCATATCCGATGCGATATTTATTTAATTAGTACCCGTCATCGCCAAGATCACCGAGCGGATCGCCCAGCGTCAGCTCTATCACTATCTTTCTAGCAACTGTTTCTTTCTGTATCTTTGTAACTGTATCTTTCTAGCAAATGTTTTGACGTAATCGACCACGCCAAATTACTTAAAAAACTTCAACTTCTTGGAATCAACGCTGGATGGCTCCACTCATATCTTGAGGGTCACACGCAGAGTGTCTGCATCTCCAACGGCAAGGGACACTGCGTTTTGTCGGAATAATTGCCGAACAATGTTGGAGTGTTTCAGGGTTCAGCCCTCGGATCGATGCTATTCACCGTTTTCGCAAACGACCTAAGCCTCCACGTTCCCGATGCATATATCGTACAATATGCTGATGATACGCAGGTGCTGGTCAGCGGCCGAAAGTCAGCTCTGGACTCAACAGTTGCCCGACTTGAGGCCACTCTGAATGCTCTGAGTGACTGGTTTGCGGCCAATGGCCTCAATGTAAATGCCTAAAAGACGCAGCTTATGGCATTTGGCAGGCGCCAGAACCTGCGTGGCCTGCCTGACATCAGCGTTCAATTCAGAGATGCAGTTTTGAAACCATGACAAAAGGTGAAGAACCTAGACGTGATCTTTGATCCATGCCTCACTTGGGACGACCATGTGACGACCCTCACCAGAAAGTGTTTTGGTGCACTGATTGGACTGAGCCATGAGCGTCACCAACTACCAGCCGACACCATCGTGACAATTGTGAACTCCCTGGTGCTCTTGCACATTTGCTACTGTTTGCCAGTTTACGGAAACTGCACGAAGAAGAATCTCTGTTACATTCAAAAGATCATTAACTTTGCTGCTGGAGTAATTTCTGGCCGTCGCAAATATGACCATGTGGCGGATGTGCGAGATGCACTGGGGTGGCTGTCGGCCACGGATATGTCATCCCATGATACGTTGGTGCTTCTGCACAAGGTTATTTGTGCAGAGGAGCCTACCGCCATTGTCAGGATGTTCAATCGCAACGAGGAAATGCGAGAGCAGATAAATAGGCAGGACTGCAACCTAAGCTTACCCAGCATTCGCACAAAAGCAGGGAAACGAAGGTTTTTCTACCGTGTAGCCATGCAGTACAACAGACTGTCCATGTAACTCCAGGGCATGACGACCAGACATTTTGATTCGTCGCTAAAACGCCACCTCATGCAGCGATAATGTGCACCTGCATTGCACCGGACGGTGAACTTTGTGTTAAATGTGTTTTGCGCGTGTGTGTTTATGTATGCCCGTGTTTTCCATCTTATGTCCCATAAGCTGACGTGTGAGCTTAATAGCCACAGTCCACAGTCGGCTGTGGATGCTCCATTGATGTACAATTAATAAATAAATAAACTTGGGGGCTGACGTGGCTAGTGGCGGCGGTCAGACACACGGACAATGGGTCACTGGTTGGTGCTCAGTCACGGAATAGCGTGAAACCGCGTTGCTCATTTGAAATCTCTGTGACATTCTGATAAATTGCAGCGTCGTAAATCCGCGCGAAATCCCGTGAGGTGCTGGAACTAATGGCAAACGCCATAAGCCTATTAGGTTTTTACAGAGCCGCTGAATCCTCATTTAAGTGACACGGCGGTTGTCTGTAGCGCCTCTAATGTTCTCGAGAAAACCAGACTCGGCTGGAGCAATGACCTAAGGCACGTGCCTTTAGCACCTTGCTCTTCTACTGACTACTTAGCCTGTCACTATGTATGCATCATCTCATGGGAACATCACTTGTGCGAGTCGAGCTCGTCCGAAACTCCACCGTCCCTTGCTCACCTCAGCGGCTTTTTCTGACCAGACAACTCTCCCTACGACATTCTGGCGGATTCGTGAAGTCAAGACATAGCGGACTCGGAAGAAAAATTCCCGGGGTAGCGGGCCGGCCGTCCGGCGACCCCGGCCAGATTTACGGGCTATAATTGAGACTGATCTGGCGCGATACGTCGCCGCCGCTCGGCACGCGCATAAACCAAGCGGCGGGAGCCGGGCGGAGACAGATAAGCCGCGAGGTGACGGACGGTGGGGTCGCGGCCGAGGTGTGTGCTGATCTACGCCCCGCCAGCCGGGAGCTGCGAGCAGGCGACCCTAGTTGCTGACTGCGGGAGGAGCCAGACGGCAGGGGGTCGAGCATGGGTGCAGGACGCAGGTGTGCAAAGATGCTGCCCCAGTGGCGGCTGTGAGTGGTTAGATGGGGTGCCTGGAACGAATTTCGCAGTGGGATGTTCCGATGCATAGTGGCTGTCGCCATTGGATGGTTTTCTGGAGGTATGATGGGATGGGGTATTTTAACATTATTCGAGTATTGCGGACTGTATAGACAGACATATGAACGAGTGCATCGCTCTAGCATTCTGCTATTTGTGGCAAACGCAGAATGTTTCCCTATTGGATGTCATCCACAATTTGGGGTGCTCCACTGTGTTTGTGGTACAAAAATCAGTTCTCTTTGCGAACAAAGTTTGCAACACATTTTCTTTCATATGCATAGGAGCGTCTTGCGGTGCCAATAACCCCAAAAGCAAAATCCAACTTCCCTGAAGTTTAAGAGTAGCCAGTATCTCACAAACTGTTTCAACCACGGTTAACAATCAATCGGCTGTGTTTCCAGGTATGGAGCGCCCTATGATCTGGCTGCGAGGAGGAAAAACGCGACCCGCGAGTCGACCGGCACCTTGAAGGCGTGGCTGAACGAGCACAAGAAGAACCCGTACCCGACCAAGGGCGAGAAGATCATAGCTGGCCATCATCACCAAGATGACGCTGACGCAGGTGTCGACGTGGTTCGCCAACGCCCGCCGGCGGCTCAAGAAGGAGAATAAGATGACCTGGGAGCCCAAGAACAAGACAGAGTCGGATGAGGAGGCTGACGACAACGCAGCAGCCAAGGACAAAACCGACAAGGAGGAGACCGACGGCGATAAAGGTGAGATGCTCCCCGAGTCAAAAGGAGGAAATGGGAAACAACTTACGTTATAGTTTTAGCGTCATTTTAGGAAGAGCAAAGAGTTGGATTTGGACCTACAGATGTTCATAGGAATTTGCCAAGAAAATGGATTATGCTGTTTGATATATCGGTAAATAGAACAGCAGTCATTAGCATGATCCCCAAACTTGAAAGCTTAGCTCAGACATAAATTGCAAATTTTCGAAACTTCTAACATTTGGTACTGCATCATGTTAGATTTTAGCTAGTAGCCGCAAATACTTATCGTAATGCAGCTTATAATTTGTTGGGTTCGCAAACCTTTCCCCGCATTTTATGGTCTCTTTTCATGTAAGCTTTATTTAATTCCCATGAACATTTATAATATAATGCTGGCCCGCTGTTTAACCCTGTTCTAAACGATTTACCAGTTACGTTTGCGGCACACTACAATACGATGAGCTTATTCTGCCATTCCTGTTCGTCGTAAATACAAAACGAATGACTAACCAGTGACCAGGTTGACATTTGTNATTCACGGATGATCCTTGCACTTATCCCGTCGGGTCCGCACGCTTTGTTCTCTGGTATACTATCGATTAACTATTAACAAGCTAATATGTTATCTATAATAATCGATAATATATTAGTATACTAATATATTATCGATAACTATTAACAAGCAAGCCACACTATTAGCACGGAGAGGAGATATACAGGAGTGGCCACTACCCAGCTTTCCCTTCGCTGTCGGCGACCACGCAGTGCTGCCATATTCGCCCGGCCAATTTCTTTTCAGAAAGGAAAAGCCACTCGGCCGCTCGCTCCAGCCCTATGCAAACCATTCATACGTTAAAATGTGATGTTAGCTCACTTTTGAGTTAATTTGAATATCTATATGAGCTATTTCAAATAGCCTCTAGCTGGTCAAATAGCATCTGGCTTATCGCCACTTAATATAGTCCGCCCCTGTAGGCTGTAGCTCAGTCGGAAGAGCACTGGGCTTCTAGCCTCACCCGGTGTGACAGGCCGGGTTCGAGTCGCTTCGCTGCTCGCTATTTGCTCCCGATTGAGATGTCCTGCGGTCAGTGTCAGCGGTCGCATTCAAGGTCAGGTGACGTGACGAGAGAGGGGCTGACCGTGTCGCTGGGTCAGGGCCAACGGAACAAGCTCTGCTTAGTGTGGGTTCTGGCCTTGGAAATACATCCCTTCAAAAGGCTCGGACAAAACCAAAATGCAGTTATCTGGTGTTCTTCAAAGGGTGTATCGCATCTGATACAAACCAGCCAATGCTGTAATGCTGGTGGTAGGTTCAGCTTCAAGCACCACCAATCCACTATCCACAACAACCGATATGCATAATTATTGTATTCACTTGAATAGTAACAATGAAGTGTGCATCTCACCTGGCCGCCTGTTTTGAAGAGCTGCTCCAGGTCATAGAACTGTCCGTGTATGTCACCACAGACAGTGACGGGACAAGGCACCGGCTGCACATTGGACTCCTCCATCAGAAGATCGCAGACTATGTCACACAGGCTCTGAAACACCAGTGCATCTGGTTATTTAGCTGATAAGGATACAATCCGATTCATACATCAGCATTCCATCAATAATATAAAAGGAAGCATTATACACATATCCACTGTATATCCAATTAATCCATAAATGCACTATATATTTTATATCCACAGACCACAATAATAAATTGTATGATATATAAATATTAAATATCAGTATCCAATACACCAATCATAACAGCTTTACCACTGAATAATACATTTACCTTCACAAGAGTCAACATAACAGCCACTCAGTAAAGTTTAAAACAAATGTATTTGCAAATCATCACAATACACAGTAAAAACAGACCCTGAGATAACTCTCCCAAAAAGGTGGTTATCAGCACTTGCTTAAGAAAAAACAAAGGAAAATCCAAGGGGAGAAATCAGACACAATACTCAGCCTGAGGTCATGCACAAATATATCTGAGAATCTGACAACCAGCAAGACATGTCATAGTCTCCTAGAATACAAACTGATATTTCAAAGTTAACTCCCATTACTTTGGACTTATCTCAGACAAAAAAAGCAATTACCTCCAACAATTTGCAATTCAATCATTGCTATTCAAGAACCTGCTGCAGCTGCTATGGAAGAACAAATGATTCATGTAAGCTTTTAAATGATTCCTTAACCATTTTGAGTTGACTCAGCTCAGAATCTATGATTATGCAAGGCCTGACATCCTGGCACCAGCCTGACATCTTGTTATACCACCACTACCATTACCTACAGCATTAACAGCTGTATAGCCTGGACACATCCTAACATCAGACTTAGGTACCTTACCTTAGCAGAATAACCTTGGCGTGATCTTTGATCCATGCCTCACTTGGGACGACCATGTGACGACCCTCACCAAAAAGTGGCTTGTGATTGATGTTGGACTGAGCCATGCGCGTCACAAATTACCAGCCGACACCATTGTGACAATTTGAACGCCTGGTGCTCTGCGCACATGCCGCTTACTGTTTGCCAGTTTAACGGAAATGCACAAAGAAGAATCTCGGTGTACATTCAAAAAGATCATTAACTTTGCTGCTCGAAGTTCAATTTCTGGCCGTCGCAATATGGCCATGTGGCGGATGTGCCGGAGAGAGAGACACTGGGGTGGCTGTCGGCAACGGAGTCTGTCATCCCATTATACGGTTGTGGCTTCTGCCACAAGGTTAGTTTGGTGCAGAGGGGTCTACCGCCAATTGACCAGGATGTGCCATCGCACAAACCAGAAATGCGAGAGCAGATACTGCAGGACAGCAACCTAAGCTTACCCAGCATTCGACATAGAGCAGGGAAGCGAAGGTTTGCTACCGTGAAAGCACGTGCAGCCATGCAGTACAATAAGCTGCCCATCGAACTCAAGGGCATGACGACCAGCCATTTCAAATCATCGCTAAAACACCACCTCATGCAGCGATGATGTGCACCTGCATTGCACCGGACGGTGAACTTGTGTGTGTGAATCTTTTTGCGTGGTGTGTTCATGTGATGCCCTGTGTTTTTCCACCATATGTTCCATAAGCTGAACGCGGGACTTAATAGCCACAGTCGGCTGTGGATGCTCCCAAGAATGTACAATTAAATAATAAATAAAATATAAATAAATAAATAAATAAGGAATTTGACTGGGGAACCCCAGGCAGTATTGGTAGGCAGGCATCACACTTCAATTACACAGGCACTGTAGGTAAGTATGACAAGCCTAAACAAGTGACAGGTGGTGCAGCTGGCTTGATGACATCATTGGGAGGGGAACAATCAAATTAGAGCCTAGTTCTGCTGGCTGGCTGGAGTTTATGTGGCGCAGCCACTGGCGGCATTTCAACACATGCCATGTGGTTAGAGATTAACAAGTCAGGACTAGCTTGGGAGTGGTTACTAATTGGATGGAGATTATAACAAATATATGGCCATTTAGGGTGTGTTCTGACCGTTAATTCCCGCTGGAATTCCAGGGGAATCCATAAACAATGTATATCTACCAATTCCTGAAGCAGAGTTAATACAAATATAATATATAAGAACATTGCAAATTTACAATAGAATAGATTGCCTCCGGGGATTCCAGGGATTACCGCACTGCAGGAATGTGCCGTCAGAACACAGCTAATTATGATTTAGACACCATCCCATGAGTCATCAAACCGGCTGCACGCGTCCGCCACTTGTTCAGGCTTGTCATACTACCTACAGTGCTGAGTACGGAAGTGTGATGCCTGCCCTACCAATGCCCCCAGGCAACATGGCATGGGGGTCCAAGCTCTTGTCAAGCTCTGGTCAGATTTTCAGAATGTTAACAATACAGACAAACATAAGTTCCATGTTTTAGTACTGTCTGGAGCTAGACTCTGATAGCAAAAAGTCTGAGATGAGGACATGTCCAAAGATTGGACTTTTTCCTATTTTGACATGTCTAACATAATTATAGTTCAAGTTAATTAACCTTACATCAATGCTACTCTTGGTCACAATTTATGACTCCTGACAAGTCAGAAGTTCAATGACACACATACGAATTGAGCGATACCAACCTTAAGGTCATTTTCAGGCAAATACTTGCAGCCTTTGACTATTTCCATCCATTTGTCGATGTCCGACATGTCTTAAATTAAACCACCAGGTCCCAAAAATATGACTAAAAAAGTTTCATAAAATCATCAGGAATTGATCTCTTTCACAGCACACTTGGCCCCTTGAAAAGTGGGCATACAATCAGTATAAACTCATTTCCAACCCCACTCAACAACCCAAAATTTTTGAGACACAATTCGGAAAGTTCCGCTTCAAGATGACAATAACCAAGGTCTGTATAAGAGCAAGAGGTAAATTTGATCTTACGTCACTACTCACTGATGTGAGCTACGATATATAGTATACAACAAGGAAGTCAGCTTTATAAATAGTGCTTGTTTTGCATTGATTGTTTAAAAAATAATTTTGATTAAAAATATCATGCTGAAAAATTAATAACTCAGTTATTTAAAATTTGAACGCATCGGCCTCCTAGTATACAACCAAAAACCTTTTGGCTTATATCTAGCAATCATTATACCAGATGCTACCATATGACCCACGGCAAAATCCAAGCAAAATCTATGGTGTCACTTGTTACCATTTGCATGGCCATTTGTGTTAGATAAGTGACGATAACCATTTGCTGAGTGTACAATATTGAGATATTTCAGTGTTCTTATTGAAAAGGAAAATGATCTTTCACTCATGACGTTCTGTTGCGGCTTCTGGTGACTTTATAAACTTCAATGATGAAAACATTTTTTAAAAATTTTATTTATAAATTTAGTCAAAATGCTTTGAATGGATGGCTTTCCAAAGTCAGAACCGAACCCACGCTAAGCAGAGCTTGTTGGGCAGGTCCTGACCTAACCACCCGATCACGCAATTCCTGTTGGCTGGCAGAATTTAGAGACGAAAGTTGTACGTGCCCGACATACCTAGACACGGTCCACTCCACTCACTGACGTCACCTGGCCTTGAATGTGACCGCTGCCGCCGGCCGCAAGGCGCATTTCCAGTCAGAGCCAATAGCTACGCCGAAGCGACTCGAACCCGGGCTGCCACTACCGGGATAGGTCAGAAGTCCCACTGAGCTACAGGGTCGGACAAATAAATATGAGAGGGGCTCAGACAACCGACAAACTTTTCCCATCATTGACAGCCGGAGTCGGATACGGTAAAGTTTTTTTTCCGACTCCGACTTCCGACTCCAGCCGAAATCACTGACTCACACCTCAGACCGACTCAGACTCAGATTCCTATACTCCGACTCCGCAGCCCTGGCCCCTGACTCCTGAGTGAAGTATGCATGGTACTATTGGATCAGGAATCAGGATTGTATCAAAGCAAAGTCACATTATGTAATTTTTTATTTTCAAATGAAGCAGCCATCACAATTCATCGTCAAATAACGAAAAAAAATACATATGTAGGGAAACTGTTAATTATTTGATACTCTCATTTCTTGTGACGTTTCTGCGCATGCGCATTTTGTCGTACATGGCGACGCCATTTGTGTGTCGTCATTGGTCATGGCGTTGGTGGGTTGGAGTATGATGGCGTTGTTTGTGCAGTACCAAATCGACGTGGGGTCGGCGCTCAAGCCTAAGTGATATAAGTTGTGATCAGAAAGAACAAATTTTTATTTCTTTTCAAGAATAAGTAAGTTTGAAGCAGATCCATACTTACAATTCGCCGTTACTATCGGAAATCCTTGTGGTCACGTGACTCAAATGGACCAATCAGAAAGCCGCATTTCTGAATTCTGTTGCGTTTGTGCTGCGGCTTGAGCGGTGGAGCGGCGGCCATTGTTGCGGCTGAATGTGAAAGTTCTTTGAGACGTGTGGCGAATTTTGTGAACCTAGGAATTACGCTTTTTCGTGTTTCAAATGGTCGAAAGTGTTATGTACACGTCGTCGACGTTATGAAGTAACCCAAGGGAGGTTAAGCTGCACGTTGGTGGCTGTGGCCTGGAACTTTCGACGGCGCGGCATGGCCACTGAAACGTAAGTTTGTGCAGCTGTTTGTTGGATCGAATGGACCTGTTTGTGTAGTATATTTGGTAATAAACAGTCGAAATGGTTCTGAGAGTTGTGTGCAAAGAAATCGGAATGAAAAGTTGAGTCAGACGAGCGGCGGAGAGCGTGGAACGGAAGATCGCGAATGATGACGAAATGGCGCGGCGTCGTTGCTGCGATAGATAAATCGTTGATTTAGGGGTTGGATACCGGTCGTACTCAGATTTAAAATTTATCTCTAACTTCCTGAAAGTGTTATATAATCACTGTTGGTCTATTTCGATGGTGTGGAGTAGCACATGGTGTAGACAGCATGGCTGATGTAGACGTTTTCGGCGCACCGTGGTTAACATCGTTTATTTTTATTCTGTGCAGTTAACTGGGGTTCAATTTTCTCAGCAGACCTTTGAAAAAGTCTTCTTGGCTCCCAATAACCCTTGGAACAGGTTGAGAGTTTCAATTAGCATCCTGGTCCCAAGAGGATACGTTGCTTGGTCCACAAACCAACCAACCAACCATGAAGTTTTAAGCATTATTCAATCCAGTATAGGGGCTGTTCCAGTGCTCTCAACTTTAGCCGGTTGAGGCTTCCCTTTCTTCCCTGGTTGTTACTGTGCCTCAATTAAAATTGGTTGATCTTCCACCAACTACAATTGGTTGAGCAAAATCTCATCCAAGTGGTCAAGGCTGGTGTAGGAATGTTATTGTTACATGACAGCAGTTCTGGCACTCTATCTCACATTAGTGTCATACTGTCCATTAGTTTGTTTACAATGGAAATCCACACTGTCCGTTCCTGTGCTCCGCTCCTCTGTGCACATCAACCATTGGGATGAAAACCTCTTCCGGTTGTGGGCACTGGAACAACCCATAAACATTGCTGCTTTAATCATGCTTATAAATTCATTCATGGTATATGTATCATATTTTCTATACCTATTTGATGGATTATAGGCGTCAGTCTGGGAAGGTTTGGTCATCCGTTCCCATTTTTAGCAACTGCTATTTTTTAGCAGGCTCGAAATGGGGAGACAGTTTTGGGAATGACACAGGTATTTTTAGGGAATGCTGAGGGCATTTACTGCTATGGCTGACTGCAAGCAAAGACACTCTAGACTTGTCAAAAATGACAGTTTTATGAAATATAATAGACCAAATAGACCGTCCATTGAATTTAAATCTATTGAAAATAATTTACCATCCATTGACAGCTTTATGAAATAGAGCTTGGAACCACCTCTGTTTGGGCCAATACAAATTTATATTCCATGTTACACTGAGCGGCATAGCCAGCATTTTTTTTTAGACAGGTGCATTCAGTTGGGGGAGGGGCATCACTGGGGGGGGGGGGGGGATCCCCCATCAATATCCAACAAATTGTAATATCTCATAATTAAATTTCAAAAGTTCAAATTTCAGGCCTGAGAGGGCCCATGTATGGCCTGAGAGGGCCCATGTCAGGCCTGAGAGGGCCCATGTCAGGCCTGAGAGTGCCCATGTCAGGCCTGAGAGTGCCCATGCCAGGTCTGAGGGTCCATTCCAGGCCTAAGAGGGCCCATTCTAGGCCTGAGAGGGCCCATTCTAGACTTGAGAGGGCCCTCAATAGGTTTCTTCCTCCTTATAGGGCTCTCTTACAGACTAGGAGGGTCCTTGTATTGTGCGAGGGCTTTGAATCTGATTCTCTCGTGGTATTTCACAACATAAAATGTGTGGTTGCAGCTGGGGATTGGAGGCCCAGTGAAATCTCCTGGGTGCAGTAGCACCATTTGCACCCCCTTGGCTTTGCCTCTGGTTTCACTTAAAAAAAGTTTTACAAGGAATCTTACATTTTGTTATGCCCTTTTTAAACCACACAACTTAATTGTTTATATTAAATTTCAGCACTTGATATCACAGTTTTAGGGCTCAACAATATTTTCCCCCACTGACAACAGTTTTAGCACAAGTATTACTTGTATCTTGTATCAATGTGACTGATGCAAGCAATACTTTTCATGCTTAAACTGCTGTCAGTGGGACAAATATTTTGTAGAGTTTTAAAATCGTGAGGTGAAGTGCTGAAATTTAATAAAACAATTGTTTTAAAAGGGCATAAGACAATTTTTGTTCCATTGTGAAACTTCAAATAAAATCGTACACAAGTGTAACATGAAATATTAATTCGTATTGGCCCAAACGGATAGTTTCAAGCTCTATTTCATGAAACTGTCCATAGGGCGCAAAGTGACCTTTGTTGTCTATGCGCCCAAAAACCCCAACAAAAACAAAACAAATGAAACTGTCCATAGATGTCCCATTTTTGTAAGGAGGAAATGGCCTCAGTGTTCCCAAAAATTGCAGTATTGTTCCCATTTTCAGCAGTAGCCTGCTATTTTTAGCAGTCGCTTTAAATGGTAATGGATGACCAAACCATCCAGGACTGGTATGATAGGGGTCTTAAAGTGTGCATAATGGAACTGTGTCCTGAATTTAAAAAATATGAGTGAAAAGTCACACCCAAATGAACTTTGTTGTCATGTCACTTGCCATTGAAACAACGTCACTAGCGATCAAGCTATACCATATAAAGCAAATTCAGGCACCATGCTGGGTGGCATGTGACCTTAGTTGTCGGCCCGCCCTTAAACCCCAATCATCATCATCATCATCATCAGGTACCATGCACAAAAACTATTCTGCAAAAGATGTCATCATAGTTTATATTTTCCACTTTCCAGTTAAGAGAGCTTTCCAACCATATGAGATACTTTTAAGTGGCACACCTGGAAGAAGGGATCATTTGCTACATACAAATCATCTGAACTTGCATTCAAATTATGAAATTGTATCACTAAAACAAAAACTTATTGGAACAGCTATTTTGTTAAAAAATAAACAGCAAACTGCACGAAGTATCGATTGTTGGGTTTACTATCATACCAAATTTAACCTCAATATCCACCGCTTCTGGGACATCCTCTCAGCATTTATCACACTCTTGCAAAAAACGATTTCAGGACACTAGTCTATTAAAGTTTTGCCAACGTGACATCCGCGTTCGAAATTTGGGCAAGGGCGTCGCCACTCTTCCAAAAGTGGGGGTGCGGGGGTAGGGCGAGACATTTCTAAGTCGATTCTTTCCATGCAACGACTATAGGCGTAAGGTTAAAATCCGAAAATGGTTGGGAACTCTCCCAGGGGGGGGGGGGAGACTCGTTCCCCTACTTCCGAACGCCTGATGTGGGCTAGATAAATAACTAAGCTCCTTCCCAGTACATAGCAAGGTAGTAAGCAGACATTGCATGGATTGAAAGAGTAGGATCTATGATCCCAGAAGGATCTCTCGACAAAACGCAATGTTGGATCTATGATCCCACTGGATCCCACAACAAAATACAACAGTGGATCTTGAATCCCAGTTGATCCCTCGATTAAATTTGGCAACAGCTCTTGGATCCCACATGATCCCATGATAAACAATGAAAAAATGGATCTTGGATCCGACAGGATCCAACTTGAAGATTATGCCATAGTTATAGTATTTTTTGACAAAATCTAACCAAAGGCATACGCCCATGTAGTTTCATTTACAACGAATTGAAAAGTACTGACAATAACTTAAAATATGGGTTCCAAAAATACATATCTGCATAATTGCGGGTCTAGGATTCTAGTGGATCCCAGTGCAAAATGGTGCCTGCTATTTCGGAACCTGGGGGATCCGTCGACCTTTGTTGAAGATGGATATATGATCCAAGTGGATTAATTGACAAATTGTGAAGTTGGATCTATGATCCCAGTGGATCCGGGATCCATATGCAATATATAATATTCTGAGATCTGTTTTCGGGATCCAAGCACATGTCTGGTAGTAAGGGAATTAAGTAGTATAATATCTGGATGGATGAAATCATTACTGACGCTTCTCCCGCCCGCTACTACGTCGGAATATCAGCAGTATAGCTGGGCGTGAGTAATGTACAAACACAATGTATCATGGTGGTACACTAACACGTCAGGGGCTTGGCATGGTCCTTGAACTACACAACGAGAGTAAAAACAACAATGCCGTTACTGCTGTCCTTTATCTAAACCATACAGCAGACAGACTTGTAACTGGCTCACAGTTGAGTCATGTATTGACACATTAGTCAGGGTTTTTCGTTTGAGTCTTGAATTAAGTCCTGATCTGTGTCCTGAACTGTGAATCTGTTCCAAAGTTCGCTTGATTCCGTCAAAATAGCAAGGGTTTTTCGTTTGAGTCTTGAGTTTAGTCGATTCTATTCGAAGTAAGTTCGCTTGAGTCCAGCGTTGACGCGAAGTCCTTCCCGACGAAGCAACTTGAGTCAAGAGTTGAAAGCTCTGTGAAGTGACTCATAAACGTGAGTCATTGACTTACTTATTGACATTGACTAAAAATAAAGTGTCTTTCTGTGGGTTAATTATGACAACCAAAAAGACTCTTCGAGACGTCAAAAATCATTTCGAAACTGTTACGGATTTTTTTGCTCTGGTCTAAATTCAGGTCACCAGAGGTCATCGAAGGCCGAATTTTCGAGTTTAGGATTTCGCCTCAGAAACCCTCGCATATCTCGGGAACTATACTAGCTAGAAACAAATGGAAAAAGCAGTCGACAGCCATTACGGTTTGCAATTAACGATTTGTCCTCAAATTTGACCTTATGTCAATAGTTTATGCTGTAGAGGCCATACAAGTTCATTTTTTTGCAAAAAATGTTTTTCTTGCTAATAGTTTTTTACCTAATAAAGATAACGCAAAACTGCTTACGCCACCGCGTTTGTCTCGTCAAGGCGCTTTGAAATGTCTCAGTTGTTACCATGTCAGGTCAACTTAAATGACCTCATGTCAAGGTCAAGTGAAGTAGGTCATGCTGCATATCAGGAGACGTGTCTGGACGAGACAAACACATTGATGATAGTTTCACTTCTCTATCTTCATTATGTCGAGAGTTATTGACGAAAATGTGTTGGTGACCTCGGATGGCCTCAGATGACCCTGTATGGGTCACCGAACAAAACCTGCACTCGGATCATACATAATGTCTTATGATAACATTATCCAGGACAAATTGGGCTGATATCCTTGAAAAAGGAAGCATTCGAATATTTCTCCATTGACTTCTAATGGGGACTGGGGAGGTCACAAAATTCACCCGACCTCAGGTCACTGAAATCACAAATCTGAGATGAACATTTTGTAGATACTGATGGCTTAATGCAATCGAAAAAGTTTGATATCGATCCCTTAGTCGCCAATCACATTCTGGCAGAATATTAATTATCAATAGGCACCAGAGAGCTTTCGCACTAGAAGCATGCTCTTAAATTACAACGCTAGCATATATTGTTAGCTCTGGCCAGTGCACCAGTATAGGTAACATTTTCTTGACCTGACCTGGTGACCTGACTTAATCCGACACGAAATTTGCATTTTCGCAAAATGTGCGTAAAGGATCAATGATAAGTTATACCAAATTTGGCGGCGCTACGCGCCGCTGTTTTTCGTCATCTCGATAAAACCGCAGGGTGTGTGGTGTTCAAACACCCCCCAGTGGGGCGCGGGTTGAGAAAGATGAAGCAATACGTTTGACGCTATCATGTTTTTCTCGTCAAGGCGCTTTGAATCATATAATTATACATGTTAACCAGGTTGGGTCAACTTATAAATTTGATCTCAGATCAAGGTCAAGTGTTGACCCAAGTAGGTCATGCTGCATATTGGGAGACGTGTCTCGGCGAGACAAACACATTGGTACGGTTTTCATTTCTCTATCTTCATTCTGTCTACAGTTATTGACAAAAAAGTGTTGGTGACCTCGATGTTGGTGACGAAATTGACCCGACGTTAGGTCACCGATATGATAACTCCGTGATAAACAAATTGTAGGTGCTTATGACCAGACATGTACACATATCTGTAAGAAGGGTTTATGATACAAGATGATCCTCTCGACAAAACGCAATGTTGGATCTATGATCCCACTGGGTCCCACGCAAAAATACAACGGTGGATCTTGGATCCCAGTGAATCCCTCGATTACATTTGACAACGGATCTTGGATCCCATGATTACAATGAAAATGGATCTATGGTCCTTACGGATCACAGGATCTGACTGATAAATTACGCCATAATCGTGGTACTTCTTGACCAAATCTAACTTAAGGCCCATGGTAGTTTTATTTACCACGAATTAAAATGTACGGATAATTGCTTAAAATATGGGTTCTGAAAATGCATATATGTATAACGGTGGGTCTGGGATCCCGGCGCAAAATGGCGCCTACGATCTCGGGGGGCCCGGTGGGTCCGTCGAGTTATGTTGAAGGTGGAGCTATGATCTCAGTGGATCCATCGACGAATTGTAAAGGGGATCTATGATCCCAATGGATCCGGGATCAAAATTACAGAGATCAGATCCCGGGATCCGAGCACATATCTGCTTATGGCCTTGTTAAATCCGGCAAGTTTGAAACCGAACGGCCCAAAACTGTGGCTGTGGTACTGGTACGACCGCAAACGTTCTGGAGGTGGGCGTGGGGTCGTCACATGACCAGAGGCCCGTTCACGACTACCTGCGGTTCGGCGGTTTCCAGCAGGCTCTAGCCCCGCCCCTTTCCTCATGCGTCACCACAGACAGGCGTCTCTTGAACACTGAATGCCGCGCGCGCCACTTTACGCGACATTTCATCCTGCGGTTCGGCAGCTGCTTCGCTCCAACCGCTTGAACCACCGCCAACCGCAGCCGTGTGACGTCATACCTTTCGCCCTTCCCCACTTTTAGTTGCCCCTCCCGGCTTCTGACCACTACTGACCGCCGAACCGCATACAACCGCAGGTCCGTGAACAGGCCTCTGGTCTGGTGACCTGACCTGCAATGACTTAAGGTCAAGAATTTATCATAATGTGGGTAGCTGATTTCCAAACAGGTAGGTATGCAAAAAAGCGGCCGCACTGCGCGCCGCCGTTTTTCTGCTATCCTCGAAAAACCTTGGGGGGTGGGCGGATTCCCTCCTCCAGGCCGCGTGTTGCCCTTGTGCCTTTATCAGTCGTCTACTCATGAACTGAATACTAATGAAGGCACACAGCTGAACATATTTGCATACCCTTTTATTGTTTTCACTACAATGAGCATAAAGTTTGAAGTCTTGAATAATTTTTCATTGAATTTGACGGAGTCATCTTTGATTCAGAGTTACATACCTCTGGAATCAAATTGAACTGATTCACAAATTGCATATTGGTCTAAGTCAAGAGCGATTCAAAATCTTAAAACAGCACTTGAGTGAAGAGTTCAGTCAGTTCATGTCGGTTCGGTAACAAAAATAGTCGGTTTAAAGTCTAGGAGCATACAGCCAGAAAGCCGTTTCCTTGTCGCGTCTTTCCTGGATGTATGGATACACCACTGGGCACTGACTATAGTGAAAATTAAAGCAGGAGAGCTCGTCCCTTCGCTAGGTCGACATAATAACCAAGCGTGAGTCGCAAAGATCATGCGCTTTCTGTGCCATTTTCAGCATGGTTACGCATGGTGTCGCATCAAGCACCTGTTTCCCGAATAGTCACTTTTACGATCAAAATAGGCTTCCGAAACTTCAATTCATGGTATGAAAAGACATGTGAATAGTTCAGGTGGTGATAGAGGCTATTATTATCAATAGGAAGCTTTTTTACATTACAATGTACCAACGGCTCAAACGTTTTTGATTACCGATCACCTATTGAAGATGACCACATGATTTCGCAAACGTAGCGGTAAAGACGCGGGAAACAATCAATCGTCTTCAACATCACTCGATGCGTCACTATCGATCCATCAGCAGTACGCTTGCGGGCTCATTTTGGCACCGGCTGGGGGACGTCTTAAAGGGACACTGCCACCTTCCAAAAAGTTATCAAATGCACGCCGCTTGTGGTGCAAAATATGAAGTAATTGCTGCTGAACACGATTATGACATTTGTTTCTCACAAACAGTGCTCAAGTTTCTAATAGTAAAAGGTTTGAATTTTATGAATATTTCGGGCTGATGAGTCGAGTAGTGAAGGAACTTTTTTCGGCAATCAGAAGACAAAACCTCACGGCATGACTATATGTCGACGGCTAATGTGATGGCCGAAATGTAAACGAGTGTCGACTATCGATCAACATTTAGTGACGGAGTGGACGACGTCATACGGTCAGGGTCCCCGCAAGTGGCACGTCGGGCACTGGGGATGGGTTCAGATGTCAAAACCGAATACTCAATTTCTTTGTTGGATTGTCGGTGTTGTTTTAACTTACACTATACATAATTTCAATGCCTAGTACGGAAAATGGCTATCTCAGCTCAAATATAATACGTGCCGGGAGGGGGAGGGGGCTTTAGACGCCCCCTAAGGTTTTTAGGGGATAGCGGAAAAACGTTGACGCGTCGTTTTTCGCACACCTGTTCGGGCATCAATTACCCACAATATGTCCAATTGTTGACCTCGGGTCATCTCAGGTCAGATGGACGTCACATCACCAGGCAGTTACGGCGTCCTTAAACCCCAATCATCATCACGGGTCAGGTCACGTGACCCACCTCCAAAAACGTTCGCGGTCGAACCACAGCCACAGTTTTGGGCTGATCGGTTTGACACTTACAATATTTCATCTCATATGTTCCTACAATTCGAATATCTCTGATTGTGCATATCGGTGACCCAAGGTCGGGTAAATTTTCCTACTTCCCCATTTTTAGTCAAAGGGGAACTATTGAAATGCTTCGTTGTCCGAGGATACGCATGATAGCAGTCTAATTCCTTATGTACCATGCTATCATAGGCCAGTCTTTATGATCCAGGTCAAGTTTTTGTTCAGTGACCCCTACAGGGTCAGTTAGGGTCATCTGCGGTCACCAACACTTTTTGTCAATAGCTCGACGGAACGAAGATACATAAGTGGAACCGACACCAATGTGTTTG
Source organism: Semibalanus balanoides (assembly GCA_014673585.1). Taxonomy (NCBI): domain Eukaryota; kingdom Metazoa; phylum Arthropoda; class Thecostraca; order Balanomorpha; family Balanidae; genus Semibalanus; species Semibalanus balanoides. The sequence goes on from VOPJ01016553.1 coordinate 360,013, forward strand.
TCGTGACGAGACAAGTCTCCCAATGTGCAGCATGACCTACTTGGTCACCACTTGACCTTGACCTGAGGTCAAGCTACGTTGACCTTAACTGGTCAACATGAAAATGATTCTAAGCATCTTGACGAAACGAACGCGATGGCGTCAAAATCCATTACTTATCTTTATTGGTAACAAGTTATTTGCGAAAAACTATTACCCACAAATTTCCTTTTGACCTTTGATGACCTCTGGAGCCTTAACTATTGACCTGAGCTTAAATTTGATGCACCTATGACAATTGCATATTTCAAGAGGTTTCGATATTGTTTCCGTTGTTCCTGGCTATTAAAGCTCCCGATATATTTGGGGGTGTCTGGAGTGAAGTCCTAAAACTGAAAATTCTGACGACCTTTGATGACCTCTGGCGACCTCAATATTTACCTGAGCAAAAAAAAAAAATGATCAAAAATAAGTTTCAAAATATTTTTGACTGTTCTTTAGAACGGTTTGAGGGGGCGTCAATACGCCCCCCCCCGGCACGGCACGGCTTGGTGGCACCGGCACGAACGCGGATGATAGAGGGATGGAAGTGACTTATCAACGCCATGTGGCTATGCAAGTTCAGCACCATTCTCCTCTGGGATCAGCAAACGACTAACCTGCTCAAGCATGACGTAATCACGCAACGTCCAATGAGCGTGTTGTGGTCACACAAGATCAACGCTCATCCCCCCTCCCTCGTATCAGGAAAATACGTATTAGTTCAAGCATGGGGTTGAAATCATTCAGGCGATACTACTATTCACCCTATTTTTGAACGGGATTTGTTGTTGAGAGTATCCGTATCGCCTCACATTCTGCGCGTTCTTTCGCGAAGCTTCTGCTAGATGAGAGAGATAGTGACATACACAGTGACATACACCAGTGGTGTACAGACACCAGTGATATGCACCAGTGACAGACACCTGTTGCATACACCAGTGACATACACCAGTGACATACACTAGTGGTGTACAGACACCAGTGATAGACACCAGTGACAGACACCTGTTGCATGCACCAGTGGCAGACACAAGTAGCAGGCACAAGTGACAGACACCACCCTGCCAGCAATTAACTTGGGCACTGATCGGGCACAACGGGATTCAACCATTGTGCCCGATCAGTGCCCAAGTTAAGCGTTGGCTGGGCAGTGACCAGTGGCAGCGATAGAGCTCTGTATGTTAGTTAACGTGTACAAACCTTGATAGAAAATGCCGATGTTAATTATTAGAGCATACGGGCGCAAATTGACCAAAGGTGTCGGTGCGCTCTTAAACCCAATAAACAAAGGCATTATTAGAGCATATCATTTTAGCATTACTTATATTGTTATCGATTTATTATTCGATTTTGGAGCCGGGTTTTGCTTTATATTGCCTTTCGTAGTTTATGTCTGTTCCATTTAGCGTCAGTATTATTGCATAGTTATATGAAATAATTTCCGGATGCCATTTTTAGTCCCGTGCACAATATTGGCCCAGTTACGGTATGGTGCATTCAAAATATTACTTATTGCCACCAGAACGGCATGAACTGGAGATTCGTTCAGTTTCTGATAATAATGACCGGCATAGACGCCGCTTCGTGAGTGCATGTGGAATAATCGCATACGCGGGGGATTCGCAACACCCAGCGTTGGTGTTTTCAAAGAGTTTGTATCGGATATTGGTTACGGGTTTCTGGACACATTCTGCATTACACTGCTGAGGCTCGTCTTGTTCGTTCCGTTCTGCTTGTGTTAGTACTAGTGGACTGCTCTTCTAGTGCTTCTCAGTTAACAGTGATTAACCATAGGGTTTTTGTGTTCCAGGGTTGGGGAGAAGGACCCCGATGCGAAGAAAGGCAAGCAGATGACCAACTCACAGGTACGTGCATACACAATACACATTAACCTGCGCCTCGCTGGGGAGGTGGGGGTGGGGCGGGGGTCTACCCATTCCGGATTTTCTCAATATCTTGAAAACTATGATAGATATTGACGTTAAAGGGACTGTCCCACCTTTTCAAAAGTTCTCAAATGTATGCCGCATGTGGTGCTAAATATCCAGTAATTGCTGCCGAACACGATTATGAATTTGTTTCTCACTAAACAGTGCTTAATTTCATAAAAATACGATTTTTAATATTTGGGCTATGACGTATATGAAGGATTTTTTTGGGAAAATAGAGAAAACCTTCACGACTGCTTATATGTATTGACTAGTGTAATGGCTTATGTAACAGCAAATGTAAAACAAGGTCGACTTTCACAAACATTGGGTAAAGAGAGAATGACGAACATCGATTAAGAACTTAATGCTAATACACTAACTAGGGTTCCTTTGTTGGAGATGTCAAAAACCTAAACTCAATTTCTTTGTGATTCGACTCGGTGGTTGTTTTAACTATACCATACATAATTGCAATACCAAGCACGGAAAATGGCTATCTCAACTCAAATCTAATGTTAAGGTGGGACAGTCCCTTTAAACTCGCATTACCTTATGCTGCATTAATTATACGTCTTGTCACTAAATTTAAATGCAATTAATGTAGTTCTTTGGAAGATAATTTACTAATTAATGACGTCATGCCATGCCATTTTTGGTGGAAAAACGATGAATGTTTGAAAATTCGTAGAAAACAAATCGGAGTTTTATGTAAAATTCAAATGTCAAATCGTCGAGAAAGGAAATAACATTCTCTTCAAAATGTCTATCTCAGATTTTCGATTTAATTTGTAATTTTTGACAAAAAATATTAAAACAAAATATATCGGATTTTTTTGATTTTTTGTGTGTTGAAAATATTAAAAAACCGGAAATGGGAATATATTTTGGAGAACCAAGTATGGAAGATACCCGAACCAAACTTTAAAGCAATAACTTTATTTTTGACTGAGTTATGGCTCTCTAAGTATAAGTAACTCATGACGTAATGTTTTATGTTACGTTTTTTTGCTTTTGTTGACCAGATACAGACCGAAAATGGCATCGCCGTATTTATGAGGCAAAACTGGTCTAGAAACATGTCTTGTTATCTTTTTTATCGATTTCAAATTTTGTCCTTATGTGACCTTGACCTAATAGCCATTTATATGTGGTTAAGTTGTTAACATTACTGCTGCTATCGAATTATACATGTAATCTAATCTATACAACATGTGTCGCATGGCTTTTGCAGACCTCTTGGCAATAGTTATATTTTTTACCTGACTGGCCTTGTCCTTTGCTCACAATTTTACTTTTGCTTATGCGGGAGATGCATTATACTATTGAGAGCATTTTGTGCGATGATAATCACAATCTAAAGCTTTGGATGGAAAGTATGGCCCAAAAACTCAAATACCTCAATTTGGATGTGACCTGACAGTGACTTGACATGTGACCTTATTTGGCAAATTTCGCATATGCTTAAAGGAAATAGTTCACCTTCAACATGGGTTTTGAACTGAGATAGCAGTTTTGTAGCCCGTGTTGAAAAACCCCTAACTTGAAGTTTTCTGGGCTTTAAAAGGGCTCTTCCAGCCGAATATATTTAAGACTTTTGGTCGAAGGATTGGTGGTCTCACACGCTGAGCAGAGGCTTATTGTGTGGCTCACCACCCTGGGCAGAGGCTTACAGTAAATCTTCGCGACTTACATTCGAATCTGAATTGGCTGAAAATACCGCGTTTGACGTTGCAGGAAGTACGCATATAGTTTTGATGAAATTAATAATTTACGTCCTTCTGTCCTGAATCGGCGCGATGTATGGCTATTTTTGACATGAAAATAAGTTTTATTTGAGCATATAATCAAATTGTGTTTGAAAAAACAAACAAAAACAATCCAAGGTGAACTATTTCCTTTAAAATGTTTCTCATTAAAAGCTTTCAATTGCCGCCTTGCGCGTCTCGCTGCGGTTATTGGTTCAGAAGATAGCGAGGGGAGGGCAGATTAAGCTGACCCCCTCCAGCGGAACTTCTTCGGCTGAATACCTCAGCGGGGGCGCAGGTTAAACACCATACATATAGGATTTTATTAAGTTTCTGATTCCTGACATGACATGTTTTATTCAAAATTTTGAATTCTAGCTTTAGAAGCTATGCAGACATCGCAAGAATGACTCCAATCGATTTCGGAAGTTAAGATGGTGGATCAGGGCGGTTCGCACGAAGTTGATATCGGCGCATCTATTTCTTTGGTACATTCAATCCCTTTGGCATGACTCTGGAGCTCCGGGCGGCCGAATTCTGTTAGTCTCCTCTCCCGTCCTCATCAAGTACCACGGATCAGTCGGACTGTACTCAGATAGTGATATGCTCAAAGTAGGCTAATTCAATGTTTCAGCTCTTTTGCCATGGACATGATAACAATAGGACAATCGTGAAAGACGAGTCATGCATGTATACCATTGTATACAAATTCAGCTTATACAAATGTATACTCGTTTTCCGTTGCATAGCAATGCCACACGATTTTGTTTACTCGGCAGCTGTCGGCTCAGTGCGCTCCAGTTTGAATCGTGCAGTGGTTTCTATTTCGACATCAGTGTAGTGACGTTGCCATTTTCAACGTTTGGTACGATCTATAATGGGATGACAAAGCAGTGTGCTCTACGACACAAACATGATTCATGTTGTCAGTTGTATACAATTGAGCGTCATGTGACCTTCGCTGTTGGAGCGCTCTAAAACACCAATCATCATCATCATGTGGTATACAAGTTGTAAGCCGGCCTTGGTGACATCGTGAAGTTGTACAAATTGCTTTGCGTGCTTTCCTGCGGCCCGGTTACCTAATTTCGCGTCAGCAGAAGCAGCCTCTGGCAGTATAAGTATGATCCGTCACACAGTCATAAACCTCAGCCGCACTGGAATATCGCCTCGCTGTCTTCAATAGAGGGTGTGCTTGAAGCATACTATAGTGCCGTTCTTTTCGTCTGTCATGGGTTGTCTGCCTGCATGCAGCTCTCTCAGCTGTGATGGTGTTCTCGTTTACGCGGCGTATTTGTTGGACGCAGCTGATCAGGCGTGTTGTGTTTTCAGAAGACGGACGGAGCCGGGGCGTCCAAGGTTGGCCGTGACTCTCCGGCCAGGGAGCCACCGGCCGACGACTCTGGCCTCCCCTATGTGGACCCTGACTATCGGGGCACGGTGCAGCCCCTGTACATGCGGCCACCGGGTCAGCTGCGCTACAACTCCAACCAGCTGCAGTACCTCACCAAGGTGCTGAAGACCATGTGGAAGCACCAGTACGCCTGGCCGTTCCAGGTGCCCGTAGACAGCTTGGGACTCAACCTGCCCGACTACCACAGGATCATCAGGAAGCCGATGGATCTGGGCACCATCAAAAAGCGGACCGAGAACCTGTGGTATCGCTCCGCCAAAGACTGCATAGAAGACTTTCAATCTTTATTTACAAACTGCTACATGTACAATAAGCCGGGTGAGGACGTGGTGCTCATGGCTCAGACCTTAGAGAAAATGTTTTTGACTAAAGTGTCGCAAATGCCGCAGGAGGAAGTGTTCATTGAGGTGCCTCCGAAAAACGCGAAGGGTAAAAAGGGTCGGCCCTCCGGCTCTGCTGTGGGGAGCAGGGGTCGGCCGGCGTCGGCGGCCTCGTCCGTATCTCCCGATCGGGATTCGCCGGCTCCGTCTGCCACCACCCCCTCCAAAGCCCCCACCGCTGCCCCCGCCGCCGCCGCCGCCGCCGCCCCGGCGAACCTCGCCGCCAAGGCGGCACCGCCCGCTAAGGCGGCACCGCCCGCTAAGGCGGCACCGCCCGCCAAGGCGGTACCTCCCGCCAAGGCGGCACCGCCCGCCAAGACGGTACCTCCCGCCAAGGCGGCACCGCCCGCCAAGGCAACACCGCCCGCCAAGGCGACACCTCCCGCCAAGGCGGCGCCTCCCGCCAAGGCGGCGCCTCCCGCCAAAGCGGCAACTCCCGCCAAAGCGGCACCTCCCGCCAAGGTGGCACCGCCCGCCAAGGCGGCACCGCCCGCCAAGGCAGTGACTCCGACCAAGGCGGCACCTCCCGCCAAGGTGGCGGCTTCAGCCAAGGCGGCAGCTCCGGCCAAGGCGGCGGCAACTGCGACCAAGGCGATACCGCCCGCCAAGGCGGCGACTCCGGCCAAGCCCGCGCCGCCGGCGAAATCCTCCGAGAAGGCGGCGGCGGCGCCGGCCAAGCCCAAGTCTCCGTCGCGACCTGCGCCGACGGCCGTGCCGGGCTCCACGGCGTCCACCACCGTGCCGACGATCCCGACGGCCTCGGCCGCTGCCGTCACCGCGCCCGGCCGGGACGCAACAGACAAGCAGGTGAGTCCGACACCGCGGCACCCGGTCAACGGATGACGGGGCCGTATGCCCGTATACAACTGTGTCCAATCCGAAGCAGCATGCTTAATTTACGATCCAACTAGAAACAGATGGCTTATGGTGGATTTAAGTTGTATCCACCTGTCGCTGTGTTCAGAGTATAGCAGCTCTAGAGTTACGGTCGGCTCCAGTTGGATGGATCATCCTGATCTGACTGACTGGATCTTTATGGCTCCTCAGTGTTGCATATTATCGGTGAATGTTCTGCGCACATTAGCGTTTTCTATGATTATAGCGATTGACCATTATGATTTTATGCAACATATGATGGTTTGATCGTTTGCCCAAAGCTCACTATTCAATATTTATGCTATTTCAGTATATGCTAGATTATCATTTTCAGCTATGCTAGGTCATTTCTTGATATATACAGCGGGATAATCGTAGACGAGTATACCCTACATTTTACCATTATGATGATGCATCTTGTTAATACATTTATTCTTAAACCTTTTGCATTATTTTTCCGTTACCTTTACGTTAATGCCCTTAAATATATGCGAATGATCAAACATCTATTGAAAAGTTTTTGTCGGCATTTTCTCATCCTTTCGTAACTTATTACCGGTGATGTCACCCAAACTTGTATCAATTGATGTTACCTGCTGCTGTATCGTAGCTGCGTGTTAGTACTGCCGCTGTCATCGGTGGGCTGGTGGCCGTGTTGTGCTGGTAGCCTCGTGACGTGACGTGTGTGCTGTGCTGTTCCGCAGGCGGCGTCCGTCCGTCAGGCCAGCCACCCTCCGGCGTCACCGCTGTCGGCGTCCGACACCCAGTCGTCTGCCCCGCCCACCGCGCCTCACAAGGTAGCTGACAGACTGCTCCCGGTCCCCACTGTCCCCCCGCCGCCGCTCTTCATCAGCCACTAGGTGGGGGCTCATCTCATCGATCGATGACTGACTGATCGTGTGTTAACCTGGGCAGGGACAGTAGTTGTCTGAGGCGTGGAGTGGTGCTGCTGGATGCCATATCTGCAGTCTCTCGAATACCAGCTCGGCTGCCCGCACTGGGATGGTTTTGCGTTGTGCCGCCTCTGAGACTGGGATGGTTTTGCGTTGTACCGCCTCTGACTGGGATGGTTTTGTGTTGTACCGCCTCTGACTGGGATGGTTTTGCGTTGTGCCGCCTCTGACTGGGATGATTTTGCGTTGTACCGTCTGCGTTGCAGCACCGTGCGTGTTGGTCCATTTCCGAGAGAGCATTATTTATTGAACGCGCTGAGGTCAGTGCGTTGTTTTTTATACGGCGGCCTTGCCTGCACTCGCCATCAGCCTCCCCATGCCGTCAGTGATTTGTGGCGACTGCGCTGTGTACGGCGTGACGTGTTCTCCCTGCTGACCGCAGTCTGGCCACCGTCCGCAGGTAAAGAAGGGTGTCAAGAGAAAGGCGGACACGACCACGCCGGCTATGGCGCGCACGCCCGATCCGCCGTTCGCCGCCACCGAGCCCAAGCTGGCCAAGATCAGCAACAAGCGGCGCGAGTCGGGACGGCAGATCAAGAAGGTGGTCAAGGACCTGCCCGACTTGCAGGCGCGTCAGGCCAAGAACAGAGAGAAGATGCAGGACTCGATGAAGGCCTGCAACGAGCTTCTCAAGGAGCTCTTCTGCAAAAAACATTCGGTAAGTCCTCGATGTTTTTGACAATATTTTGCGATTGTCATGCTTCATATGATTGTGACACCTCTATTCGTTGTAGGCGTACGACATGCTTGTTGTGCCTGGTTTGTTCTTCATTGTATGTTGGTGATTTCCCCACCTGCTCGAACCGGTCCGTCCGATACCTTACAGGAGAACGATTTCAGTACCTCGGCCATAATGCAACTGCGTCAACCATGTGTCAAATTTTAGGGGACGACTCAGCTGTTTTACAATAAGACCAGCTGTTCGCCTTCATCTCTGCCTATCCATTGTGTATTCGTCACAGTCACTAGATAACTTTCGTTATGGGCGCCAAATGACGTTAGCCGTCGGAGCGTTTGAAAACTCACGTCCTATCCGAACTCATCCTTCCTTCCATCTGCCTCCCTCTGAAAGCCACCCTGCCGCGTCCGCAGGCGTACGCGTGGCCGTTCTACAAGCCGGTGGACGCCGACAGCCTCGGCCTGCGGGACTACCACGACATCATCAAGCAGCCGATGGACCTGGGCACGGCCAAGCAGAAGATGGACAACCGCGAGTACCGCACGCCGAAGCAGTTCGCCGGCGACGTCCGGCTCATATTCACCAACTGCTACAAGTACAACCCGCCCGACCATGACGTGGTCGCCATGGCCAGGAAACTGCAGGACGTCTTCGAGATGAGGTGAGAGGACACCGCGCTGCCTGCGGCGGCTGCCGGAGCTGGTTGGGATAGGAGGAGGCTTGTTTGGACGAGTGGACGCTGCTGTTCTGTTTGTTCTGTTTAGTTGTGTTGTTCTGATGTTTTGTTCTGATTGCGGATTCAGGGTTAGGTCGCATGCCGCCCTCTGGGCTCAAGGGTCTGTTTGAATTTGTAATAGCTTACTCATGTCCCAATCACATTCATGCCACATAATACCAGTGTAAGTGGTGAGTTAGTCGTATTGTTGGGTATTTGGGTGCATGGCATGTTTTGTGGCATGTCTCGAATGTCCGCTTTTCTCGTCGATTGTGTTGCCGGTGTTTGTGTTCTGTTGTCTCGGAGAGCGTGCCGGCTGCGTGGACGCAGGTGTGTGACGCCGGACCACCGCGTCATTCCAGGCTCGCCAAGATCCCGGATGAGGACGAGGAGGAGATGTCGATAGAGGAGGAGTCCAGCTCGGAATCGGACTCGGAGGCCTCCGAGGTAGAGCGGCAAGAGCAACTGACCGTCCTACAGAACCAGGTCAGTTACGTAGATCGCTTACAGACACAGCTGGTTGGGACGCAGTTGATGCGTGGTTTGGATGGGCCAAGCCGGAGGCGAAGCCGTGAGATCACTGCCAAACGCTGACCCTAGTAGCTGCACATAACGTTGTCACAACGTCATGGCAACTTTGACAACGTTCATACGACGCAATTGCGTCGCCTGTTGTCAGCCGCTGCCTGTTGTCAGCCGCTGCCTGTTGTCATGTGTTTCGCCGGAGGCTGTGTCGGTGTTGCGTCCAGCTGCCGTCCGTCATACGAGTCGCCTGACGCGGCTCCTGTTTCCAGCTGCGCATGGTTCAGGAGGAAATCAACAGCCTCATCCAGGAGAGCCTCTCCAAGAAGAAAAAGGAGAAGAAAAAGAAGAAGAAGCGGGACCGGGACCGGGAGGGCGCCGCGCTGCTGCCGCCCATCGCCGGTGGACTGCCGGGGGCCACGCCGGCCGCTGCCGCCGCCGCCGGCAAGGCCGTCAACGCCAAGCCGGCCAAGCCGAACGGCACCAAGACGGCGGCGGGCCGGCGACCGCGTGCTGGCAAGGGCGCCGCCGGCAAGAAGAAAGGCACCGCCGAGCCGCTGCCCGCCTACGACTCGGATGAAGAGGAGGAGGACAACGCGCGGCCCATGTCCTACGACGAGAAGCGCCAGCTCAGTCTGGACATCAACAAGCTGCCGGGCGACAAGCTGGGCCGTGTGGTGCAGATCATCCAGGCGCGCGAGCCGTCACAGCGCGACTACGACCCGGACGAGATCGAGATCGACTTCGAGACGCTGCGGCCGTCCACGCTGCGCGAGCTCGAGTCGTACGTGGCCAGCTGTCTGCGCAAGAAGCCGCGCAAGCAGCTGGACAAGAAGGCGGCGAGCAAGACGCGGGACGAGCAGATCATGGATAAGAAGCAGGAGCTGGAGAAGAGGCTGCAGGACGTGACCGGCCAGCTGGGCACCGCGCCGGCCGCCGCTCCGGCTGCCCCGGCTGCCACTGCGGCGGTGGCGGCGGCGCCCGCCAAGAAGCCGGCCAAGAAGGACGCGGCCGGGACGGCGGAGGGCGCGGCGGCGCACCTGTCTGCCTCCAGCAGCAGCTCATCAGACTCTGACAGCAGCTCCAGCAGCTCCAGCTCGTCCAGCTCAGACTCGAGCGACTCGGAGGCCGACGAGCCCAAACGCAAGAAGAGCAAGGCGAACAAAGCGCAGCCGCAGCCGCCGCCGGCGGCGGCGGCCGGCGACAACGGAGCGTCGAAGAAGCCGCCACCGGCCGCAGTCGTGCCCCCGGCGGCCACGGCGGCGGAAACGGTGCCGCCCGCCACGGTACCACAGGTCACGCCGGTGGCAAACACCAACGGCCAGCCGGAGCCTGCCCCAGCCGCGCCGCTCTCGGGTATGTTTGCGCCATCAGCCCACTTGTGAAGTAGATAGGGGGAGGGGATATTGCTATGTCATCGTTTGTAAGTGTTTTTAGTAAATTCCAATTTTCTTTAAAGATATTCATAATTGTCTCAAGTTTATCTGCGTGCTAAAGCTGTCTACTTACCCTAACTGGTGCTCATTGGTACAGTTTTCCATTTGCCATTGCCTGTGTTCACAGAGCGTGTGACAGTGTAATACGACAGTCCTTGTGTGTCGTGAGCGGTCCTAAACTAGAGGCTGGTCTGCAGACGCGTCGCTCTCCGTAGCGCTGTGCGATGCTGCGTTCCTCCAGGTCTGTGTGGCTGTACCCATGGCACAGACTGTGGTGGTCGGCATTTGACCACCATTGAAAAGACCTTTTGGTCTGTAATCATTGGTATTTTTTTCGCTTTTGAACTGGTGAGGTCTCGAGTCCGCTCGCCGGCTAGTGACCAGTCTAATGCCCACCTTGCGGCCGGGTTCCTGTAAATCGCTGTAAGACTGCCGGCACTCGCCGCAGGACGCTAGCGCCTGCCGGATGCAGCCGTACAGGCAACACTGCCACCTCTGATTATTGTCGTGAATCTCCAACAGGGTATTTTGTGGCAATGTTGCACTGCCGGTCGGTCGCGCCTGTGTACGCTCCGCCCGCTGCTGCCGGTTGAGCCGCCCGGCAACCTCGGCCGATCGCCACCGTTCGATGAGTTGAGGTCATTCTGAGGTAGTTGTAAATGTCATAACGTTTAGCTATAGATAAAGAGAGAGAGGTTCCCAGGTAAGCTGCACTTGCTAAACAAGATTTGTGAACAAGACATGAAGATGATGTTGGGTGCTGAAGTAGGATTTTCAACAAACAGGCAGTTTCTGGAGAACTCGATTATATGAGAGCCCCGCGGGGTCATCTGCCGAGTTTCCATACCAGTACAGCATTGATTTGTCCAGAAAGCGAATTGTACAGTTACTCAAGTGAGACATCGTGCACTCTAAACCGCATGTTACGCCATAGTTATTTGCTCTTCGTGTTAGCTGAATATTGTTGTTTTTGTGCGAGAGTATTTTGGTGCCTATCAAAGTAATATTCTCAGTTATTCACACTCGCACCAATTGTTCCGCTATGTTTACTGTTTGGTGTACATGTTCTTTATAGAAGTCCAGAGGCCAAGGCCTATGATTGATAACTGAAATGTGACTGCTCGGTAATGATATGAAGTTAAGGTCTTCTCAGCTGCGTATACCCGGAATTAGGTTGGTAACATACCGTAAAGCAAAGTCCGTTGTCGTAGCCAACAACGTAAATAAGCGTTGTGCTTGATGGTTTGTGTTGTGTGCTTGACACCATACACTAGTTTGAAAAGTGTGACCACCTGGCAGGGGAAATCAGATTATAATTGGAAATGTCGTTAGTCTAACTCCTGGGTGATCGTTTAAGCACTTCTCATATGGGTCCCCACGCAGATGAAGTGTAACGGTAACCTGTGGTAAAGTAACTGTATTTAGATTGCGCACACAGCCCTTCGATCTCTGCTATCTATCAAAAATACTCGTCGCCAGCTAAAGTCTGCCAGGTAAGCTTCGTGATCGGTAGTTCGTTATCTTATGGTAGTTGTATTTCGGATTTGCAGGGCTGCCTATGACTGCGCTACGCGGAATCAATTACGGGTTAAGCATCGTGAATGAGGTAAATGCAGTTCTGCTTTGTCGGATCTGTGTAAGGCCCTCACGTGGTCTACGTAGATACTGAACGCGGAGTGCTTCTCCTGCTTTGAGACACTGCCGCTTGTCGGCCATGTCAACTAGCCAACTCGTGAACCGTAGTGACTCCTGCCCTGTATCTGACCGCTGGTGACCCTTGTTGTTGTGGGTAGACAGACGCATCTAGCCTCCGTGTGGAGTCGACGCAGATCTGAGCCGCAGTCTGCCGTGGCCCTTGGGCCCTGCGCAGTCCCCTCTTCTTTACTCCGCTTGCCTCGGGTCATTCTCAAGCACCCGCTATCTCAACCACTCCACGACCGTGCGATGCCCCCCGTGCTCGTCAGTTCATGGACTCCTCTCGGTCCTACGCCTTCAAAAATCAGGGTCCCATATCGAGCAATGCCCCTTGATTCACTGTGCTGTCGGAGTGGGCTCCGGGCTCCGCCTTCTAGTTGAGTTCCCGGCCCGGAGGCGTCGTGAGGTGTGTGCTTCTCCCTCATCTGGCTGTGTTCATTTTCATCGTTAGGAGGTACGTGCTTCAGTCTGGCCCTGACCTGGCTGAGAATCTCCAAGCCGCACGACCTCTAGTGCCGCGCCGCATGCCGTTTATTTCGCGAGCCGATGATGCAAGCGGTCTCGTCATTCCCTTGTTATACTTTGCTATTGAAATGCATTTTCTCCGTATTTTTAATGTGTTATCAGGCCTTATATATCATATATGTTGTAGGATTGGGTTTTCTTTGGTTGCCGCTCTAATGATTCCGCGCACTCAGCAGTGATACAGTCTTTGTCCATTCCGTCCACTCTGCCCCATAATATCACATCATCACACCATTCTGGTTGCACAGTCGGCATCTGGATTAGTCATCATTTCAATGCTGATTGCCCTGCCTGCTGGATGCGAGCAATGAGGCATAGTGTCGTGATTTGATGGCAAGTACTCTCGCTTTTGTACAGAGTTTACGGCAGCACTCAGTTGTCAGTTTATAAATATGCTTTTTCTGTGCTGAGCCGTACCTAACCCCAGTCACCGTTCTGTGCGCCTCACAGCAACGTCATGTTGACGGCAGGCAGATTGGAGCTAGCCGTGCGTGTTAGCAGGAAGGGTCAGAGTCCGCACGTGACGCGCGACCGCGGCAGCGGAACACGGAGCCCAGAGTACGAGGGTCGTCCGCCGGAAGCTGGGCAGGGCGAGCGAGCTTCGCGGCGGAGGCGCGGGATGCGGTGTTCCCGTCAGAATTCTAGGTACGGCGAGTTTGAGGCAGCCGTAGGAGTGCCGCCATGTATGAGTAACGCGGCCCGCGTCCGCGGGAGCTAGGCTGCTCTTGGCCTGCTCGCTGTCCAACGCCGCCAAGCATGTGGGAGCGCCGGCGGCTAAGGCGGCGCGCGGAAGCGGCCAAGGCGGCCCGGCAAGCCGCAGAGCCAGTCCAAGGCCACGATTCCTCCACCCTCTCTATTTGCGGCGACTAAACGCCGGCGCCCGCCGGCGAGACGGGAACGGGCGAGGGCTGCGCGAGCAGGAGCGGCGTCCAGGCGTTGGAAGGCTGTGAGTTGTCCTCACACGGCCCGGGGCGCGGGCAGGGGCTAGATTGAGTCGTGGGGCGCGACCGGGGTTGACGCTTTGCATTCGGTTATCATCACTTAGGGGCTGATGGTTGGACGTGCGTTTAGCCGAAGGACTTGAGGTGTTTGGACTATTTCGCGCTGAAGGGTTTAACTGCAGCGGGACTTGGCAAACTAACTGATTAGCTTCGCAGCTTTGCTCACTTTGTTTTCTTAATGTAGTATCAACAAGCTGATCGAGATTAGTCAATGTAATGGAATCCGCGCTTCCGGCGCTCGAGCCATTAGTTTCCGAGGTTAACGTGTTCTGCACACTCACGTCTTGTCGTCTGTTGTCATATCCATCCTAGTACGGGTTGCCTCCGATCCTAGCGCCACGCAGACGTGGCCATAACTCCCTCTCTGTTTCAGAGATCGTTTGGAGCCAAACATCTGAGCATGAACGTGAGGCACAGGAAGAGAGGACTGCTGAATCGCCCGACCGAATATTTCGATGGAGACCCTGAAGCAATTGTACTTCGACTGGGCGGGCGCGTCACTGCGGGCGAGCGGTGCTAGCATGGCCCCGGCGGCCCCCGGGCCGCGCGGCGCAGGCCACCCGGCCTTAGGGCAATCGCGCGACAAGCTCACGTTGCCTAGGTGAAGGTTTTTTAATCACCCTCATGTGATGTAATTGAGTAAGGTGTTATATGTCCGCATGGTTCGCGAGCATGAAGTGCGTTTCGAGCGGTGGCGGGTCGACGTTCGAGGACTGCATAATTTGTGGGGTGTCGTGCGGCCCTACCACTCAGCTCGGATGACCTTGGGGTGCGAAGAGACCGGAAGAGAGGTGGTGCGGGGCGGATGGAGGGCACGAGAGCTGTGGCTCAAGTAAGAGTGGCAGCTCGGCGCCGGGTGACGGGCGGGGCCTTTTTATCTGTGGTTCGGCGGCCCTTCCCAACCCAGAGAGTTCGTTCAAGCTGTTACACAAGGGCAGGCTACTTGGTCCGGTAGTTGGGTAGTTTGTGTTTTCGAACTACGAGCGGGTGCGTAGCATACAAACTGGAACTGGTGTTTTTGGTATCCAAACATACGTGCAGACGTCCGGCGGTACGGTGGAGTGCGCGTACCAGGTCTGACTTGGGATGCCTGGAGCGTCCGCCAGCTTTCGAATGTGCGACGAGTGCGGTATTTTCGGCTTGTGGCCCGGTGGCAGCGCCTTAATGCCCCAGCGGTGGACAGACCGTGGTGCCGACACCATGTGGGTTTCTAACCGTGGCCGGACGGAGGCAAGTCGGTCAGAATACATGAGCCCGGGACGGCCATCCGCGGCTCTGTAGGAAGCCGGCAGCGGAGCCGGCCGTGGCGCTGCCACGCATTTGTGCTACGATGGTTTCCGCTGTCTAGCCTTGTTTAGCGAGCGTTCTCTGAAATTTCTCGGTATGGCCGGCCGCGCTCGCGTAGTGTGTGATCATGCCACTTGATTGTCATCGGATGCTCTCTGGTCTTGGTTGGACGCTGCCGTTACTGCTGCAGTTTTAGATCAGCAACCAAGGCCTTGTAAAGTTTTGTAAATGATACTATATTTTGTGTACAGTACAGGCAATAGAGAACTCTGGCTCGTACTTGCACGACCTGCGTCTCTGCTGGGACAAGAATGGCGTCGGGCTGACGACTGATGCGAAGGGTGGGGAAGAGGGACTCGTGAGTCGAGGGAATCACCTGCACTCTTGGGTAGTGCTTGGAGTGGACCAACTGTGATCTGACTGACGTATGGGCACAGCCAACGCGAACTTGTTCACAATCGTTTTCATGGAGAATGCAACTGCCAAACACACTGGCTTCGTTTCTAGACAGAACACCGAGCCAAGACGTTAATGCTGCATAGAACTTGCTACGCATATGCCCACCAACAATGATGTTGACAATTGTTTGAAATGGTTGAATACGAACATCCATTACTAATTCTGTTTGTTTAGTTTTATTCTTGTCAACAGATGCTACAAATGTTGACATTATAGTGGAAGTGGCTTGATACCTTTAACGTTGATAAATCAGATTTCGATCGAATGTCAGATTCCTATAACGCGAGATGACTGGTGCCCGCTGGTGCGGGTATAGCAAGCACAATCATGTTGGTCAGAGTATGGTGACGATTGACGAACACGGATAGTTGTGGGCGATGTCACTGAGGCCTCCACGGAACTACTGATTAATCCTTATGGTCTCATGAAACCGTGACTGACTGAGGGCGAATCGTTGCGCCGGAAATACGGACATGGCCGCAATGCCTTAGTGGGAAAAATAGAATTCGCATCAATACGTACGAAGTTTTTTTGCTCCCTTCATCTGGTATCCAATATGGCAGCCAGACTTGGGTTGCTAGTATGCGCTATTGGGACGTAAACGGCGTAAAACTTTCGTACTGCTGCTGCATCATTTTTGTTGACATAATTTTGAAGATCTCGCGGCGTCAGACGGTTTGGGGTTAGTCCTTCAGTTATTTTCCATTTTGGAGAAACAAAAAGCGTTTTTTTTTTTCTTTTTTTCTTTTTTTTTTGCAAAATGCCTACAATTACAGCTGACACTGTGGTCTTGTTTGGTCACAACATGCAGCCTTGGTCACAACTCACATGCCCACGATGTCGAAGTGCCCGGAAGCAAAGGCGGGATCCAGGGGGGGGGGGGGCAACGGTGTTATGGCCCCCCAGGCCCTAAGACTGTTCAAGGGGCCATTTTTTTTCCTCCGATGTGAAGTATAATATATTCTTTACAGTTCCTGACTTGCTGACACTGTTCTACCCCCAATCAACAATTTCTTGCTGACAGCTGATGGTCTGCTACCCTACCCCCTCGGTCATATTTTTATGATGGCTGACAGCATGCAAACATCCCACTCTCAACAACTTTTTTTGGTAATGTATAACTGGATTTTTCTCCCTTAAGCAAAAAACATTTTTTTTTTATTGGAACTTATCTCCCACATCATGGATGAATTGCACCTGGATCTGCAAGAGACCGACTAGGTGACGGTAGTGGCCACTGCTAAGGGCGCCGGACTGCTAAGGACGCCGGACTGCTAAGGACTGCTAAGGACTGCTAAGTGATGGTGGGGCCAAGGCTACATAGGAGGCAGGGTGGACGGGCGGTCTCTCAGAACAATGGATGACGCACCAACTTGCCGATTCAATCCATGCCCATACCATAAGATCTTGGATAGTGTACCTACCTACTTAAGTATGATGACTAGGACATATTTTACTTTTTAATTATAGTGTACTCTATTATATACAGTCATAATCTGGTACCTATTACTGTTAAGTTTGTATCAAATATCATATCATTTACCACATCATTTCAGATATGTAATGATCCAAAAGAAGACAAGACAAAGTAGTCACACAAAGTCACTGCATTTGTTTTTTGTTTTGAAATTGTACTGACAATAGATAAGTGTCATAGGGTTTTTCATAAACTTGAGTAAACTATTGAGTTTGCAGAGAGTGGCATTGCCAGCACATCCAAATATACTGCTGAAAATGCCAAAGAAGGATCCTTGCAAGAAATATGCTTGTGAAATTCAGAAATGTCTGAACAGGCATAACTTCCAAGAGGGCAAGTGTCAAGAAGAGATAGAAAGATTGAAGGAGTGCTGCCGGACATGGGGCAGAGAATCAATCTGCTGTTCTGGGTTTTCTGAATTGTGGCCACAGCAAGCAGCACATCAGAAGGTCAGAGGAAGTGATGCTGATTCAACTACAGCTGGCTGAACCTGCTGGCTGCTGCTGTGCCCCTGGCAGGAGTAGCACTACCTGGATAGCATAGCTTAGTGTGACTTTATATAAATAATGTGTGTGTACCAGTGCACTAAAGCAATGTTGAACCATCGCTATGCTACTGGAATTGGTTTGAAGAATGTTGTTGTACCTGCATGGTGTGCTATATATTTCAGTTGCCATGCTGATGTGACATGCACTATGCTTTCAGCTGTAAACCTACTTGAAGCCATGTTTCTTGCATAGTCTGCAGCATGTGATCGGCAGCAATAAACATGTCAAACAGAAGGCCTTTGGTTTCTGTGGCATTACACACAATCCAGCACTTGTTTTAGGGTCGTGTTCTGACAGAGGGAGATGTTTCCCAATAAACATTTTGATGTGGGGGCAACGTCGGCATCTCGGCAGCGGCATGCCGACGTCGGCCGATGTCGGCCCGACGTCGGCTAGACTTCAGGTATGTCCGCCTATGCCGAGGTCCAGCCGAGGTTCTGTAGGGGAATGGACGGAGGGGTTACGCCCCGTGAATCCCCCTTTTCGTTACGGTCGATAGCTTAGCTTTAGCCATGCCCGGTACGAGTAAGCTTAACTGCTAATGACCTACTGCCACTAGGTCACAGCTCCTCGAAGCCCGGAGTACAGCTAACTAGCCGCATTGCATCATCAAACAGTGGTTCCAGTGTAGAAGCTCCCTTATTAAACCAATCGCGGTTATGGTTTGCGTACCCGGGCGGCCTGACATTTGACCCGGAAGTCACGTCATATGGCCTCATCGCATGTCACGCCGTCATGCGTAACATACCGTCTCCAACGACCGTCGTCCCATCATTCCCTGCCCACGATTCGCAATCCAGCTCCTTAAAGGCCTGACTTGAGCCAACGCGAAATATATATTAAACGACATACTTAAAACCAGTTACGAATCAAAACGAGTCATGCCTAATGATATTAAACGAGCCGCGGCCAAACATATCCTCTCATACCTCAAACCTAAAACACGCCGTGAGCCCGTGACTCATAATGTTTCAACCCCGCAATCAAATCAACCACAAGTACTCATGCCAAACTTCATAAAGCCGAGCGGGGCACACCAGGGACCCGACCGGTCAGTCTTCACCTAACCTAGACCTAATCTAACCTACCTCATACCGCTGATGCACTTAATCCAGCGACTCCCTAGAACCAAAGAAACAAGAGCGGGCCGACCTCGCCTTTCTCCTGGCGGCTACCGTCCCGCCCACCAACACCGCAGGAACCAATCATTTCACTCGCCTATCGGACACCGCGCGTCACATGACTCGGACCGGCACGTCTCACCCTCCACTGGCACGTGGCGATACCGACACAGCGTCTTCACTGACACGTGCACTCCACTGACCCCGCGCCTCCAATCGCTCTACCCTTGGCCCCACAGTACCCTTGGCCCCCCAATATACCCTTGGCCCCACAGTTCAGCCGAGGTCCAGCCGACGTCAGGCCGACGTCGGCAGATGTCGGCATCTCGGCAGCGGCATGCCGACGTCGGCCCGACGTAAAACTGACGTCGGCATGTTTACGGGATTTTTGTCTGAGCTGCGGCACATCAGCCAGATGCAGCCACACATCAGCCAGAATAAGTTAGCATGGTCTTTACTGAGGCTCTGCTCTTACATATGAACATTGGTGAATATTTGGAGAGGAAACAAACATAGCTCTGACTTGGTGAGCAAAGCATTTTTACATTAACACCAAGGCAGTGGTGAGCATCGTTACTATAAAAGGCAGTTCCGTTACTCACTACTTCGCTACACACAAAAGCAGATCTGCTAATCGCTACTCCGTTTCCTTGCAACACATTTATCGGAAGTTTCTTTTGTCCGTTTACTCCGCTACTTTGGTTTAACACTCGCCAGTGCAGGGAATGGATGCCACCCCCTCGGTTTTGCGGGAATAACTCACAAATATAACAATCGACTGCGATGAAACGTTCATCGTTCAGTATCATACTTTATAATAGTGTGACAACTGACACATACTCTAAAAAATGCCAACCTCTACTGCCCATGACCCGTGACCTATGATCTGTTTTTCAAGGTCACGTCAGACACAACTGGCGTCTCGTAGTATCGTTGCTTGGAGCTTGTGCACGTTCCGAGTACTTGTTGTTCAGGAACATATGGACAGGTCAAGGTGTTAATAGGTGACATTATGGTTTCCACTGAGATTGTGACCACCGATGACCTGATATGACTTGTTTGACCTCTGGCAGTTTCCAGGGTATTTTGTGATGCTGATATCAAAATTGGCATTCATTTTACGTAATAATATGTTCTACTTGGGTTATGCTCTTACACAGGTCAACTGAGGTCACGGACCTCAGATGACCTAAGATGAGATTCTTTCGATAATATATCGGTTTGATATGCTATCTCTATTTTCCCTGCAAGTGGTGTCCGTCCTTTTCACGCCGGCCCACTACCTCAACACAAAAGTAACGGAGTATCGTTCTTGATTTTAACGTAAACAGAAGTTACTTGGTCTGGTACCTGTTTTGAAAAGTATCGAGATCGTTACTCTGTTACTGAAAAAGTAGTCACGTTAGTAACGGAGTGACGGAAGCTGCCTACCGCTGCATAAAGGATGGATGATATGTGACCAGCGGGATATGAGCGGTCGCCACGGCGTATGTATGCTGTGATATGTTACCACCAAATCCTGCAGGTATTCAAATGCTGGGATGGATATGCCTTGGATGAACCTATTAATTGAGACAGGCACGAAGCCAGGATTTTTCTCAGGGGGGGGGGGCACGTCGGAAAAAATCCCATTCTGCTCCTTAGCAATATGCTGTGACCGGGGAGGGGGTAGGGTCGGGTTTTCAGAGAATCTCAATTCATCTAGTGTGCATTTTTAATTTTGCTCAGGGGAGGGGGAGGGGGGGGGGGGGCATGGCCCTCGTGGCCCCCCTTGGCCACTTCCCTGAATTGATATGTTAAAGTGATTGATTTTACTGAGCTTTTTCTGTAAGATATTAGTTCAAAGCTATTGCTATAAATTAAACATTTATTATTTTATTGTTCACACGAGTTAACACAGTTTGCTCTGGTCAAAATGCTCATCTGAGCCGCAAGTCAGCTATTAATCAGCCATTTAAATTGATCTCTCTGCATTTCAGGATCGTACCCAGTAACTCGTGCACAATGCTGGCCAGCTGCCTGTTACGGGCCAGCCGGCTGGTGGACAGTGTGGCGGTCATCAGAGGCTGCCGTCACGTGCCCGTCAGACGTGGCCCGGCACTCCACTGTCCGGCCCCGGCCCCGGCTCCGGTCCGATGTGCCAGTGAGTCGTTATGTTGGCCAGGGGAGCCGGTCTACCTCACTGCTGGTGATGGTATTGTCACTCCCACCCACAGTGTCACACCCCTGGGCCCGATCCTACCAAGTGCCGTGATCGCACCTAATCTTATCAATGCCGTACCGGGATCCAACCGGGACATCTCGATCTTCAGTCTACCGTTCTCCCGACTGAGCGAGTTCGACAATGAGTTTGGACAGTCCAAACGGCGTGGTTCCCCAGGTGTGGCATTCTGAGCACTCCATTCTCGGCATGCCGTACGTACTAGGCATTCACGGTATTTGGCAACATTGAACCCTCTTGGACGGTACGTCTTGACATGTGTCGCGGTGGAGTCGATTGCTTGCAGCTCACTCATGATATATTGTTTGTTATGATGTGTATTTTTAGGTGTTCAGGGCATGTTGAGCCAAGTCTTTTAACAACCGCGTGCGACAAAGTTAACCATGTGATCATACTCATTGCTTTTGTCTTGCTCAAGAATGCGCCATTTCTTGGTTGTGTGACGCTTACGCGATGCACATGACAAACTGTACGTTACCCAGCTCAGACTGTCAAGAAGTTTTGTATTTCCTTCAAATGAGCTGCGTAACATTTCAGAGTCAAATGTTAACTAGGAGGCGCTATTATATGAGAGGCGCTATTCCGGCGAGTTGTGACGAGGTTATGCCTTATGAGATATATGATTAGAATATTGCTATGTGTTCATTCAGGCAGCTTCCAGCACCGTAGTCACACGTGCGGCCAGCTGAGATCAAAGGACGATGGGAAGAGCGTCAGCCTGTGCGGCTGGCTGCAGTTCAAGCGGATGGGCAAGTTCATCACGCTGCGTGACGGCTACGGCGTCACCCAACTCATCCTGCCTGAACAGGTCTGAAACGCTCCGATGGTGGGTGGTCCGCGGCGATATTTTATGGGATCAGAAATGTGCCAAAGCCAAAAATAGGATCCAAGATCCACAATGATCTACGAGAAAACTGATCTTTCCAGGAATCCAGGACCACGGATCCACGATTCCGTGTCTACTCCAGGATCCAAGATCCATAGGATCACACGAAAAACAATTTTCCCAGGATCCAAGATCCCACAAGGATCCAACGACAAAATGATCCATCAGGATCCAGGATCCAGCAAGATATCGAATCTTGGATCGAAGGGATTCTGGATTCAGGATCTTTTTTGGATCTTGGCACATGTCTGATTACCACTTGTAAATCCTACACCATTGACATTGAGCGCGGGAGTTTTAAAGCATGAAATACATGCATTCTTATATTTTTACACCACAAAAAGGTTTAAAATATGAAATACATGTCTATGCTTAACAAGATCCACAAAATCCCACGACAAACTGTTTTTCAAGGATCCAGGATCCGCAGGATCTAACGATAAACATTTTTTAGGATTCAGGATCCACATTATCCAACAACAAAATAGTTTTCCAGATCCAAGATCCACAGGATCCCATGACAAAATGATCTTGCAGGATTCAGGATCCAATAAGATTCCAGATCTTGGATCCTAGGGATTCTGGATCTTGGATCTTTTTGGGATCTTGGCCCTTGTCTAATATGGCAATCCATCGAGATATTTGACCTGCTTGAAATATCCAGGGATGCTTTGGGATCTGAGATACCAAAGCACCGTGTTGTCAAGTAATTTACGGCTTGTCAGTATGACAGTGCTGTGTCAAGACCCAGTGTGTGTGTCAGTGTTGTTTGCATGTCGTCTTGGACGCCCGGCTTGGTGGAGGCTGTAGCTGTGGGCCATCGTATGCCGCCGTGTGACGTCGTGTGTGACTCCGTGTGACGCCATGCGACACCGTGTGACGCTGTGTGACGCCGTGTGACGCCGTGTGATGCCGTGTGACGCCGTGTGACGCCGTGTGACGCCGTGTGACGCCGTTGTGACGCCGTGTGTGACGCCGTGTGACGCCGTGTGTGACGCCGTGTGACGCCGTGTGACGCCGTGTGTGACGCTGTTCTGTGTCGTCCCAGGACGCGCGGCTGGCGGAGGTGGTGGATCGCCGTGTGACGCCGTGTGACGCCGTGTGACGCCGTGTGTGACGCTGTTCTGTGTCGTCCCAGGACGCGCGGCTGGCGGAGGTGGTGGATCGGCTGCCGCTGGAGTCGGTCCTTCAGGTGACTGGAGCTGTGCGACCCCGGCCCAGACGGTCAACAGAACCAGGTAACCAGGCTTACTGCACGGCACGTCTTGTTAGTCATATGAGTTAGTCTCGTTGTTAGGCTCGTATATCCCTCTCCTCCGATGCAGAAGTGTATGAAGTACGATATACCAAGAGGGAAGCCAGCAATGCTTGGTAATAACTGAGGTGTTCAGACATTTCTTGTGATTGGGCTGTGTTGAATGATCCTCTTTCTGGATCAATATCACGCACTGCATCAAGCACGTCTTAGTATTTTGTATTTCGTTTGCAAGTGTCGAGTGCTGCACTATGTGGTTGCTAACCACGTAGGACGCCCCGGAAGTCCTCGGTGGTTGCGAGGAAATATTCCCCGTCCCGCTGTGGCTGCTACACGGCTGAGGCGTCTCTGCCACGTACCGCCGCCCTATGTCAGCCGAGTCCGTCTCTCTCTCTGTGGCCAGGACATGGAGACGGGCGACATCGAGGTGCTGGTACACGACATCACCGTACTGAACAAGCCGGAGCGCGACCTGCCCTTCAACATCCGCTCATTCAACAAGGCGAGTACGCTGTGGCGGGGGTCGAGGCTGGACTCTGGAGTGTTGCTGGGTTGGCCATGCAGCTGCTGTGTTGATGTATGTCCATTGTCCATGTGTTTGAGCCGTCGTGAGTTGAATCGATTACTTTGTACAGATCTTGTGGCTAGACTTCAAGTGTTGTATACATAGTGAGGCAAAACTGTCTGCGTTTTGAAGTCTGATGCTAAAATGATAGTATTATAGTTGTTTTGGCGAGGTGGGATGATTCTTAGGTCAAATACGATATTTATCGTCATCTGAACTACTTGTTATGCTCGCCATGGTAACTACCACCTGGCTGAGTCCGTGGCTCCGCCATACGCGGCTATCCCGGAGATTGACCTCTGTAATGAAGTTGTCTGATCAAAGAGTTCGGTCTCAGTCCAATTTAGAGTCTGTTGTCACTTCTTGCACGCTATATTTGTTCCTTTCACACACTCTCGAGTATCTCATTACCCCACACACTCGGCGGCAGAGTCACGGACCGCTCTCCAGTGTTTCCCATTCCAGATGCCCGACAGCAGCCGCGCCGCCGGGCCGGCCGCACCTGGTGACGTCACACTCACTCAACCAATGACAATGATGAGTACACGTGAGCATCATCGCATAGCAGTCAATACCAAATAAGGCAAAGTAGAATCACGGCCATGTCATAACTAACTTTGTTACAACCTCCGGTCATCAGTCAACAGTCATCACCCTATGCCGTCCGTTCTGCTGCCTGCTACCCAGTGTTGGGTGTCAGTTCTGTCGTCTGCTGCACGGCGCGTGACTCTGTGTCCGGGTATTCCCCCAGGCGAAGGAGGCGCTCCGACTGAAGTACCGGTACCTGGACCTGCGGCACCCCGAGATGCAGGCCAATCTGCGCAGACGCTCAGAGGTAAATTGATACTGTACGAACTGCTGGAACCCCGTCCCGACGGTCACAGGTAACTAAATACCAGCTGTGTGGGTTAAGTCGGAGACACTAGTGATCACAGGCTACTTAATGTGTTGGGAACATAACAATTTTTTATCGAGTAACTTTCAAAGTTATTATATGGGTGATACATTTTTGCATTGACAGTAAATTTGCTGATGAAATCAACCAGGTACGACTTACGGTATGAAACCTACGACCTCGACATTGAACGTAGCACAGTTGACTCAGTCGCTCTGTGTTTATGTGCCGGGCAGATGATGATGGAGATCCGGCAGTACCTGGTCAGGGAGCACGGCTTCGTCGACGTCGAGACGCCCACCTTGTTCCGCAGGACGCCTGGGGTACGTGACGGGTGTTCCGCAGGACGCCTGGGGTACGTGACGGGTGTTCCGCAAGGACGCCTGGGGTACGTGTGGGTGTTCCGCAGGCCGCCTTGGGATAGTGTCGGTGTTCTGCAGCCGTTGGGGTACGTGTGGGTGTTCTGCAGGCGGCCTGGGGGTAACGTGCACGGGGTTTGCAGGACGCCTGGGGTATGTCGGCGGGTGTTTCTGCAGGGACGCCTGGGGTAACGTTGGCGGTGTTTGCGTAGGACGGTCTGGGGTACGTGCCGGGTGTTCCAGCAGGACGCCTGAAGGTACGTGACGGGTGTTCTGCAGACGCCTGGGTACGTGGTTCGGTGTGTCTGCAGGATCGCTGGGTACGTTCGGGTGTTCTGCAGACTGTCCTGGGGTAGTGGCGGTGTTCTGGCAGGACGCCTGGGGATCTGACGTGTTCTGCAGGAGCCTGGGGTACGTGACGGGTGTTCCGCAGGACGCCTGGGGTACGTGTCGGGTGTTCCGCAGGACGCCTGGGGTACGTGACGGGTGTTCCGCAGGACGCGCTGGGGTACGCTGGCGGTGTTTCGCAGGACGCCTGGGTTCATGGTTGCGTGTTTCCGCAGGAACGCCTGGGTACCGTGTCGGGTGTTCCGCAGGACGCCTGGGGTACGTGGACGGGTGTTCCGCAGGACGTTCGGGGTAACGTGGAGACGGGTGTTCCGCAGGACCTGGTACGTGGGCGGGTGTTTGCAGGACGGCGTGGGGTAGGTTGGGTGTTCTGCAGAGCCGGGGTGACGTGGGGCGGGTGGTTTCGCAAAGGGATCGCCTGGGGTCCATTGTTTGGGTGTTCTGCAGGAACGTCTGGGTACGTTGACGGGTGGTTCGCAGGACGCCTGGGGTACGTGCGGGTGTTCCGTAGGACGTCTGGGGTATTGGCGGGTGTTCCGCGGGGAGCTTGGGGTACCGTGACGGGTGTTCTGCAGGACGCCTGGGGTATGTGGCGGGTGTTGCATGGCCGACCTGTGCAGCGATGCGAGCCTGGGCTCCGATGTTGGGGGTTAAGTTGGCTTAAAACAGTGTATATCTGTCTGTTTCACTATGTTGTCTTATAGAGTCGAATGCCTAAATTCATCCCCTGCAACCAAGTCCTCGTTAAGATTGCACACCACGTCAAGACGATGTGGCCCTAGTTTCTCTACGTGATTACCAGTGTGTAATTTCGTCACTGTGTGTCGTCTGTGCTATGCAGGGGGCGCAGGAGTTTGTGGTTCCGACCCGGTACGCTGGCCAGTTCTACAGCCTGGTGCAGTCGCCGCAGCAGTTCAAACAGCTGCTGGTGATCGGCGGGCTGGACCGCTACTTCCAGATCGCTCGCTGCTACCGGGACGAGGGCGCACGGCCCGACAGGCAAGCCAGAGTTCGACACAGTGAGGGGTCACACCGAAGCCAGAGTTTACACAGGTGAGGGGTCACACCGACAGCTAGAGTTCAACAGGTGAGGGGTCACACGGGACAGCAGAGTTCACACAGGTGAGAAGTTTATGGACCGCCTACTTCCAGATCGCTCAGCTGCTACCGGGGACGAGGGCCGCACGGCCCCGACAGTGCCAGCCAGAGTTCACACAGGTGAGAGTTTAGGACCGCTACTTCCAGATCGCTCGCTGCTACCGGGACGAGGGCGCCCGGCCCGACAGGCAGCCAGAGTTTACACAGGTGAGGGGCCACACTGACAGCCAGAGTTTACACAGGTGAGGGGTCACACCGACAGCCAGAGTTCACACAGGTGAGAGTTGACACAGGTGTTACAAGCCCAAAATCTTGATTCTCTATGCAATATGTTTATTGTTTGTGCTTAAGATTAAACGTTAAACAATTGACATGTGGAATCTCCACCCCTGTCGCCGGATTTTGCCCATGAGTACTGCAACCGCCATCTAACCTCCAGCACAGCCGCCCGTTGACCAGTGGCCAGCGTGTGACCTCCGTATGACCTCCGTCTGACCTCCGTCTGACCTCCGTGTGACCTCTGTGTGACGTCACCAGGTGGACCTGTAGCTGGGCTTCACCAGCATGGGGTGCGCGTGGTGGAGGGTCCTGCTGCGCCGCTTGCTGGCAGTCGAGCTGGATGTATGACCTCCGTAAGTGACCTCTGTGTGACCTCCGTGTGACGTCACCAGGTGGAACCTGGGAGCTGGGGCTCACACAGCCATGTCAGGAGGTGCAGGCGCTGGTCGAGGGCTGCCGCACGGCTGCTGGCAGACTGAGCTGATATGTGTGTACTTTCTGGTGGTGCCCTCCGGTGTGACGTCAACAGGTGGATATCCTGGTAGCTGTGGCTTCTACCCGCAGCAGGAGGTGCAGGCGCTTGGTCAGGGGGTCTGCTGCGCGCTGCGGCAGACGATGCTGATGACGTGACGGCGTTCCCCGCTCACCTTCAGCCAGGCGATGACGCAGTACGGCTCCGACAAACCGGACGTCCGCTTCGAATGGAGGGTCAGTGGGACAGTGACAGCCAGGCAGGCATTCAGTCATGCATTCATTTACTCTGTCTGTCAGGAAGTCAGTGGTCAGGCAGTGATCTGTGGCTGAGGGTTATCATTATCACCGCACCATCCAGCCATGGTTTTCTGATAATGGTTCTGCGGCAGAGACCAGTCATCTCAGTGTATGGTCTCTATAATCGTCTCTCCCCGAGTGTCCGGTGCACCTTCCACCTGTTGCTGCTGAGGTCGTGGACTGGTGCAGACTGGTGACGGTGCTGGCGCAGACTGGTGACGGTGCTGGTGCAGACTGGTGTCGGTGCTGGTGCAGACTGGTGTCGGTGCTGATGCAGACTGGTGTCGTGGTCTGGTGCAGACTGGTGTCGGTGCTGGTGCAGACTGGTGTCGGTGCTGGTGCAGACTGGTGTCGGTGCTCCTGTGTCTGTCAGCGTCTGACAGTGCCCCTCTGCCCACCAGCTGGTGACGGTGACCAGCATGCTGCGCTCCTGCGGCCTGGACGTGCTGGAGCAGCAGCTGAGCGGCCCAGATGGCACCGCCGTCGCGCTGGTTGTTCCGGACGGCGCTGTGAGTACCGTGACACTGTAGTTCACTGGTGAGCACCAGCCGCTTCGATGATGTGTCCTTGATGAAACTTGCTGGCTATTTATTAATGGAATTTGAGAGTTGAACTAGCAGGTCTGGGAAGTGGATGGAATCGGGAACATAAAGACTTTACAAAGTGATTAATACGGTCATTTGATTCATTGAATAGTTGCCAGTACTCCTGTTAAACAGCAAGCTGATTGCTCTGTGAGATATATCGTAATTCCTCCGAAGCCTGCATTAGCTGTATTAGTCAATTACTGCTGACCTGTGTGCATTGGCGGATCCAGAACGGTGGTTGTGAGAGGGGGCACAGGTGGTTGGGGAGGGGGTATGGTGAAAATTCCAAAAAGTATCGCACAATCCTTTAAACTTATCGGATTTCGCTTGCTTATGTATTGATAATTGATTTGAGCAAACTTTTCTTTGTAAAAGTTGCTCAGATTTTCTTCTGTATCAGGAAATGTGTAAATTTTGCGCCGATTCGTGGTGTTTTTTGGGGGCCATGGCCGATTTGGCCCCCCTTGATCCGCTAGTGCCTGTGTGACATCCTTTATTTGAGCTGTGCCCACTGCCCACCGTCTGACCGTATGTGGCCGGTGTGCTCCCATCAGCGTCACTACAGCCGCTCAGTGCAGTCTCAGCAGAAGCGGATGGCGACCCAGGCGGGTCTGGGCGGCGTCGCGGCGCTGCCGGTCGACCTGGACGGCCGGCTGACCGGGCAACTGGCGGCGCCGCTGGGCGAGGACGGCTGCGCGCGGCTGGTGGCGGCGGCTGGTGCCCGGCCTGGCGACCTACTGCTGCTGGCCGCCGGACCCGAGGAGGCGGCCCGCACCCTGATGGGACGGCTGAGGCTGCACATGGCCGACACGCTGGAGGCGGCGGACGTCAAGGTCCGCCGCGCCGGGCCCCACTTCCTCTGGGTGGT
This sequence comes from Semibalanus balanoides, assembly GCA_014673585.1. NCBI lineage: Eukaryota > Metazoa > Arthropoda > Thecostraca > Balanomorpha > Balanidae > Semibalanus > Semibalanus balanoides. The sequence goes on from VOPJ01016553.1 coordinate 388,930, forward strand.
GGACTTCCCGCTGTTTGTGCGCGAGGAGGGCCGCCTGATGTCGGCTCACCACCCGTTCACCCGACCGCACCTGGAGGATGAACACGTGGTGTACTCTGACCCTGAACAGGTGAGATGGCTGAACAGTGACCCTCTCCTTCCCCGCAGAGCAGGCTCCGCTCCACGGAGGATGAACACGTGGTTGTTACCTGACTGAACAGGTAGATGGGCAGAACAGTGAACCCTCTCCTTCCCCTAAGCACGCAGGCTCCGCTCCACGTGCAAGGATGAAACAGTGGTGTATCTGACCTGAACAGGTGAGATGGCAGAACAGTGACCTCTTCCTCCCCCTCAGGAGCAGGCTCCGGCTCAGGAGGATGACACGTGGTGTACCTGACCCTGAACAGGTGAAGATGTGCAGAACAAGACCCTCTTCCTCAAGAGCAGCAGGCTCCGCTCCAGGAGGTGAACACTGGTGTACTCTGACCCTGAACAGTGAGATGGCAAACGTGACCCTTCCTCCGCAGAGCAAGCAGGTCCGCTCCACGGAGGATGAACAGTGGTGTACTCTGACGCCTGACAGGGTGATGATGGCGAACGTGACCTCTTCCTTCGCATGAGCAGCAGGCTCCGCTCCAGGAGGATGAACAAGTTGGTGTACTCTGACCTAGAACAGTGAGATGGCAGAACGTGACCTCTCCTTCCGCAGAGCAGGCTCCGCCCAGGGATGAACCGTGTGGTATCTGACCCTGAACAGGTGAGATGGCAGAACAGGACCCTCTCTTCCTAAGGCAGCATGCTCCGCTCGCACGAGGATAACACGTGTCGTACTCTGACCTGAACAGGTGAGATGGCAGAACAGTGACCTCTCCTTCCCCTCAAGGCAGGCTCGCTACACGGAGGATAAACGGTTACTCTGACCTGAACAGGTGAGAATGGCGAACCGTGCCTCTCCTTCCCTCAGAGCAGCCGGTCGCCCACGGAGGATAACACGTGGTGTACTCTGACTGACAGGTGAGTGGCGAGACAGGACCTCTCCTTCCCTCAGAGCAAGGCTCCGCTCCACGGAGGATGAACAGCGTTGGTGTACTCTGAACCTGAACAGGTGAGATGGCGAACAGTGACCCTCCTTCCCTCAGAGCAGCATGCTCCCTCCAGGAGGATGAACACGTGGTGTACTCTGACTACGGTAACGAATGGCAGAAATGACCTCTCCTTCCCTAGAGCTCGCTCCGAGGATGAACACGTGGTGTACTCTGACTGAACAGGTGAGATTGGCAGAACAGTGACCTCTCCTTCCGCAGGCAGCAGGCTTCCGCTAACGGAGGATGAACAGTGTGTACTCTGACCCTGAACAGGTGAGATGGCAGAACAGTGACCCTCTCCCTCCCCGCAGAGCAGCATGCTCCACTACACGGCCGAAAGGCGGTCCACACGCGGCCATATGACTGCTGAGTTGCCGGTCAGGCGAAACTGCCCTCGCGATGCAGTTGCTTCGTCCTAGATGTTTTTCAATCTCAGAACACGGCTAAGCGAGAGGCAAGGCGTAACAAACTGCTTTGAGTTACTAAGTCGACAGAAAACACTCGCGTTACATACCACTGTCAAATTATGAGCGGATGTCATTATGATGTCGTGTTTCTGGCGCGCAATCAGCACTGGTTAACTCGGTGTTACAGGCCCGCTGACCGCGTTGTTTCAGGCGCGCAGTCAGCACTTTGACCTGGTTCTCAACGGCTGGGAGATCGGCGGTGGCTCGATGCGGATCCACGAGCCGGCGCTGCAGCGTCACGTGCTGCAGACGGTGCTGGACGAGGACACGGCGCCGCTGCAGCACCTGCTGGACGCGCTGGCCAGCGGCGCGCCGCCACACGGTGGTATCGCGCTCGGTACGAACCGCTGTCTCTGGGGCAGGACTCGACCGGTGCGGTCCGCTGTGTTTTATGCTGCCGTTCGGGTAACTTGTGAGCTTGAGATGCGGCTTAGGTTGATATTTGATGCTTACCGAGTCGTTTTGGTTAAGCGGGCGAAATGAATAACGTTCTCTAGATACTGTCCGAATGTGACGACTGGTATCGTGCTAAGTTGTGCGCTGTGTAGGAGCGCCATTCTGGGGAGGGGATTGAAGAAGACGTCCTCGTTTTCCGCTCAGTTTAACCTGTATTGATGGTGTCCGGGTGATATCCCCAAGGTAACCCCCCGTCGTGTCCGTGTTTCAGGCCTGGACCGTCTGGTGGCGCTGGCGTCGGGCGCGCCGTCCATTCGTGACGTCATAGCGTTCCCCAAGTCCTCGGACGGCCGCGATCTGATGGCCAGCGCTCCCAGCGCCATCTCTCGGGAGGAATACGAACTGTACAACCTGACCAAGCCCAGCTGAACACACCCGGCAGCGCCCCGAACAGGTGTATTTCTCCACACAGCTTCATGTGAATGTGCCGCAGCCGTCAGTCCTGACCCGTGCGTCTTTCACGCAGCTTGCGGACTGTGTTACAGTTCCTAAGGAGGAAAACAAAGCCTGTTTTGGCAGATGTTTGTGTAGAGCTGAGCGCTGCCGGCCTGTCTCCGACGCTGACCGTGCTCCAGTCAGCAGTCTGTGTGAGGCGAACGGCACACCGCCAGTTGAACTTCAACGCTGAATAACGATGCACCAAGCTCATTCTAGTCCTCAGGGATCCGGTCGCAAGCCGACGGGAAGCAGTGTGGGATGCGAAATAAACCCAAAGTTACACGTGCCGTGCTGTATAATATCGATCATAACTGAAAGTCGTATTTGGAGAAACAATCAAAGAACGCTTAATCGCACGGCTTCCAATGACCACGGGTCAGGTCACGTCCGGCTAGCTTTTTATAGATAGAATGCACAAATGCGTCCACAGCTTGGTGCCTTGCCCGGCGTAAGTCATACTTGGTGAGCCAGCGTGACATGTAGGTGGCGCTTCACAGCCGCGCACTGTTCTTCCCTAGCGTCCATCACATCACACTCTCACCAGCAGACCAGACCACCTCGCTGCGGCGGTCAGTTGCTCCTCCTCACAGCACAGGACTCCGATCACTGGCACAGCAGATCACTCATCACACTCAGCCAAGCTGACACGTCATTGCCCGGCGTCCGCCAAATATCAGCGTACAGCGTTACCTCACGAAAGCACACTGTACCAGCTGGCACAGCCGAACGTTCCTCTAACTCGGCCAAGGTGAGGCGGCTGGCCTGGCGTCTGTCACGCACACCGAGCCAGTCAGAGCCAGCGTCGCCTCTCTGGCGGCAAGTACCAGTCACAGCATGCTACTCCGACTGGCACCGCTAACTGGAGCCAGCACCGGGCGGCTTCAAACAGGCAGATCGCGTCGGTGGCGTTATCTGCCTGCTCGTCAGTTCCATCAGGCAGTGGGACGTCGCCGCCGAGCGGCGTCTGCAGCTGGCTGACGGCGCCCAGTGTTCGTCCACCCGCACTGTGCGCCGTGCTGTCCATTTTAGGGTCGGTCCTGGCAGGAGACAGCACTGGAGCCCAGGAGTTGGTGGCGGATCAGCATTAGGCAACCAGTCTCAGTAATGCAACGTAGAGACGACTCAGTTGCTAGCAGTGGATGCAAACGGGTAGCACTAGCAACACTCGGTATTGTATTATCTACTGGATGAGGTCAGTCCCCCGCCTCAGCTCAGCAGCGGACTGCAGGATCGTCGGCGGACTCACTCAGTAGTAGGCACGGCGCGGGTTGTTGAGTGGGTTCGGCCGGAACTTGTAGGCGAGCATCATGCGCTTGCGGTAGGCGTCGAACTCGGTGTCCTCCTTGGTGACCTCGGCCTGAGAGCTGGTTCCCACGCCGGCCGTGTCGAGCGTCCGCTTCTGGCTCACCGGCGCCGTGATGCCGCTGCCGTCCGAGCCCAGACCCTGACCCTCCGTCCAGCCCATCTTCTTCAGCATCTGGAAGCCCATGTTGTCCTCCTTGAGCTTGAAGTCTCTGTAGTCGGACATGTCGGGCTCGCGGTCCTCCTTCAGGGCGAGCCACTTCTCCATGAAGCGCTCCAGCTCATCAGGCGGCAGGAAGTCACCGATGTGGTGCTTTCCGGCGTTCATCGAAGTCAGCTCATCTGCCTTCTGCTGGGTGTTCAGCATCTCCGCCTTCCGCCTGCCGACACAGCACAGAGGGACGGTAATTACTAACAATATAACGGCAGGTAGCAGTAGAGCACAGCTGCGAGGCAGTAGCAGTACAGCACAGAGGGACGGTAACAGAACAGAAACACGGTAACAACAGAGCACAGCTGTGGGACAGTAGCGGCAGAGCACAGTGGGACGGTAACAGTACAGCAGCAGTAACAAAGAGCACAGTGTGAAGGTAACAACTCTGTCGTTAAAGTAATAAACGCGTAACCTAACAATTTTCTCCATTTGTCCGGAGAGCAGTTTTTTGTGTTTAAAGCAGCATAAGATTCCGCCTGTAATAAGTAATTGCTTGAATAATGTATCAATCTGACGACAAAGTAATTTTTCCAATCAAATTATTAAAAAAAAATAAGTTTGATGAAATAGAAATAAGGGGATAATTATACAGCAGGCGTCCAGCAAACATGTTTTTTTCTTCTGACTTTTTTTCCTTTTCTCTTTTGAGTTAATTTGGAAAAACTTCGATTTGCACGGTACACGCTGGACAAAAACACGTTATTGCCCTAAATTGTGTGCATAGCAGTATGCAATGACACGAAATCTGCAATAATTTGTAAACGAAAGCAGCTAAATGTTATTCACAATGACAAAGAACGCATAACTGCCAACTCCCGGATTCGTAAATGGACAACAACGCGAACTGCACAGATGCGCGTTTTTCGTCATTGGCGATGTTATGTAAGTTAAGTTTAAGTTTAAGTTAATGGACTGGAGCTAAGACAAGTCTATTTAAATGTCCCATATCTTGATATATTGGTCTGACCTTGAAAGTAATTTTGGTCTTGATTATACAATATCCTTAAATGTAAAAGTAGTCATTCTTGAATGCAGAGCAAGACTAGAGCTAAGCAGTGGGAACTAAGCACTAAGCGGATATAATAAAGAGGCATGCGTGCGCGGGAGGACGCGCTCTAAGCATTGCAGTCTGATTTAGAATCATAGATGCATGTCTTGATTAGAATCATGATGCAAGTCCTTGATTAGAAATCATGATGAATAAACGCTGGTGCTGAGTTTATCCAGCCGGTTCCTTGAATTGGTTGGTAAGCTTCCGCGAGACTACATCTTCTGGAGTTTGTTCCACATTGGTACGACTCATTAGAAGAAAACTTGCCCTCTGGCTGTTGCTTGAACACTCTCTCACTTTTAGTTTATACTGATGTCCCCTTGTTTTCTTCCTTCTTGATGACCTTCACCAAGTGTGTAGATCCCATGTTTACTTTGCTGTCATTAATCTTGTAAGTCCGCCTCAGATCACCACGTTTGAATCTTGGTCCTTCAGACTTTGAAGCTTCAACCTATTAAGGCGTTCTTGATATATAGATGTCTCCAATCCACTGACACAGTTCTTGTAGCTCTTCTCTGTACTTTTCTAGAGCAATCAAGTCTTTGACCATATAAGGTCCTACAGCTTGGATGCAGTACTCAAGATGAGGTCTTACATAAACCGTGTATAATATTTTGAAGTTTGCTTCAGTAAGAGTGCCAAATGCAATTCTGAGGAGTTTCAGTGCTGACATCTGCCTTGCCTGACTGCTTTGTGGCATTGCAGTGATGGCTTAAGTGTAATTTGATACATGCACACCTAAATCCTTTTCAGCTTCAGTAAGTTTCAGTATCTTCGCTTCTGTCTTTTTGTTTCCTGTAGTAAGTCCATTCCTGGGTTTGCTACACCACAGTGCAATGAACCTTGCATTTGGAGACATAAACCTTAGCAGCCACTTATTAGACCAATCACTTAGAGCATCAAGATCATCTTGTTATTTTTTGTGCTTCAATCTTGTTCCTAACTGGTCCATAGAGTTTAGTAATCGTCAGCAAACATCTTTGATTTTTACTGCTGACTAAAACTGGTAATCATTGGACATTATAATTATGAATAGTAATTGTCCCAAGACCGATCCTTGAGGAACTCCACTAGATTTTACCTCTCCCCAGTTGGACAGGCTTTATTTAGGGAGACTCGTTGCAACTCGATTAATCAAAAGTCAGAGATCCAACTAAGTACATAACCCATGATACCATAATCCTCTCAGTTTCAAGAATGAGTCGCTTGTGAGGTATGGTGTCGAATGCTTTCTGAAATCCAAATAAATTATATCAATCCCAAATCCTTCATCAATCATTTGTGTCCACTCTTCGATTGACTCTAGTAGATTCGTTTGACAGGATCGCTTCTTTACAAACCCATGTTGATGTACTGAATCAAACTGTTTACTTCTAAGTGTTAATGACATTTTTTTTACTATTCGCCTCCAGTACTTTACAATTAATCTGGCTTGTTAACTGACTGGCCTGTAGTTACCTGGTTTGCTCTTCTGTCCTTTCTTAAATATAGGAGTTATCATGGCTTTCTTCCAGTCCAAGGGAACTTGGCCCGCCTCAAGCGATTTCTTAAAAAGTGTAGCGAGTGGTAGGGCCAGTTGACCGCCGCACAGTGACTTCAAAAACAAATGGATGGTATCTGGTCACTGGTCCGCAAGTTTGTCCTCTTTAGTTGTTTCAGTTCGCCAAGACCACAGCTTGCAAGTGACTGTTAATCTTATCAAGGCTCCATCATATCCACTCCCTCCAAAAATAGTCAGGTACTTGGTCCAGACTCTTCATTCAAAAGACTGATTAAAGAAAATTATTGAGTACTGTCAGCCAATTCTTCCATCTTCATCGTTATCAGTTAACTGTCCAGATTCCTTTCTCCAATGTCCCACTACTGCTTCCACATTCAATTGCTTCCTGATATACCCTGTAACAAATTTTAGGCCCTCATGTCTTATGCATCTTACAAGATTTTTTCTTCGTATGTTCTTCTGCTTTACGTATTATCTCTGTTGTCCTGTTCCTTTGGTAAACATACTTGCTGTGTTCTTCTGCACCCTTTGTATTTATATATTCCTTCCATGCTCTATATTTCTTCTTTACTTGTTTTGTTAATGCTTCTTTCCACCATGGAGGTGTATTACATTTTCTTTTCTTATTCCTCATTTTAGGTACAAATATATCAATCTTTGAGAGTAACACATTCTTTATATATTCCCAAGCATCATTAACTCCTAATCCCTCAAGGACACTCCAGTCAACAACACAAAGTTCTTCTGCCATATCATCATACCTTCCTTTTCTGAAGTTTAATCTCTGTGGTGAGATACTTTTTGTAGCATCATTTAATTCTCTTGTCGTAGACGAGTTTCCAAGATAGCAACAATATGGTCGCTTCCCCAATGGCTGATGACCCAGCAACTCATCTATCATGTGCTCTTCATTGGTGAAAATCAAATCCAATCTTGAAGGACGGTGACTGTCCCTGAAGCGAGTTTTAAAATTTACGTGTTGATAAAAGAATACATCTTGTGTGACCTCAAAGAAAAGGGCTGGATCACTTTCTTCAGCTCCTTCTACAAAACCATCCTCACAATGGATTTTGTGGAAAATTAAAGTCACCCATTATCAGATACTCTTCATTCTGAACAGCTTTGCACTCTTCTAAACATTGCATTTAATCTTGAGTTGTTTCTCTTGCGTGCTAATTAGGAGATCTATAGCAAAAACCCCCCAACAGTTTTGTGTGCAGGAGAACAANGAAGAAACGCTAGACGAAGATTTGCGTACGAAGAAATGCGCTACGAAGAAATGCTGGACGAAGATTGGTCCGGACACGCTGGGCTGCGTTTGTCTACGTTTCTGTAAGATTGTTATATAGTTAAGTACCTATTTATTTAAGAGTAAGTATGATCTGATTTGATGTGCTTTGGATATCAATACGAATACCAAATTCATTTACTCCTTTTGACTTCAACTTGCTGTGCGTTCTATGCAGACTTGTTTAAGTTTAAGTTTAAGTTAATGGACTGAGCTTAGACAATGTCTATTTAAATGTCCATATCTTGATATATTAGTCTTGACTATTGAGTAATTTGGTCTTGATTATCACTATATGGCCATAATAAGTCCTTATTCTTGAATGCAGAGGCAAGGCTAGACTAAGCAAGTGGGAAATAAGACTAAGCGAGATATAAATAAAAGAGGCATGGCGTGTGTGGGAGGGACGGCCTTCTTACGCATCTGAAGACTTGATTGGAAGACTTCATTTAGTATCATGATGAATAAACGCTGGTTGCTGAGTTTATCCAGCTGTTCTTGAATCTGGTTGGTGATTTCCGCTGAACTCACCTCTTCTGGGAGTTTGTTCCACATTGGTAGCAGTACCCTATTAAGAAGAAAAACTTGCCTCTGGCTTGTTGCTTGACTCTTCTCACTTTTAGTTTATACTGATGTCCCCTTGTTCTTTGTTCTTGATGGCCTTCAAACAAGTGTGTATGATCCATGTTTACTTTGCCTGTCATTATCTTGTAAGTCTCGATCAGATCACCACGTTTGAATCTGTCCTTCAGACTTGTAAGCTTCAATCTATTGAGGCGTTCTTGATATGATAGATGTCTCAATCCACTGACAAGTCTTGTAGCTCTTCGCTGTACTTTTTCCAGAGCAGTCAAATTTTTGACCATATAAGGTCCTACAGCTTGGATGCAGTACTCAAGATATGGTCTTACATAAACTGTGTATAGTATTTTGAAGTTTGCTAAGAGTGCCAAATGCAATTTTGAGTAGTTTCAGTGCTGACATGGCCTTACTAGCTGCTTTGTGTCAATGCAGTGATGGCTTAAGTGTATTTGATACATGAACACCTATATCTTTTTCAGCTTCAGTATGTTCCAATATCTTTGCTTCTTTGTCTTTTTGTTTCATGTAATATTTCCGTCCTTCGGGTTTGCCTGCACCACAGTCGCATGAAAACCTTGCATTTGGCAGACATTAAACCTTTAGCAGGCCACTTACTAGAGTCAATCGCTTAGAGCATCAAGATCATCTTGTATTTTTTGTGCTTCACCTGCTTGTTCCTCATTGGTCCATAGAGTTTAGTATCGTCAGCAAACATCTTGATTTTACTGCTGACTAAACTGGGTAACTCATTGACATAAATTATGAATAGTATTGGTCCCAAGACCGATCCTTGAGGAACTCCACTAGTTACCTCTCCCCAGTTGGACAGGCTATTGTTTATGGAGACTCGTTGCACTCGGTTATTCAAAAAGTCAGATCCAACTAAGTATGTCACCCATGATACCATATCCCCTCAGTTTCAGAATGAGTCGCTTGTGAGGTATGGTGTCAAATGCTTTCTGATAATCCAAATAAATTATATCAATCCCAGATCCTTCATCAATCATTTGTGTCCACTCTTCGATTGACTATAGTAGATTTGTTTGACAGGATCGCTTCTTAACAAACCCATGTTGATATACTGATATCAAACTGTTTACTTCTAAGTGTTCAATATGGGCGCCACATAACCATTGAGTTGAGGCGCCCTTAAGCCCAAATCATCATCATCATCTAAGTGTTCAATGACATGTTTTTTACTATTCGCTCCAGTACTTTACAAATCTGGCTTGTTAAACTGACTGGTCCTGTAGTTACCTGGTTTGCTCTTCTGTCCTTTCTTAAATATAGGAGTTATCATGGCTTTCTTCCAGTCCAAAAGAACTTGGCCCGCCTCAAGCGATTTCTGAAAAAGTGTAGCGAGTGGTAGGGCCAGTTGACCCGCACAGGACTTCAAAAACAATGGATGGTATTCTGTCTGGTCCAGCAGCTTTGTCCTCTTTTAGTTGTTTTTAGTTCCCCCAAGACCACAGCTGAAGTGATGTTTATGTTATTCAAGGGCTCATCATATCTTCACTTCCTCAAAATAGTTCGGGTACTTGGTCAGATTCTTCATTCACAAAGACAGATTTAAATAAATTATTGAGTACTTCAGCATTCTCTTCATTCGTTCTCAGTTAACTGTCCAGATTCTTTCTCCAATGCTCCCACTACTGCCTTCACATTCAATTGCTTCCTGATTTACCTGTACAATTTTTTAGGTTCTGTCTTAATGCATCTTACAAGATTTTCTTTGTATGTTCTTCTTGCTTTTCGTATTATCTCTGTTGTCCTGTTCCTTTGGTAAACATACTTGCTGAGTCCTTCTGCACCCTTTGTATTGATATATTCCTTCCATGCTCTATATTTCTTCTTTACTTGTCTTGTTAATGCTTCTTTCCACGATGGGGGTGTATTACATTTTCGTTTCTTATTCCTCATTTTAGGTACAAATATATCAATCTTTGAGAGTAACACATTCTTTATATATTCCCAAGCATCATTAACTCCCAATCCCTCAAGGACACTCCAGTCAACAACACAAAGTTCTTCTGCATATCGTCATATCTTCCTTTTCTGAAGTTTAATCTCTGTGGTGAAGGTACTTTTGTAGCATCATGTAATTGCTCTTGTCCGTAAACAAGTTTCCATGATAGCACAATATGGTCGCTCTTCCCCAATGGCTGGTGACCCAGCAACTCATCTATCATGTGCTCTTCATTGGTGAAAATCAAATCCAATCTTGAAGGACGGTGACCGTCCCTGAAGCGAGTTTGTGCTTGAATCCGCCCAAGCGAGATGGGTATCTGATTCGGCACTACTTCAGCAACGCACCTCCTCGATTTATTGGTTGGTAGCGCTCCCAAAAGTCTCTAGTTGGCCCCAAATTCCCAGGATTTTAAACTTATCAAGATACATCACAGAAATTAGCAATATATAATATTTAGAGCTGCAGTATTTGTTTTATCTCCATCCCAAAAGTACAACGCACGACCGGCGCCACTCTCAGCTAGATGAGAGAGCTGCTGCAGGAGTGCTCGGAGGTTGCCAGGGTTGAAAAACGGGGAGGGGTTAGCTGTCCGCGGGACCTAACCACCCCGGGGGGGGGGCGAGCAGACATGTCTGGGAGGGATGGCGAGCGGGTTGTCGCAGGAAGAGACACGCATCTGGGAGCTGATAGCGAGCGGAGGGCGTAGTGTAGAGACATGGACTGGTGAAAATAGTGAACCGTCGTAGCGGTGTGTGACAGAGTGACTTGTCCGGAGAGTGATAAGGAGCGGAACTGTGGACTGAGGAGATGTGTCCGGAGAGTTGTTTGAGGATCCAGACGGAGCGGCGTTGACTGACGGACCGTGTCCGGGAGGCTGAATGCGGAGCGGAGCGTGCGCTGATGAAGTGGGTGGAGGCTTCTGCTGCTGTGCGCGACCACCACCCACTGGACGGTCGAGACGTAGGACAGCAGAGAGTACCAGCTGGCTGGTAATGTACCGACCCCGGTCTGCCAGGCAGCTCGGCCTGGCTCCCTGGCTCTCTGGCTCCCTGGCTCCCTGGCTCCCTGGCTCCCTGGCTCACTGGCTCACTGGCTCACTGGCTCCTTGGCTCACTGGCTCCCTGGCTCCCACCATCTAGGATGAACGGGCCCCGGGACGGTAGGGCCCCAGACGACCCTGGGCCCCGGCACTGGCGACTGTATTCGTGTAGGGATTTAATTGTGCATTATGAACAAGAATTTCGCATCGTTTGCTTGGGTGCATGTGTAGTTAGATAATACATTTATGTGTGCTTTAAACCCAACGCGTCTAACGGGGCGGTGGGGCGGAAAGAGCGGTAAGAGCACGATGTGACGAAGTCGCCGCTGCCGAGGCGGTGACGCAGACGAAGCGGGCATTTTGCGCGGACTGGCCGTTTGGAGGAAAGATGACCCTATATAGTAGCGTTGTGCTGTCTGGTGTCCGTTGCCTGTCTGTCCCCGATTTATCTTCAGTATGTGGTCCACGGGTCGCGTCTGTCCGTGTGTCATGAGGCGTTGTGCTGTCTGTGTCCGTCCTGTCTGTCCCCGATATGTTCCAGTATGTGGTCCACGTGTCTGTCTTCCGTGTTGCTCCATGAGCGTTTGCTGTCTGGCAGTCCGTCCTGTCTGTCCCCGATGATGTGTCAGGTTGGTTCACAAGTCCGTCCTGTCCGGATGTTGTCATGACTTTGTGCTGTCCGGTTCCGTCCCTGTCTTCCCCGATATGTCAGTATGTCGGTCCAAGTGTCCGTCTGTCCGTGTTGTCCGCCCGTGTTTCAGCCAGCCGGTCGTACCAGTCAGGCGCTCTGTGTGGTAGGTCGCTGGGTTGGTGTACTGGCTCTGTGTGGTGTCGCTGGGTTGGTGTACTGGCTTGTTAGGTGTCACTGGGTTGGTGTACCGGCTCTTGTGGTGTCGCTGGTTGGGTTACCGGGTCGGGTGTGGTTTAGTCGCTGGGTTGGTTTGTTCCGCTCGGTGTGGTTCGCTGGGTTGCTTTCTGTACCGCTCGTGTGGTGTCGCTGGGTTTGGGATGACCGGCTCCTGTGTGGTTGTCGCTTGGGTTGGTTTACCGCTCTGATGTGTTTTGTTGTTCGGGGGCTGGGTTTACTGGCTCTGTGTGTGTCGCTGGGTTGAGTGTACCGGCTCTGTGTGGTGTCGCGGTTGGTTGTACCGGCTTTGTTGTGGTGTCGCTGATGGGTTAGACCGGCCTCTGTGTGGTGTCGCATGTTGGTTGTCACCGGTTCTGTGGTGGTGTCGTGGGTTGTGTACCGGCTCTGTGTGGTGTCGCTGGACTGGTTTGTACCGGCTCTGTGGTGGTGTCGCTGGGTTGGTGTACCGCTTCTGTGTGGTGTCCGCTGGGTTGGTGTACCGGCGCGTGTGGTGGTCGCTGGATGTGTACGCTCCTGTGTGGTGTCGCTGGGTTGGTGTACCGGCTCTGTGTGGTGTCGCTGGGTTGGTGTACTGGCCCTCTGTAGTGTGGTCCGGGTTCCCGTCTGTCGATCCCCGTGTAAACCCGTGCCGTGCTACCCGTGTTATCTATCTTTGGTGGCGGGGTTCGTGCCGTGTCAACCGTGTAGGCCGCCCATGTACCCTGTTGGAGACTATGTGGTACGGTCCATGCCGGTGGGCCACGCGGCCTCCGCGGCCGCGCCCACGGACTCGTTGATCTGTTTATACTGGCGGGGGGCGGCGCCGCGCGTTTGGGGGCGTGGTCGCGGTGGTTGTCACGCCAGGGGGCGTGGCTGTCATCGCAACGCTGTGCACTGGGCCACGGGCTTGTTTGCGTTGGCGGTGGCGGCATCGCGAGATCGGTGGCCGCTGCAGCCGTCGTAACCGCGCGCGCGGGACGGTGCGATTGTCCGGTCTTGCCGGGTCTGTTGGCATAGTATTTCTGAGACAGATTGGCGGCGCGTAACTGAAGGGGCGTGAGGGAGCATGAGTGTCTAATGGCGGTGGGCGTTGCCCAGGTGGGCGTTGGGGAGAGGAAACAATGATGTGTTCTAAATTACGGAGCCAAGTCGGCCTCTAAGTCCCGCTCCCACGCGGATAAAATGTCTGAGGGCAGGTTACAAAATTGGAGTGAGCGTCGTTCATATTGCTGTTCCGGGTGCTGCTTCACGGGTGCCGCAATCTGCTGCGGTCCTTGTGGTCGCTGCGCCAGCAGGCGTGGAGGTAGAGGGACGGTGGGGGATGGTGGTAAGTATGACGTCACACGGCTGCGGCCGGCCAGCGATTCCTGCGCGCGGGAAAAGTCAAGCCGCAAGCGACCGCGAAGCGCGGCCGCAAGCAAGTTCTGAGCCGCAGCTTGCTGGTTCAGTGGCGCGCACCTCGTGTGACGTATGGAGTAGTGGGACACGGAGTCCTAATCTCTGCGGCTGGCCGCAGCGACCGCAGCGACCCGCAGCACCCGTGAACGCACTCGTCGAGCGTGGAGACGCTGATGATGACGATTGATGAATGGACGATGAGGATGACGATACGATGGATCGATGACGACGATGACGAGACGATGACGATTGATGACGATGACGATTGGCGATGCGATGGCGATGACGATGACGACGACGACGGACGAGACGACGACGACAGACGACGACGACGACGACCGACGACGATGACGACGATGACGACGAGGACGACGATGACGGACGATGCGACATGGACGACGATTAACGACGGATGACGACGATGACGACGATGACGACGATGACGACGATGACGACGATGACGACGATGACGACGATGACGCACGATGACTTATGACGACGATGACGGACGATGACGATGACGTGACGAGAACAGTGATATGTATGGATAACTGCCGCGGCCTTACGGCGTGCGAGACCGGAGTAACTGCGTGGCAGAGCGCCGGAGGGACGGCTGGTTGCCGTCAGAGTTTGGATTCGTTCGGGGTGAGAAGATGGGCAATGAGGATGGACAGCGAGCTCCGATTGTACCGGAATTTACCATTATAGCCAGCTCACGGTGATTCAACCGGCTCCATTATTAAATAAAATTATTTTGTTTTGTAGGAGAGCTCCGGTGAGCGTGAGCGCTGCAGAAGGCCGGTTGAAGGGAGGCAGGCTACAGTGCCGCAGCCGACGCAGACTTCATAACGACCATTTCTCCCTTGTTTGAGTATATTTCTCTCTACTATTTTCCTTCAGGCACATTTCACACGTTCTTTTAAATAAACATCAGTAGGTCGTACTTCTATCTTTTTCATCACTGCATAATCGCTTTCACATCTATATTTCATCTAAAAATCTGCGCAGTGGAGCTTCAACAACAACGAGGCAAAAACAACAACAACAGCAAATTGCAGAAAGCCTCCCTACATTGTCAAGAAGCTCTTCAATATCCCTCTGGCTAGCGGACTCCAAAGTTACACCTTCACCCTCCTTCATCACTAAGGCACGGAGCTTAGGCAGTTGCTTCCTACAGTGAGAACGAAGCCACACCAGATCAGCATCTTTTAGTAGCTTGTAGACCTCTTCTGTCAATTTAAAAAATAGTGTTGTATTTTTGAAAGAAAATAAATTTATTGCATGGATCACATTGCAAGTATGAGCTGGTCTGTATATTCAACTGCATCGATAGAACAATGAAACAGCTGACCAGAAGAAGCCTTAGTTCTTGCTTTTATATGCTATGAATATTGTAATATTTACTGTGGATCTGGTGGTGATGATGATGATGATTGGGGTTTAAGGGCGGGCCGACAACTAAGGTCACATGCCGCCCAGTGGATCTGGTGGCTGGTGCATTCATGTCATATATTTATCGGTGATGGTCAAAGCTGCATTTTATTAATTGAAGCTATTCTTAATTTATTTTACAACTCGGATCTCGGAAATATGATTTGTTGAAATGACATATAATGGCTGGCTGAAATGTGCATTTTGGAGAGAATATAAACATAGGAAATATAGCATTAATATTATGTTCATGTTTATACAAAATGTTGGAATATAATATTAAATGCACACTAACTGTTATTTCACCTTTCAGTGTTTTCAGGGATAATATTCAGAAATGACAGTCAAGTGCGTGGTTTGTGGAGGCTATGCAAGACGAAGGTTGGGAGTAGCCGCGGTATTCAGGTGGGTTCCTATCATCAAATCAAAGTTAATATGATTCATGAGTACGTATAACAATGAAAAAATGCATCTCCTCATTGTAAATCCAAAGTTCCAGGCAAAATATTATATTTAATTAGGGTTAATTTTCTGCCACAGGCCATTGCCAAACTGATAACAGCAATGTAACAATACTGATACTGTTGTTGTATTGCTGTAATTGTTTTGACAATGGACATTGGCCAAAAGTTCACTAAAATCCTTTACAATATATTGCCATGAAATTTGCAACTAAGACAAAAGAAAGTCATTTTCATTTTTATACATAATCATTACCTATGTTCCTTGTACGAGCACTGAATATTTTTTTGTAAATATGATCAGTCAATCTAACCATTTTTATTTAGCATTTTTAGATGTTTCAAAACTTTACTATTTCATCTCTAAATAAATTATTTTGACATTCTGCATGTTTTCAGACACTATCCTTACAATTTCTTCCCGTAGTGAGAGCACCATAACGGTCATAGAATACTGCGCCGCAAAGTGTTTTCTGTGCCTGGTTGTGGAGAGCTGAAGTTGATCATAGTCTATATTCAGGAGAACATGCCATATCTGAAAGATCATAAGTATGTCTCCTTTGAGTCTTCTGAAGGTCATGGATAGTTATCTTAGTTTGTGGAGACACTCTGAGTAGGACCCAGATATAATCTCAGGAACTAGTTTTGTTGCCCTCCTCTGAACTTTTAAACAAGTTTATGATCACCTCTAGACATTTTCTGGACACCTTATGATATGCTTATTCTCTTCTGCAGTTTTCCTGCCCAGCCAGACCGAAAAAACAGATGGCTTAGAGCATGTGGTTATGATGCCACAGAACTACCACCAAACGCAGGTGTCTGCAGCCAGCATTTTACACCTGAAGACTTTTCAAACTCCACAAGCCAAAGGCTGAGGCTGAATCATTCAGCTGTACCATCAGTTCAGCTGGTGAGAATTAATTAATTTTGACGTTCCCTGTCATCCCACCAACTGTGTATGTTTTCTGGCTTGACATCATTGGAAAGCTTATCCCGCCAACTGTGTATGTTTTCAGGCTTGGCATCATTGGATAGCTTTTGCTTCCCACATATAGCACATCAACCTGAGGACATTTTTGAGCTCAAATCCCTTGCAATCTGTCCATGCATAGCTTTTGCAGTGTTGATTTGTTAAATGTGTGTCGAATATAAAGCATGATCACATAACAATATATTTGAGGGAGTTTTGTTTGATTTATCATTTGAGTGTGACATGGGGATTTCATTTGAAGTTCTAAATTAAAATTTCCCTATAAATTAATCAGGTTTCAAAGTGAATATTTTCTTTTGTTTCTACGGCTCTTTTTCAAAATGTTTTCACACTTTCCTTTAGCTCGCCCAGGTGACCTCATGCACTGATTCCATCGAACCTTCACATTAATTTAGAATTTCACTTACAAATTCAATAATTGCTCGAATTCAGCATTAAATTATCCCTTTGTTTCCATGTCAGATAGTTATTTTTCCTAAATGGTACCAATTTAACAATGTTTTACTTGCCTTATTGCCCATTTAAGATGCAACCAGAAGAGCGACACCAAGTCCAAGCAACAGCAAGACCTGAACCCTCCACAACACCAGAGAATGTGTTACAATCACCGATTGACCTCCCTCCAGCAAGAAACTCCCATGGGAGCGTCACAGATGCCATCGGCCGAGTAAGTGTCAACTAATGAAATTACTGCAACTGCTTGATTACTGCAACTGCTGCCAGAGGCGGCGCCACCAGATTTTACCTGGGGGCAAAAGTTCGAGGGGGGCCTCCTTTTCCCAGGGGGCTACTTTCCCCAGCGGGGCCTCCCTGGCATTGTTTATGGGCCTCCATTGAGTGGTTGGGCTACCAAAGCGAAGCCGATGTTAATTGCTTCTTTAATGGGTTAACCATGGCGAATCTACCTATTGTCTTCGGTAATCTCCGAAACTCGGAAGCACCAAACATCAGTTGGCCCACTTTCCTATGTGATGCCTCAAACCCGCGCCTTCTCTGCTCTCTACAACTGTTTCTGGCGAGTGTGAACTACCGGTTTTAATTGTAAAAATGTGTTTTCTACTGAATTAGCTTATAAGTTTGATCGGTTGCATACGAGAAATCACAAACTGGGCAAACTTAGGTGAATTTTTACTTTATATTGTTTTTATATTTTTATCTTTTTTAATACCTATAAGATGACTAACACAGCACTATACCAAGACGATGTTGTTGTTAATACCAAAAACCTGAGACAATACCAATTACGACAATTACCAAAGCACGTAGACAAAATGTCGTCAAGGAAGTCGGGCGGTGCCTCCAAACGGCCCCATTCCCAAAGCGTGGAATGGGCTCCATTCCCAAGTGTTGAAGGTTTCAATGGAACGGCTGAAAAGGCACGTTACAAGGATGAAGAATACAGTTTGTAGCAGGTATGGCATGAAGCTCCATACCAACTTTTAGAATCTGGATTAGTAAAACTGACGGGGTCTGTATTTCATCTTTAAACCAACGACACCAGTTTGGAATCAGCTTTATCAAGATTATTATTTTTTGCACCAAGCCCTGAAACTTTTTAAAGAATTACGCCGCGGGAGCGGCGCGGAAAATTTTTGAAATAATTATTGCCTTGGACATGCATCTTATTCATTAATCCATCGCTTGCGTATAGTGCGGGCTGCGGAATCATAAAACTGTTATTTTGCCTTTAAAAGTGCTGTAAGAAGTGATTAAAAGCTAGCCTTTTGCCCAATAAGCTATTAGATAAAGTAGTAACTTATAACAACACAAATTAAATGCGCCTCAAAAAAACTCTGCGTTTCTTTTTATTCAGTTTCACTCGTATCAATTGATTTGTTTTGCAATGGCGGCCGCCGAAAGCGGCGCGAAAATTTTTGATTTGTTGTCGACAATCGGTCTCATGTAAGCCTAGATCAGACCAGGGCGATCAGGGAAAGATGGCCGATTAGGGCTATACCCCGTATAATTGGTGCCTAGGTAGATTATATTAAAATTAACAGGCGTGGATCGCCTCCCCCCCCCCCCCCCCCTAGCCGGGTCTCGCCTATGGTGGCCCGGAGGGACGCCAACTTTTTGTGTTTGGCACCCCCCTCTGACTGAAATCCTGATCCGCGCCTGATTAAAAATATATAATAATGTGGACAATAATTAAAAAGCCTCCTCCAAATGAAGTCGGCCAAATTCGACAGCTTAACTATTTTATATGGGTAGTAGTTTTTAGGGACCAATTTTTAGACTGCCAGGGGCCTCCTGCCTAGTATAGAGGGCCCTTCATTGTCTTGGTATCGGGAGCCTCCGTTAACCGAGGCATCCGTCTAGTACTGGGGGCGGGCCTCCTAGTTAGTACTGGGTCTCTGTCTTAATATGGGGGCCGCTCCTGTCTATACTGAGGAGTAGGGCCCTATGTTAAGTATGAGGCCTTCTGTCTAGTACTGGGGCCTTCTGTCTTACCTGGGGGCCTTCTGTATAGTACATGAGGCCACCTGTTTAGTATGGGGCCTCCTGTTTAGTAGTGGGGGCCTACTTTCTAGTTCTTGCAAGCCTCCTGTCTTTCTTAGACTGGCGGAAACCTCCTGTTAGATATCAGGGCCCTGTTTAGTATGGGGCCTCGCTGTCTAGTACTGGGGCCTCTGTCTAGTATTGGGGCACCTTGTCTAGTACTGGGGGCCCCTGTTTAGTACTGGGGGCCTCCTGTTTAGTATGGGGCCCCCTTGTCTAGTACTGGGCCTTTCCTGTCTAGTACTGGGGGTATCCTGTTTAGTGTTTAGTATGGGGGCCTCTTGTGTAATACTGGGGCCTTCCTGTCTAGTACTGAGGGGGCCTCCTGTTTATTATGAGGGTATCCTGTCTAGTACTGGGGGCCTCCTGTTTAGTATGGGGGCCCTTCCCTGTCTAGTACTGGGGACCTCCTGTCTAGTATTGGGGGCCTCCTGATTCTAGATTGGGGGGCCTCCTGTCAGTACTGGGGCCTCATGTTTAGTACTGGAGGGCCTCCCCGTCTAGTACTGTGGGTCTCCCGTCTAGTTATGGGGGCTCCTGTTTTAGTACTTGGGCTCCTGTATAGTATTGGGGCCTCCTGCTTATATGGGGCCTCCTGTTTAGTATCGGGGGGCCTCCTGTCTAGTACTGGGGCTCCTGTCTGTATTGGGGGCCTCCTGTTTAGTATTGGGGGCCTCCTGCTCTAGTACTGAGGGCCTCCGTCTAAGTACTGGGGCCCTCCTTGTTTTAGTACTGGGGGCCTGCCTGTCTAGTACTGGGGGCCCCTCCTGTTTAGTAATCAGGGCTCCGGTCTGTACTGGGGGCCTCCTCTGTCTAGTTCCGGGGCCTTCCTGTTTTAAGTATAGGGCCTCCTGGTCTATACTGGGGCCTCCCTGTCTATACTGGGGGCCTTCCTGTTAGTACCTGAGGGCCTCCCGTCTGTACTGGGGCTCTTGTTAGTACTGGGGGCCTCCTGTTATTATGGGGGCCTTCCTGTCTAGTACTGGGGGCCTCCTGGTCTAGTACTGGGGCCTCCTTCTAGTACTGGGGCTTCCTGTTTAGTACTGAGGCCTCCGTATCATATACGGGGGCTCCTGTCTAAGTACGGGGGCTCCCGTTAGTATGGGGGCCTCCTTGTCTAGTAACTGGGCCTCCTGTCTGTACTGGCCTCCTGTCTAAACTGGGGCCTCCTGTTAGTACTTGAGGGCCTCCCGTAGTAACTGGGGGCCTCCTGTCTATACTTGAGGGCCTCCCGTTTAAGTAACTGGGGGCCTCCTTGTCTAGACTGAAGGGGCCTTTTTGTCTAGTTTACTGAGGGGCCTCCGTCTAGGTACTGGGGTTTCCCCTGTCTATTACTGGGCCTACGTGTTCAGCAGGCTTTTGCTCATGAGGAAATTTGACCAGGGGAACATCAAATTTTCTTTCCTCTTTGACCAGTTTGTGCCAGTGGGCACCTTTGTGATTTAAGGCCTCCGTGAATATTCTGGGGGGTTCAAAAAGATATGTTTGGCCCCCCTGGCTGACGCCGGGGGGATCTGCCCCCCCCCCCTGCCCCGGTGGCGCCGCCCCTGACTGCTGCAAACACTTTCAAATATAAGTACAATATCGCTGTTTTGTTACACGTCAGATGTTATGTCATTGTCAGCACAAGTCATTTGCCAAACGTTGAATAACAATGCGGTGGAACAGCAAACCATGCAGTGGATAAATTCCTTGGCTGCGCTCGGCTCGGACCATACCAATCTTGCTTGAGTGCACCACCTATGGGTGGTGGACTAAATAATTTAACTCATATGCTATGTGAACAGGGCTGCATTGTTGAGTATAATATTTGTTATATGTATTTCCAACCACAGATGTGATGACACAACTCCGCATCTATCGTTTTGTAGTCAAAAGGCTATCTTTCCTTTCATGGAGGCTGTTTTTGACATATTGTTCATTCCTTTCCATGGTATCTTCGAAAAGACCGAAGACGAAATTCAATGTAAGAATGGTACAAGTAGAACTGCAGTGCTATCAGCAGCTCTTGACGATTCGTCGGCTGACAGGTCACAGATCAGTACGGGAAACCGTCGCGTACATCGCCGAAAGGTAATGCAAGCAAGCAACGTTGAGGTCGTGTTGAAACAGTCCACGACTAACAGTGTTGCTATCATTCGTTTGTTTGCTTATTTGTTTTGGGCCATTCATTATAAGCAGTCGGAACGACCCAATGACGTGGGTGTGTGCGTAACATCGTAAATCTGTCTACTACACTGCTGATGCAACAACAAAATTAAACATTCCAGATGTGGAACGAATGCCCATTCCACTGAGTGATTTGCTGTATATTCACTAAAACGGCTGTTGTTTCTACCGATCAATGTATGGGTGCATATAATTTTGGGTGACATTAAAGTGGTTTCAAAGACGAGCCCAAGACGACCCCATGCTACGAAACTGTGGGACCGATCTGGGTAATTTCTTCACCATTCGATCCGGCGTGGTCCAAAAGATTGTCGTTTTGGATTGTATACAGATTGGTTCACTCTAAGTTAATCAAATTGGATCAAAATCACCAAAAACAGTTTTGGTCCAATCCGGTCCACTTAAATTGGGCCAAAATGAATAAAACTTAAAAAAAAAAATACACCACGCCGGATCAAATGGTAAAGCAATGACCCATATCGGCCGCATAGTTCCGGAGTATTGTCTCGTCTTTAAAACCAATTTAATGAGAGAAAAAAAATATATGCTGCATGGCTTATAACATCTTACTTTATAGATTTCTGGGGCTGGAGATGAACACAAATGTACAGAAGACAGCTCAGTTTCGCTTCCACAGCAATTGCGCAGCAGCTTTCCTTGGTGTCAACACCAGGTAAAAGCTTTTGTTTTATGTTAGCTTGCAAGTTTTTCCTTATGTCATATTGCAGTTAACATGTGTTCATGTATAAAAGCTATCTTCTGATATTCACCATATTTAGTAAACTTATATCACTCGATCTGGCAGTTTTCGAGGGGAGTGAAATAAATAATATCTGAATTTGGTTTGGAGTTTTGTTGGCCCGATATGTCCCCCCCCACCCTCCCACACACTGTTCCTGCATCCGCCCTCTGACACTTTGTTCGGTCACTGCCAGCATTAGGTATGCTTACTGTCCTCATGGTGTATGATCACGGCTGTCACTGTATGATCACTGTATGTCACTGATATCACTGTGTGATCACTATATGATCACTAATGTCACTGTACGATAATTGCTGCCATTGTATGATCAATGCTGTCACTGTGATCACTCTCACTGTATGGTCACTGTTGTCGTCCAATACGGTTATTACGAGCGAGCGCGAAGCGCTCGCTCGTCTTTACGTGGTATATGGGAAAAATCTGATTATGAGCGACCCCCCAACCCACCCGACCCGTGGCGACGCTTTTGAGAAGCCCATACCTTTGGAACCGCACGTCGATTGACAAGCGGCTTTCTTTGCTAAGTTAGCCCCATCAACCTACTTTTTGCTGCTGCTGCTGCTGCTGCTGCTGCTGCTGTGCTGCTGCTGCTGCTGCTGCTGCTGCTGCTCTGCTGCTGCTGCTTGCTGCTGCTGCTGCTGCTGCTGCTGCTGCTGCTGCTGCTGCTGCTGCTGCTGCTTGCTGCTGCTTGCTGCTTGCTGCGATGCTGCTGCTGCTGCTGGCTGCTGTGGCTGCTGCTGCATGCTGCTGCTGCTGCTTGCTGCTTGCTGCTGCTGCCTGCTGGCTGCTGCTGCTGCGCTGCTGGCTGCTGCTGCTGCTGCTGCTGCTGCTGCTGCTTGCTGCTTGCTGCTGGCTGCTGCTGCTGCTGCTGGCTGCTGTTGGCTGCATGTGCTGCTTTGTGCTGCTGCTGCATGCTGCTGCTGCTGCTGCTGCTTGCTTGCTGGCTTTGCTGCTGCTTGCTGCTCTGCTGCTGCTGCTGCTGCTGCTGCTCTGCTGCTGCTGCTGCTGTGCTGCTGCTGCTGCTCTGCTGCTTGCTGCTGCTGCTGCTGCTGCTGCTGCTGCTCTTGCTGCTGCCGCTGCTGCTGCGGCTGGCTGTGCTAGGTGCTTGCTGCTGCTGCTGCTTGCTTGCTGCTGCTGCTGCTGCTGCTGCTGCTGCTGCTGCTGCTGCTGCTGCTGCTGCTGCTGCTGCTGCTGCTGCACTTCCTCATGTGGCACTGCTCGCGATTGTTTTGGCGGCAAGGCAGCCACAGCGGCCCACTGTGGTGGAGGGGGTTGGCTCATATGTGAGCTCACACAGGCTTGGGGGGACGTGAGAGTGCCCATGTCAGCCTGCATCTGGGAGAGCTGGCCTAGGAGGACTGAGATGTCCATATGTTCAGGGTCGGTAGGGGGGATATTGCCTAGGTCAATGGCATAGAACTTGGGCATTGCAGTTCCCTCCCTGTCGCAAACCTGCAGTGCCTTGAAGGTATCTTAGCAATCAGCCCTCTCTTTTGAGCAGGTTCCAGTGTTTTTCCGCTTTATGTGGCGCAACTCACGCCGGTCACCATGCTGCACAGAAACTACTAGTTTCATCAGAAGATCCTTGGCCTCCTGGATTTTCTCTCCATTATAGAAATCTGTACAGATTTTAGCAAGCGTTTCAAATGGCACAGAGTTAGCCTTGTTAACCGCAAAACACAGAAATTCGTTGTTTATGAAGGGTGGCGAATTCGGCGCACTTGGCGCCATGCCGCCGGCTTAAAAATGTAGCCCAAGAAGCAAAACACAGTCTTGAATCACTGAAGTAAGTACTTAAAGGGATTATACGAGTTTCCGTCCTGAAAGGAAATGCACTCTTTTGCAGTTGTATGGTTGGGCTTAAAACAGTTTTAAGACATATGAGAGTGACCTCTTGGCATTTATCCATTATTTCAGCAATTATCAGCGGTTTAAACTTTTGACATTTTCAAGACCTCTGTATCTGATAACGAGGTTCACGGTTAGATCGGCGTATTACTGCCACAAACTATTTAATATCTCTGATTTCCTTCGGCGCATAGCCCAGGGCGTAAGTAGAGACTTGCTGTGGTATACCCCCTCAGCAAGTACTGCAAAAAGTACGCCAAATGGTGACATCACCGAGCACTTTTGAACGTCCTTCCGTAAAGAAGGATGCATTTTCAGAAACAAATGTTGGTACCGTGCTTCTACCACCTTTTATAAGTTACGTTTTACTATGTAACTCAATTATTCTGGGAAAAACCCGTATAATCCCCTTTAATAGGAATCACGAGTTCCAGGCACATTTTGACATAAAATTATCCAACAAAATACCAACTAAAAGGCCACCTAAGTAGGGTGTTTCTTTAACACCTATTTCCGTGAGGGATGAAAAGTATTACGCAATCTGTCGGGGAGGGGGACTTACTTCGCCCCCCTTTCAGATCACTGGCTACCAATAAGAAGCTAAAAACATGAAACTTGGTGGTCATTGACTAAGGTCGACAACATGAAACTGTACTTTGTCAAATTTGGTTGACCCTTGGGCATTATCTTCAGGTCAAATGACGTCATCAAAAAATATTTTTGGCAAAAACATGATATTTTCAGGGAAACCTTGCCATTATCTCGGAAACTATGGCAGCTAGGAGGAATCCGAAGAAAAAAATCACTGTAAAGCGGTTTTAAATGTCTTTCACTCTTGACGCATCAGAAATGACCTTCAGGTCAATGGTTTGTACTGTAGAGGTCAACAATTGTTAAAAAAGTGTTTTTCAGCAAATGTTTGTTCGTTAATAACTTTTTATCTAAAGTATATACAGCACTTATTTTGGTAACCATCGTGTTTCTCTTCGTCATTGCAGTTGGAATCATATAAATTTTGTCAAATCGAAAATTTGACCCCGGGTCAAGGTCAAGTTCAAGGTGACGTAAATCGGTCAAAAGGCATATCAAAAGACGCGTATTGACGAGACAAACATTTTGAGACCATTTAAGAGTCTCTATTATTTTTTGTCAGGAGTTATTGATAAAAAGGTGTTGGTGACCTTGAATGACCTTTCAAAAGGTCACTGACAAAAAATTCATCCTTCCTTTCATCAAGTAGGGCCTAA
The DNA here is from genome assembly GCA_014673585.1 of Semibalanus balanoides. Taxonomy (NCBI): domain Eukaryota; kingdom Metazoa; phylum Arthropoda; class Thecostraca; order Balanomorpha; family Balanidae; genus Semibalanus; species Semibalanus balanoides. Next base: position 413,955 of record VOPJ01016553.1, read on the forward strand.
GATGACATGATTACTGAAATAAGGGATTAGTGCAATGTATGTAACCCTTCAATCTTCATTTTTCAACCTATTGACATATTGGAAGGTAAGTCATTTTACCTGACATTCAGCCGTCACAAATATGTTAGAGTGATCACCCTGAATACTTTTCAAAACAATATTTGCATTGTTTTCTCTCACATATATTCCGGTTGTGAAACTCTTGAAAATAACAAAATTGCTGATATCTTTTTGTACCAAAAGAGAACAGTTGAGAGAGAAATTAGATTTTCAAATCCAAAACTTTTGTTGACTTTCGCAGATAGCCAATCTGAAAGTATGCAGGATTAATTCTCTTACCGAGAGCATGAACGTTGCATCTCTTTACTAGACTCTCTTCTCAACACCACAACTTCTCCACGAGTGCTGAACCAGCAAAGATTGTGGTGTCAAACCGCAACCGCCCCCCTAAAAACTGTCCTTGACCCCCTCCCAATTATTCAATCTTGGAAAAAGAGTACACTCCATTCGCATGCCTGCCAAAATGAATTATGAAAGCACAGCAACGTCTTCGAATGATTCTGGGTGTGCAGTTACTCTCGAAATGACTCTGTGGTAAACGCGTAAAAACCTATAAGGGGGCCGATTCCCCTCCCCTCCCCCGACAAGTATTAGCGGTTACAATGGGGGGCCGTCCATAATTACGTAACGCAATTTTTGGCGATTTTCGACCCCCTCCCTCCCCCATGTCACAATGTGTGACGCTGAGGTAAACCATCCTCCCTTAATTACGTTACGCTAACTCATCCCCCCCCCCCATTTAGCCAAATAAGATGAATTTTGGCCGAAAAGCCTTCGTGGCAAAAAATATGCATTCTAAAAACGCCTTGGAACAAAACGCTTAAAGTCTCCTGTGGAGTGGGAAGCATTTTTTATAAATTTAGTCCGAATGTTATGATTGATGGATTTCCGAGGTCAGGACCCACGCTAAAAGCAGAGGCCTGCTTGCGCAGGCCCTGAACACCACACGCCATCGTACAATTCCTGTTGCGTCGGCAGGAGTTTATACGAAAGTTTTACGCTGCCCGAACATATCTGAGCACGGGTTCCGCCCCCGCTCACTGACGTCACCTGACCTTTAGTGCGGACCACTACCACTGCCGCAGCCATCCCAGTCAGGAGCAAATAGCGAGCGCCGAAGCGACTCAAACCCGGGCTGCCACTACCGGGATAGGTCAGAAGCCTTGCGCTCTCCCGACTGAGCTACAGGAGCGGACTTTCTAGGGCAGATCGCAGATACAAGGATGGGTTGCTAGTTGGGACATTCTAGGGCAGATCAACCAAAACAATATAAAAATAACATACTTTATATCATATTTCAATTTAAAGCCTCTGTCTTATGAATTATCGGGCTTTAGATTCATGCTGGGCAATTTTTATCCTTGTCCTTCGATAGTTTTCCAGTTAGATCGGGCAACATTGCAATGTAGTGCAAAACGATCATTTGCTGCGGCAATATAATATATCCCATCATAATCATACGAGTCATGCAAGCCTACACCTCTTTCATCAGAATTGCTATGAATCACATATTAAAAAAAGGAAATTTAACGCGTGTTTTCTGGTAAACCCACTTGATTTGATGTGTCCATTTAAAATTTCGTATTTTTGGCCAGTCTATAATAAACTTCGATACATAAGCCTTCGATGGTAAAAATCGGACACATATTTTTATCAAAATAATGTATTTCAGTTTTGTATCAGGAAAAATAATGGTCACCAGCACGTATTAGGGAATAACTTTGCACCAGAGTGCGTTATGGGGCGGGCTGGGCCTGGGCTGGGCCTAAACTAGGAATCACTGGGCTCTGGGCGGACCTGGGCTGAGAATGTAATGCTGAAGTAATGTGTGCGCAGCGCAAGCCAGGTCAGAGCTGAAAAATATGTTGACCAGCAGTTTACTTCCACAGCAACACAAGGTGAATTATATTATTTCTCATGTATAGTATACAAGTAAATATACTAGGATAACAATGGCAAATTTTGTGAAAAATATATGCTTAATCTGAATGGGTCGGACCGGACCGGACATGGGCCTAAATGTTATGAATTTGACGGGCTGGTCTGGGCCTGAAATTGGTGTTCATGGGCCTCGGCTGGGCCGGTGGGCCCATGACGAACAATGTTTTGCACGTACTTATGCTAGATAGCTCAATACCACGACATCATGCTCATCTCGTCAACCTGCTTCCAATGATATATGTACCTAACTTGAAGCACCATGCAGTTCGCTCTGCAAATTTCAATGTCACGTGACCTGAGGTCATCCGGTGCAAGTTCTGCGTCAAAGTCGACCAAGCCATACATACCACTACTTCTCACATTTACGGATTGAAACTAATAACGTGTCGGGGCTCATCTTGGCCGCAGATTCACGCTGTGACATTTTCAACCCCGTCCGTCGAACTTTTTTTAGTTATTGCTTCAGGTGGAATAGGAGGGTGCAGGCCTTTGAATCGCGTGTCATCCTATTCCACTCAGTGAGCAAGATCAAGTGATGACATAATTCCAGCGGTGTCGATTATTGAAAAAGATTGCGGGGGGCAGGGACGGATCCAAGGGGAGCCTATCTGCGTCATGGCTTTACCGAAAACACCGAAATCGATAGAAAATAAACACATTTTAACACAATAATTATAGGCAACTTGCCCAAAAGAGAGCATTTTTTAACCAATTAATAATGCACAAACAGACGAAATCTCATAAGTTTCTGACTTCTGTCAGACTCAGACGGCCCCTCAAACCAACTTCTTTAGCCGGTCTGCATCCTCCAGAAGGCGCGAAGCCTTTCTAAGAACCCTTAGCTTCTTAGTAAAACGTCAATGCTTACCTAACGCTTACTGGGGTGGGGGGGGGGATACCTCTCCTGCCGTATTTTCGCAATAGCTCAAAACTAATAGCGACTTTAACGTGAAACTTTGTGTACCTTATCTTGCACCGACTTAATGTCTTCTTTTGCATAAATGAAGCAACTTTGTTGAGAGAGAAAAATCGATATATAGCGAGTTCAGCGACGTCACTACACACGTGTTTCAACTTGACTAAAATGTCGCTAAGTGGTAAAATGACTATCACGGTCTAATTATCCGTGTAAAATAATCCATTGAACATATGTTGCATGACTTTCATATATTTGTGCGCTCATTTACGACCCATAGTGACTTTGACCTTGACCTTTGCCGAAATGCTCACTTTTGCTCATGCGGGATATGTTTGTTAATTTTAAGAGTACTTTTGGTGCTAATGGTCGCAATCGAAGAATTTGGATGGAAATATAGCCCATACACTCAAATACCTCGATTTTGACTTCTGACCTGACCTTGACCAGATATTTGCCCACAATCAAATAAACATCAAACATCATTTAAATGATTTGTATTGAGAGCTTTTGAAGGCCTTCTTGCGCGTCTCACTGCACTTATTGGTTCAAAAGGTAACCGGGAGCCGATATCCCCTCCCCCAGTCAATGGCGTTCGAAATTTATGCCATTGACTGGCAGTGGCAATACCAATATTGCGGTATTGCCAGGATTTCATGCGGGGACAAACCCAATCCTCCATATTGCTAGTTCCTTAACACGCTTAAACATTCCTTAGAAATATAAAAACGGCTTCACGGAGCGCCGTCATTGTCATGTCTATATACCGGGAATCGTATTATTGATTCTCTGCGCATTTTTTACACGGGAGCATTCTAAGTCACGATTCTATGCACACAACCGTTACCTGAGGTAGAACTGACGAACAAGTCAGGTCAAGCAGACACATCAGTACGTAATAAAGTTCAAGCTAAGCGGCGACGGGCAATGGGAGGAATACAGTCATCCATCATCATCCTGAACACAAAATGCTTTAGAGATATAGAAGCGTGTCGCACCTCTGCGACACGCCAAACGGTGTCCTACGATTATATTCCCATCCAGGTCTTGCAAAAGTTTGTTTCTAACACCGTCACTCCACTGTCAAAAAAAAAACTCCGGTCATGATTCATGTTCATGGGTACGAGGAGAAATTGCACGCGTATCACACAGCACTGAGGTGATTTACATGCCAAAACTCCAATCGGCGATAAAATACGGCTTCCAAATCAATGCCTCCAGATCGAAAGAAAGGAGACAATTCCAAATTTCACACAGAAAATAAGCGTTGTTTCACCGATATTCTCCCCGGTTTCGTCGTACGACGTGACGAAGACTGGTATAATGTAGCCAACAGTTCGTAGATGTAAATAATTTATCCAAAGCTTGGTTTTCCATAAATCACTGCGAATGAAACCTGTATCAGGTACTTATTCCGCGAGTTACTAGGGAGGCATTTATAGCCCCCTCCCGTTATTTGGCAATATCTCCTAAACTAACAAGGGTATTGTCACCAAATTTTCAGTACCTTCTTTCACATCAATTTGACATTTACTGACAGAAAAAAAGGCTATGATAGGTCAACCGGAAATGACGTCAGAATGACGTCATGTTCTGCTTTTTAAAATAAGGGTTTGCGGAAAACGCTGTCAAAAGTACACTTTTGACGCTAAATTGAATTGTCATATATAAAATGACTGATAATTGACCATCAAACTGCAGTCTCGGATTTGCGAAATTTATTTTCATTTCTTATTTTAAACCCAAAGCCATTTTTGGATTGCTTTAACACAATTTGAAAGCAAATCAGAGTTATCTCAAAACCGGAATACATATGATTGCAACCATTCCAATGAATATGTGTACCAAGTTTGAAGTCGATATCGTGAAATATTATTGACTTATGACCTTTCAAAGGCAAAATTCGACCACCTCTACAACATTACGATGCATACAAAATGCATTACATTTGTTATTTTCTACTTCTATTTATATAAAAAAACAAAACAATGTAACAAGGTAATTTTTCGCTTTCTAGTCGAAAAACAAACGCTCTGTAGCACACTTACGCGCAAAATTATATGTACCCAAGTCGGTATTCACATTCAAAAAGTTCCAAATAGAAAGGGGCACATTAAAACCACGTGATCAGACCTGACATCACATGTTAAAATTTCAAAACTTTCTAATTACAAAATATATATCATATCCATAGAAGGTATCTGACGATTCTGATGATGTTTACTTACATGGCTTACATGACTCGCATGATCTAGATAAGCGAAATTGCCCTTTGAAAACTAGAGCTTTTCATAACGTTATAAAGTTGCCCGAGGCTGAAACTCAACACCCATTCGACGGACACAGCTGAAAATTTCACAGTGTGAATCTACGGCCCAGATAGCCCTATACACGTAGTTTTATCGAAATCTAAGAAGTAGAGTGTTATGGCTTGGTCGATCCGTCATGGAAGGCCCCAGCTGTTTCGTGCGGTGAAGAAGTATTGCAACCAACAGAAGGACTGTGCTTCCCATTCAAGCTATTTCGATGCCATTTTTTTCAATCGACCTTCTCCTTGAATGTACCAAAGTGAAAAAACTTTGTTTTACATGATGTAAAACAAAGTTTTTTTTTCACTTTGGTACATTCAAGGAGAAGGTCGATTGAAAAAACATATAAAATACATCAATGCTCCTTGCACAAGCACTACGATAAATATTACGATGCCACTTAGCATGTTGTATACGTATATGATAAGCGTGTTTTAGTATATGATAAGCATGTTATTAGTTGTGTTGTATTTCATTTGCATCACAGGCATATCAACATAAAAATACAAAAAGTTTCCCAGGACATCACCGAATTCATTTTATGATTTACATTAACCATAAAATGCGTACTTTTTAATATGCGTTGCGCTAATATTAGTACGTGTCAATCGGTTACCAAATTTTGGTAACCAAAAAATTGTGTGACCGATGCATCATTCGTATATCAAGATAGAAGATGTTGCGCACAACAGTAAGTGAGGTCCTTAAAAATAAATATTATATGCATTGTACAATATACATATTACATACACTACCACCACCTACAATTTGAAAATCGGTCATTTTTGTTTAACATTTTTGGTTTCAATCCAAATCGCCCAGTATTTGGTCAACCAAAATGCCTTCTGTTCGGTATTGGATTGGTATTGGTCAGGAACTTTTGGGAAAATGCCATCACTAGCTAATATGCGTTGGCTTGGGTTCCAAAAATCGGTAGTGATCGTTTCGCACAAGGCATACCTAATTCCAGAGCTCTGTGATGTGTGTTTTGCCAGCAGTTTGTTAAAGGTGCAACAAGAAGAAAACCCAATTCATGTTCAGGTCTTGACCTCGATACGACCAAAAGCGCGTGCTATGGTCGTGACACGAGCTGATGCACCACCAGCGGCCTGCCGATGTGGCGCGCTCTAGTGGCGGGGTTCGTCCGCAGCGGCAGAGGGGCAGCAAGAGGCGCGCACCCCGTACACGTGCAGGTCTTAGGCTCAAAATCTAGATAAGCGTCGGCTAGATAAGCGTTGATATGGGCCCAAACGCTTGATATGGCCATGGTGTGTGCGGACTGCGGATGCACCGACTACCAAATCACAACATCCTGAAAGGTATGCTTCGGAAGTAATGAGAGAGGAGTCCACCAAGTACACGTGCTGGTCTTCATCCCAACACGCCCAAAATATATTAAAATAATAATTGTGAGTGCCGATGCACCAGCCTGCCAGCTTGCAGTGTTCTCAAAGGAGTGGGACGGTCGCAGTGATGGAGGGGGCACATAGAAGGCACCCCATGCACGTGCAGGTCGTAAATACGATTCGGTCAAAACAACCTCAATCGTCATTGTAAGGGCGGATGCACCAGCCTACCAGATTGCAGCGATCTGGAAGGCCTGATTTCGCCGCAATGGCAGACAAAGGCACTTGAGGGCACCCCGTACACGTGCATGTCTTGACCCTAGTTGGGTCCTAGTTGGGTCCTAGTTGACCTAGAACCTAGTTGATGAATGATGTCGACCATTTGAGCATGGATTTTTACCGCATACATTTAAGCTTCGCAGTGTTGATATGTGTTTGTATGTTCTTTGACACTTGTCCTGAAAAGCCATTTTACTGTGGATGGACATACGAATATATGAATCAAAATGAATGAATGGGACAAAAGCGCCCGAAATGGCCATGATACGTGCTATTGCATCAGCGTGCCAAATTGCAGCACTCTAGAATGCTTGGTCCACTGGGAAATAACAGGTGCATCAAGGGGTACCTACGCCCAGTGCACGTGCCAGTTGCACCCCTCAGGGCCCCCAGAATGCCTCAAAATGCATGTATTATGTGCCAACGCACAATTATCAACATTATGGCCCATTATCGTTCATGCGCCCGCCTGCTATGAGAACGGCGGCGGGCAGCGTTTCGTTGCATACCGTGCGGCATCGCTGGCTGAACGGTTGCCTGATGATGCAGGGGCTGGAAACGGACCACGTTTTTAAACGGGCGGCCCGTCTTTCGTTCGAAATAATTGACTACGGAATGTAATGTGCGTGTATGTGTGTGGTGTGTGTGTGTACGTATTGCGTGATAGTTTGCTTCGGTTTTCCAATAGTGTGACACTTATGACTTTCCCCACAGTTTTATTTACCTGACCTATGACACGTAATACCACATCTGAATTCGCTGTGAGTGTTTGTTGACTGTCAATAATATTTACATAAAATACCCATACATACATACATACATACATACATACATTACATACGATACATACATACATACATAGCATACATACATACATTACATTACATACATACATACATTACAAGCTGTGTGCTCTGGCGGCTAGCGTTAAGCGGCCATTCTCGTAAAGAGGGCGGTGTAAACCACCTGGCGTGTGCATGTGCAGTGCAAGGCGCGTACCCTGACCCCCCCCCCCCCCCACCACCACCACCAACCCGTTTGATACGGCTCTCAAGGGCACCTGTCGAAACACCAAATGTGGCGTGCTAGCCAAAAAATCCCAACAACCAGAGGAACCCCATGTGAAAACAATTGCACGGTATGAGGTCTGTGCCGCCCCAGTTTGGCCTGTAGAGCTTGCACGTTTGTTTTGCAGAGGTCCACTTGACGGCCCGTGACCAGTGCTACCCGCATAGAAATCGGCCCGGTCGATTGAGCACCACGTGCCAAAGTGCTCTAACGGACAGACAGACAGACAAATACGTTAGTCCGAACTTTTCTGAGCGACCGTCCATTATGACATCGAAATATAAGAGCAGCTGCTTTCCGTAGAGGTAGGGGTAGACAATTTTTGTTCCGGATATTGGTCATTCCACATTTTTATATATAATATGATCAAATTCTGTGGTATTTTTGTGCGAAACCCATCGGTACCGGTATTTTTCCCGTTTTACCCCTATATACCTAAGCTCCTCAATGCATTTGACCAAAATGAATATCTTCCCTGTTTCGGTGCTAGAGAGATAATTTGTGGTTTATTGAAAATGCAGAACCCAATTTTGGTCTTCACAAGTGTGCTTAATTTTGAAGTCTCTCAAAAATAGCGGATGGAAATAGCGGATATATAACGGATATACAGCAGCATAGATAACAATTGTACTTATATACTACTACTGTTATCTATGATAGCCATAGGCGTACCTAGGGGGGGGGGAAGGGGCAATTGCCCACACTGAAGGTCCGTCCGTACCCCCTTGGCCAATGGGCCCCCTTTGGAAATAGGGCCCGAAGAGCCCCATTTTCTCTTTAAAGACCTTCGCGAAGCGTGGTCTTTAGAGTGTTTAGAGCACATCAGAGGCTCTTCAGAGTTCAGAGGTCCTTCAGAGGTTTTTGAGGTCAGAGTACCCCTTAAGGCGGCCAGAGTGCCCTCTCAGGCGGCCAGAGTGTCTTCTCAAGTGGCAAGAGGACTCAGGTGGTCAGAGTCATAGGCGTACCAAAGGAGAGGGGGGCAAAAGGGGCTATTGCCCCCCTGAAGGTCTGTGCGTGCCCCCTTGACCCATGTGCCCCCTTTGGAATTAGAGCCCGAAGGGCACTATTTCCAATCTGAAGACCACGCAAAGCGTGGTATTTAATGAATTCAGAGCACTTCAGTTTTTTTCCGAGGTTCTTTAGGTCAGAGTGCCCCTCAGGCGGCTCTGGTGTTTCATGGATGCAGAGCACCAAGGCCTTTGGAGTATCAACTGGACCTCACACATTTGGCTAGTTCGGCCAGAGATGCACAAGGGGGCACGGCATCCCAAGGGACCCCCTCAGCAAAGCCCCCCCGAAAAATGTCGCGAAAATAAAAATATGCCCGGATTTACGCCACTATATTTTGCAGGGCCCTCAAAAAGTCGCAAAAAGGGACGGTCGCCGCACTAGTTCTTTTTTTGTTGCGTGGAATAAAGTCGGTCCATGCTCGCCGGGAACGGTGCACACTGCTGCCTCCGAGTGTCCCTGTCGAGTTGCACGAACAATAAGTGAGGTGGCGCCTGTTGCCTACGGTGCTCTCACACAATTTCGCCGTATTTCGCCAGCCTGGCCAAATACAGCGAGTTTTTTGTGGATGTACCTGGTGTTCCCTGAAAAATATATTTTTTTTCTTAAAAAAGTTGAAAATATGCCCCTTTAAAAATAAAGTGGGACAAATCCGATGATTTTTTTTAGTGGGGTTACCTTGTGCCCCCCAACCGAAAATTGACCCCCCCTGAAGCGGATCCTGGGTACGCCACTGATTGATAGCAGATGTATAAATGAAACTGACCACAATTGATTTCTTAGATCCTATAGTCGATTTAGCAGGGAGAGGTAACTTTTCAAAATGTATATATATGAATATATATATATATATATATTATATACATATATATATAATTCTTTAAACATCTTTCTTTAAACACAGCATATATTTATACATACACATATTAACCATCTTTCTTTATCTTTAACACACCACATATACTATATATAATATATATATATATATATATAATATAGCTCAGATAATAGACTAAATATATATATATATTATATATATATCACATATATTATATAGTTGTGTTAAAGGGAATACACAAATTTTATTGCAGGCTAATACAAAGCTATGTTTATGTTTAATTAGGCTGGTGCTGATGATTTCGAATTAATCAATTATTTTTCGATTTTGAGTGCGAGGTATATGATCAATTGACATCGAACAAACATGGAATCCGCTATGCACGAGCACAACTGCAAAAGCGAACGTGACCTCAAATTTCAGCTCCTCCTATTTTGAGCAAAATAATGTTATGCAAGCACAGAAAACATATAGGACAAGTACAATGTTTAAAGCACCATAAAACATACAAGCTCATGGTAAAGGATAGACAACATTTAAAGCATAAGAAGGACTGCTTGGTAAAAGAAGCAGTGGATGCAGAGTAGACAACTGAAAGCATCTGTACAGGGGCTCCGCCACAGGGGGGACGGGGGGGACGTGTCCCCCAACATTTTCGGACTTTAACATTACGCCTATGGGCAATGTTATACACATATGAGCGTTGCATGGAAATACTCGACTTCAGAATGCCTCCGCCCCCCCCCCCCAACTTCCGGGAGGTGGCGGCGCCCTTGCAACTGAACGAAGCCATAACATATATTTTGACATGCATCTTGAAATAAACCATAGGACATTACTTCAGTGCAAACCAGACATGCGCCTGGATACGGGATCCAGCTGAGATACGGATATTTGTGTCCTGTGTCCTGGGATCCACATGGGACACAAGTACGCAATAAGCCCAGAGATCCACAAAGATCCCATATTTTGAAATATTTTATGCCGAGGGATCCACTGGGATCCCAGATACAACTTCGGGATCCAGGCACGCTGGTAGGTTCCTTCTTCTTGCTAATTCTATGATATGCGGAGTCCATTACAAGATCTATGTTTGCTTACGTACAAGGTAAATTGCATGTACTATAATTATTTATATAGTATATTTACATATCAATCATCTACTATATAATTATCTAGATAGTTACGTTAGCCTGTGCTCTTATATTTGGATATGTCATATTGGGCGGTCGCTCAGAGAAATTCAGGCTAACGTATTTGTCTGTCTATCTGTCCGTTAGAGCACTTTGGTGTAGATGATAATAATTATCTACATAGTAAATCGACACCAAGGTTAATTCAGTCCCTACATTTGTTTCAGATATCAGTCTCGTTTTAATTAGAGATCCACTGAGATTTCAGATGCTGAAGCCTTGTACGCCGAGGGAACCAGGAGGATTCCAGATCTTCAAGCATTTTACGATCAGGGATCCACTAGAAAACATGATCTTCTTGCGTTTTATGCCGAAGGATCCAATGGGATCCCAGATCCATTTCGGATTCCAGGCACAAGTCTGGTGCAAATAATACAATGTTCCCGGTCAAGTTTACTCATTTTATGACAATCAAGCGTTATTTAGTTTTAGTTTTTCTGTTTAGTGACTTTAAAATAGTTAACTGGCCGATTTACTGATTTAATTATTAATGTTATTTCATTTAGGTAATGCACAATTGCACCAATCCTGGTTTGGTTCGAATAGGTGATAGCATATCTACCAGTTGCGTGACGCTTGTGATATCATTGACCATTCTGCTGTGACACTCGTGTCGCGTTTCCCTCGATGTTTCTGTGATGTCACAAAGGAAACTGAGGTCATCCTACTGCAATTATAAACATTTCCCACTATCGGTGCCGCAGCTCTTCCTTTCGAGGCATCGCGAAAAATATCGTTCACAGCCATCGCGATACCGTCCTGTGCTCAACTCTGTGGCCGCAGAGGCACAGAATACGAGAGTCACCGCACGCGGCATCTCCAGCTGCTATGTGCTGCTCAGGTAGATCTGACCGCAGTTGATGGGCGTCACACAGGGAGCTCCACTGACCGGCGTGCTGCGGTCGGCCGGCCGGCGCGGCGGCTGAGGCGCCGCCGAGCCGCCGAGCCGGGGCCCGGCCGGGCAGACGGGTCAGATGAGGGAGCGCGTCAGTTGCGTGACGCTCGTGAGCTGCGCGGCCGTCACTCGGCCCGGATCAGCCGGCACCGTTTTCTAAACATTGCGCTATCACGGCCGGTTAGCGGCCAAATGCGAGGGTGTTATCGCGCTTTTGGAGCCGGCTCGCGGCTGGCGCGGGGCGGCGGCCATCTTTGGGGCGACTCCCCTCCCCCTGGCTCGCCGGCGGTGGCGGAGCGGCCGTCCACCAGTCGGCAGCTGGCGTGCTTTGCATAGCCGCGCCGTCACCCCGGTCGGCCGGCACGAAAGCTCCCCGCCCGGCATAGCTTTCTGAGCTCGCGGGCAGGGAGGACACGGCGGGAGCTGGCGGCGCTGTCACACGAGACGACCCGGCGTCCGTGTCTGGCCGGTCAGTCTCGACTCCCACAGCACACATGAGTGGATTCAGAGATGATATAAGATCCGCATGCACGCCGGCTGATAAAAACTAGCTTTGTCTCGGGCAAAAGCGGGGGCTGGGCAAGGAATGTCTAATCGGCATTGTCCTGTCAGCTGAACATGCCCACGAAAATTGAGCGCGCAATGACGACGTATAAAAAATTGTGTATAATTAAGCCCGAAGAGCATCTCCTCATAGTGACAGATAATATTTGACCAATGAGGGGTACTTTTAGTCCAAGGCCATTTCCATTTACCTTCTCACGAGCCGTCCCGCCCATGAGCTCTCGCAGAATGTCCGCCTTGACAGGAGTTATTTCAGCCCAGGCGATGGTTAGAATTCATGATCACCGAGTCTTATCTTCAGACTATAAGCCACTCGGTGAAAACAATCAGTCAATCCCACAGGCTCCTGCATACCGTGCGGAAAAATTAATCCCTCGAGAGAGACCGAAATGGCATTCTCCAGATGGAAGGTATGCTAATATCCAGACGACCTGGCCCGTTTAATCTGAAAACAAAGAGCGCGGTCGAGTGCACGTGTGTCACAACGTCCATAAGTGCGGTTCATTGTCGTGAGGCGCCGTGTTATCACTGCCTATCGGCCGGCTACGCGTCGGCGACGGAGCGGACGCAGCGGGTACCTTGTGTTACCAGGGTCAGAGAGGGGGACGGGTACCTTGTGTTACCAGGGTCAGAGCGGGGGACGGTACCTTGTGTTACCAGGGTCAGAGAGGGGGACGGGTACCTTGGTGTTTACCTAGGCGTCAGAGAAGAATGGGGCGGGTACTTTGGCTTACCAGGGTCAGAGAGGGGTACGGTACCTTATGTTACCAGGGTCAGAAGAGAAAGGGCCGGGACCCTTGTGTTCACCGAGGGTCAGGGAAAGGGGGACGGTACGTTGTGTCTACCAAGGGTCAGAGGCGGGATCATAAGGGTACCTTGGTGTTCCAGGGTCAGAGAGGGGTGACGGGTACCTCCTTGGGTGTTACCACTACGGTCAGAGAGGGGGAACGGGTACTTTGCTGTTACCAGGGTCAGAGAGAGGGGCGGGTACCTTTGTGGGTTACCAGGTCAGAGAGCGGGACGGGTACCCATGTGTTACCTAGGGTCAGAGAGGGGGACGGGGTACCCGCTTGTGTTAACACCGAGCGAGCCGTGATAGGGGTCAAGAGAGGGACGGGTAACTTGTCGTGTATTCCCAGGTGGCTAACGTCACCCGTATGAGGACGAGGGAGACGGGATAGAACCCGTGCTTGGTGTTAACCGATTGAAACAAGGGGTCAGAAGAGGGGGACGGTACCTGTGTTACAGGGTCAGAGAGGGGGACCGTCTTGTGTTGACCACAGGGTCAGAGCGGGCGACCGGGTACCTGTGTTACCAGGGTCAGAGAGGGGGACGGGTACCTTGTGTTACCAGGGTCAGAGAGGGGGTCGGGTACCTTGTGTTACCAGGGTCAGAGTCCGGTGACCAGTGGCGGCCGGTCATAACGGTACTCAAACAGAGGACACGCACAGCACGACATAGCCATTGTGTTGATGTTGCAAGAGCCAGCCGAAATGTATGCACAGTTGAAACTGAAGTTTGCAAATTGCTCAGATTTTTCTCAGGACAACAGAGGGATGTTTCATTGCACTGTTGGCAAGAGACGACCGCATATTTGTATTGTTTTGTGGAAAAATAGGGTTTGTTAGACATTACTAAAATACTAAGTTTGCCAAGACAACATTAGTATTGTGAATCTTCAGTGTTCACTATTTTGAGGTAGTATATGACTTATACCACTGTGGATTAGATGGCTAACAGTTAGCTCGACGTACTGTATTTAAACGCATTATTTCACAAAGCTTTTGACTCTGGTAACCATGGTCGCTATGTTGAGGATATCAAACAAACGATAAATAGTGAATGCATGTAAAAATAAACATTCAAATTTGTGACATGGTGATTATGGTTTCCAAAATCGAAGCTTTATTAAATCAAATATTGAAATATTACACCTAATCGAGTTCACTGGTAACAATATAATATAATTCCTCATAGATGGCTTATTTCGCTAGGTGTATTCAGTGGGTGTCCGTTTACGGGGTAACAAGGATAATTAATCCACAACTGAAGATTTTCCGAATTTGAGACTCACCTAACAACTCGCCCACCCATTGCCTGAATTAAATCCACATTTCCACATCAAACCTTCGTGGACACTAGCCCAACTGCAGCCCATCAGCCGCCAGACGACCAGAGAACGTGTATCTACACATGAGTAAAATGGGTGTTACTCTGTTAATCCACGGTCCCACTGGATGCCCTTAAAAAGCCCAGAGAGCTTTTGGAACGATTGCGAAACACTTCTCTTGGATACTAGTTAGTATACAAATTGCAGAAAATAAAACAAATAATTACAGGTAATTATTTGTTTTATTAAATTCCTCTCAGGGTTCCCAACAGGGGCGTCGCCGACGGGGGATCGGGGGGGGGGGGGTCGCGGACCCCTATTTTTGCAAATCGGGGGGGGGGGGGTTGACCCCCCACTTTTTATGGCGATCGACTACCACCTCACACACTTTTTATGGTCGAAGATGATTTCAGTTTTCATGTAGGTAGGTCCTATTAAAATCAAGATTTAAATATTAAAAATACGAAGTGGAAATGGGCTTATTCAGTTACGGATGCAACTTTTTTCGTTTTCCCTCCGACACACCGCTGCTACAAAAGTAAAACGAGGGGAATTTCATCCATAACATGGTCAATGCCCGAAGCACTAAAAGCCGACATAAGTGAGGGATTCGTTTGTGGTGTACACAGCACACACGGTCATATCATATAAGTATAATTTACATTGGTAGTCGTAAAAACTTGCCGGTCCTAGACTGACCAAAGAATCATAGACATCAGGTCCTTTAAGAAAAATGTAATTATTTAAAACCAAACTAACCTTGCTTAGTGATAGGAGATAGCAGATAGGTATATGGTACATACCTATCTGAACCATTGACGGATCTAGGATTTAGTTTTTTTGCGCCATGGGGGGCATCAACCCGAAAAAGTGAATACAAAACGGATTTCGCTCCCTTATGCATAGCTAGACGTTTTAAAATAAACTTTTCTCAGTAAAAGTTGCGTAGATATCTT
Source organism: Semibalanus balanoides (assembly GCA_014673585.1). NCBI lineage: Eukaryota > Metazoa > Arthropoda > Thecostraca > Balanomorpha > Balanidae > Semibalanus > Semibalanus balanoides. Next base: position 429,438 of record VOPJ01016553.1, read on the forward strand.
TCTACATCAGGAAATGTGTAAATTTTTGCCGATTTCAGGCTGCTTGGGGGAGGCATTGGCCCCTGATGGCCCCCTCTGGGGGGTGGTTGACCTGTGAAAGAGCATGACCCGAGTGAAACATATCATTGTGTGAAATGGATGCCAAGCTGTCAAAAAATAGATAAGCGTCACAAAATGTACTAGAAACTACCAGAGACCAAAAAAGTCATCTCAGGTCATCAGAGGTCACGATGCACGCAAAATGGCTATCTCAACTCAAATATAATGTTAAGGTGACAGTGTCTCTTTTTTTTCAACATAGCGAGATGTGCAACGAAGAGCATGGGTAACATGAGGCTTAGTTCCACTCACGGTCTGGTTCTTAAATTACAATTTCGCTTTCAACTTCCTTAAAATACAATTTTCACGACGCTTCACGGTGTCACATCGGTGGCTATCATCATAACAAAGTCCTACCGTCCTCGTCTTCGGTTCGTTGTAACGCTGAAATATATACATAGTATTTTTAGCTTCTTGTCCTCTACAAGGCCCACCGCCTATATTTCTGGGCTTAATCAGGCGAACCCGTAACAATTTTGCCTAATAGCAAACACCTATAACACGAAAATCCACATTAAAAATGTTACAAAGGCTTAAATACAACATTAATGTGGGTATACAGCGTGCCGTCATTTCAGCCGAGCCGACCCCCCTCCGCCCCAAAAAAATCAATCGGCGACGCCCCTGGTTCCCAAGCTACTCTATCCGCGACGGCGGCTCTTCACACAGCTCAACATAGGACTCTCGGCCAATCAGAGGCCGAGTTTGTCCTAAGTTGCAGTACTGGTCCGTCCTGGCCGACAGCCAACCAGCGCACCGCATTGTCCCGGGTTTCGAATGCTTCAGAGCCGTAGCCAGGCTCCTTGCGCTTGCGAGGTTTCCACAGCTAAGCGTAGGTCTACGCTTAAAGGGACACTGCCTCTTCCGGATGATATCGCAAAAACAGGCTTAAACAATGCCTGAGGACCACTTATGATTTAATTGCCATTCAAAACTCTGTTATCCAAAAGCGAAATAACAAAAAAACAATCATTAATTTCATTATTTTATATAGATCTAAAAACTGTTTAGATTTATCACACACCACTACGTTACGCATGGAAGCGTCTTCCCCTCAGTTAACTGTAATCACAGAGAAGGGATATCAACTGACCAACGTCGCTGACGCTATTGCAATTTGATGAGACGCCGATGCGCTTTATACATTGTGGTTCCTGTTAACTGAATCTAGCGCATTCTGCGCACTTGAGTCGTTGCATGGAAGTTGACAGACTCTTTTCCAATTTGTATCTCCGGGAATCGGCAGGGACAATCATAAGACAAACCTTCGTCGGGAAAAACTTCATTTAATGCTGGGAAATCAATAATCCTTCGTAAAAGTTTTAAAAAAAAACTTTCTTGTGCAAGTTCTCAACTTTGTCACTTCCTTCACCGTACAAATATTTTCAAATCAGGCAATAATACGACCATGAAATGTTTTCTGACATTACAATTTGGATAGATGCTTAAGCAAAAAAAATCACTAATTTCCAATAGCTTTTGCCAAGGCTGCTATTCATGTATTTTGGTAACGTAGTGGTGGCGAACTCGTCAACTCATTGGTTGGAGAAAACTGAACTTTGAACGGCGATATTGGGCGACTGGGCGCGAATTTCAAAACGGACTTCATGGGGTGGCTTATCAAATTCGGCTGTTCTTTTACATATCAAATTTTACTTTGAGTGGACAGTGTCCCTTTAATTGAGGAACCCTGACAGGAACTTTTCGTCTCAGCTCGGCAATTGTGTTCTTTGAAAGAGCTCAGTCAAGGTCGTAGGTCGTTGGCCGCACGTGCAAACTTCAGTTGATCGTCTCGGCAACCAGACCAGCAGCAGACCATGTTTGGCGCACAGAAACCTTAGAATATGTACATACAGACAGACGCCACACACAGGCCGCCTCATAGCAACAGGATACTGACTCAGTGACGCATCAACCCGCGCCGCATTTCTGCGGACAATCTCGGTCATGTCGTGACGGTGCTGACGCATACGGACGGTCCGGAGGGCGCGTCCGGCGGCGGTGACAGCCGCGCAGGGGACACAGAGCGAGACAGACGGACGGGCCGGAGGGCGCGTCCGGCGGCGCTGACAGCCGCGCGCAGGGGACACAGAGCGAGACAGACGTGCCGACATGACGGCTGCTGTCAGAAGCGATCGGCCGTGACGGCTCTGACGGGCCCTGTAGACCCCGACAGACGCATGCCAGGTGTACGAGGAGCGACCGCTGCTGACGGTCCATGTTGGCAGCAATGCCATCTGTGATGGCCAGCCGACGGTTTTTGCCGGGCGTCGACAGCCGGCTGACGGGAATTAAAAACTCGCTGCACAATTATGGAAGTTTTGGATTCAAGCTGCGCAAGAACAGTATTCGATATATTTGTCTATGAACACTGGCGGATCCAGTGGGGGTGTCAGGAGTAAATGCCCCTCACAGGAATCTGGGGGGGGGGGCATTTAATACAAGTATACCCCCACGCGTTCCCTGTACTGAATGTGAAAAACAATGATCTTAGGACAAAACTGGGAAAGTTAAAACATTTATGGGGAAAGATAACAACTTATCGTACAAATTGACTTTGCAGCAGGCAAAATCCATCTATCCACAGTAAAACACTGGCAAATTTCGCGCCGCTTCGTGGCATGACACAAGTTTTGAAATTGCTTATACAAATTTGGAAAATGGAAACATAAATTTGGGAAAATTAAATGTCTGGTAGAGGCTCTCCTTGTCGGTAATTCCTGGCCCAAGGACCCACTTCTTTAATCAAATATTAACATTCAAGTGGGCTACATGTTAAGCTAGCTAGCCTGCCGAGTTCCACAAAAGGTGACGCAAACGCAAGGACGAGGGCATCGGCACCTGGAAGCTGCTCCAGCGGAGCCAACTTGCTGGACCGAAGAGCTAATAGTGGGGACCAGACCAGCACCATCTCCCCTAGTCATCTCCCGCCAGGCTTCTCCAAATGCACAGAGACCATGTCAAACCATTTGCACTATTACCAGTTGCTTGTTACAGCTCGGTACATATGCATAGGTATAAGTTATTATCATATGTACTATTGAGTGCTGACCGGACAACGGTCATCGTGATTTACTATCCGGGGCTAATGCATATGCGAAACTACTTTCATTTCAATATATATATTTATATCCATACCGTGCTATGCAACCAGTAAAAGAGTTATCTGAGGCTTGGCTACAATTACGGTTTTGTTTCGATATGTAAATGTCATTTCCAATACCTAAAATTTACATTTTCACGCTGCTTCACGGCGTCACATCGGTGACCATCCTCATAACGAATCCATCGTCATCGCCTTCGGTTCGTCGTTACGCTGAATTTAGTTGATGGCATTTTTAGCTTCTTATCCGCTATATAAAGTCCACCGCCTATATTGCTGTGTTTTATCAGGTAAACCCAAACTTCGCGGCGTCACATTGGTGGCCATCGTCATGACGAAGCCATCGTCATCTTCTTCGGTTCGTCGTACCACTGAAGTGAATGAATGCCATTTTTGGCTTATAATCCTCGACAAAGCCCATCTCCTATATAATTGGGTTTTATCATGCAAACCCGTACAAATTTCGCGCAGCTCCGCGGTCATAAATAACTTAATATATTCTATAGTCCATATCATGGAAATCCACATTGTAAATGCTGCCAAGGCTTAAAACAACTACACGCAGACAAAATGGGGACACATTTTTTCGTCATTTCAGCCGACCCCCACTTAAAAATTATCGGAGACGCCCCAGTGATAAGGTTAGGGGGAAACTGTTATGCTCTACAAAACAAACAACATATGATCAGTCAATTCTTTTAAGGCGACATGATTTCTGTGGTGCTTTCCAGAGGTATAAGCAAAAGTCTGTTTTGGTCGCGACTTTTTTATAATTGCAGTGCAAAAAAGGACCAGGAGCAGTCTTTCTCCCAACACTTTACTTCCGGATAATTCAAGCCAACTGAAATGTCATAATCTGATTTTTTAAAAGGTCTATTGCTCCTTTCTCGGTTTATGCTCGCATTTTGGTTTCAGTTTGGTTTACTTTTCATCGAAAGCACGCCATGGGGTAGAACGTCTCTTTCTTCCTGGGGATGCCTCGTGCGATAAATGTTGATGACCTCTCACCTCTTGTGGTTAAACTGTTGACCTGATCTAAGAAATCCACATAGGCCCAGCAAGTGCAAATTTCAAGAGCTTTCGTTTGCCTTTTCCGTTTGTTCCCAGCTTTCATAGTTCTCGAGATATTTGGGGAAATCTGAGACAGATTCCAGGAGTTCCCATCTTGACCTTTGATGACCTCTGTTGACCTAAGTATTGACCTGAGCCAAAAAATGACGGAACAGTTTCGGCATACATTTCGACAAACTATCGAAAAGTATTTCTGGTTTTCACTCCATAGAAGCCAAGTTCGAGGAATTGTGGTGTTTTGTACCGTGGCCCAGAGTGTATTGCCTCGGTGGTGGGGCAGGACGCCCATTTTGCAGTCCTTTTTTAAATCGACACCTACAAACTTGATAAATAAATAAGGTTAAGCAGGCAATGCAGAACACAAGGCAAATATCCAAGCTTATAAAAAATTATTCCAAATGATCAATGGGAAGAATCATATTTGTATTATCATAACATGAGCAAAGGCTTTATTTTCCATCTTTTTCAAATGATCATTTGATCTAATAATAATGTTTAGGAATCGCAGCCAAGTTAAGGGCTGGTACTTAGGGAGACATAAGTCAGTCAGAACTTATTGTATTCAAAAGAAAGATCAAGTTACTGCAACGCAGGGTGTGAAGCGGTGTCAAGATCTTCTGATATTAATTTGTTAATCAAAACGCGTTAGAATAATTCCGCATTTATTTTGCATAAAATAATATATTGTTAGCACAAATGATCACTTCGAACAACCTTTCTTTACAATTATCAAGTAACTAAACTTTCTCCAACTCTTATCAAATATAAACAAAATATGTAAAAATGCTATCACTCTCCTCCGTCAAAAAAAAGAAGATATTTTCGGCAAGAAGCATTTAACGGGGCGTCCTGCCCCACCCCACGCTATATGCTACAGAATATCACTTCTTTTCCGAAAGTATTTGGTTTTGAGCTGGAATACCAGAACAAGGTGACTGGCCGCAACGGATTAAAAAAACGAAAAAAAACGGCGAGAGGCTACATCCGCCAGTGTCTATGGAAGGGTTTCGAGACAGCAGTTCTGAGACTCCTTATAAATACATATTTTGTGAGCACCTTTTTAATGGATTTAAAAGAATCAGTAAATGTGTCGCAAGTGATAGTCAATGGGAATAGGTCACCCTGCAAGTTGTCTTCAAATTCAACCATACAGGTTATTTTGAGCTTAAAAGAACGAATATGGCATTTGCTTCAGTTTGGACGATAGATGGATATCCGTAAAAATAAGCATGTTTCTCATATTGTCTCCTTCTATAGCCATACAAAACTGATGGACCAAATTGTATGCACGTCATGTATATTGGATAAGCTAGGATATGAAAGCTATTACACACAATAATGACGGCTCTATGCATATATACGCAGGCTACTTGTAACGTAAATACAAGTTTTGAAGTGGCGGGCGAAGTTTCGTGTCCCGAAAACGTTACAAAATTATTATACTAGCGGTCCAATAATGCTGTGATGAAATTACTTACGGTAGCGAGGTAATTATTTTACCACAACCCGTCTTTCGATCTGCTCTACTAATCTGCTATCTCAGTTTAAAATTCAATGTCAAAGGGACTAGGCTATTCACTATTCCCTGTAATAATGATGATAAATAACCATATTCTCATAACGCCGAAAAATATTGTAAAAGCCAAAGTCAAATTAGGGAGCTTTCGGCTTGTCTTGGAAGTACATGTGTGCCGAATGCAGGTTACTGGATAATTTAATGCTTATGTTCTTGCTAACTGGTGACAAAAATTGGAAATAATACATTGATGACTGATGAAGGCGCAAGCCGAAAGCTCCCTATTTTTTTCGGCATGATGAGAATAAGGCTAATTATGTATAATAATTATTACTATAGCCGTTTTCACGATGGCTTATTTTGCGTGAAATGTTTTAAAACATTTTAAAATGATTTAAAATGTTTCAGTGGTAGCCGTCTTCCACGTATGTGAGCAATTGCGAGAAATGTTAAACCCTCCCGTATGGGACCGGAGGGCAGGTTAACATCTTTTTTGCCAATATAGAAAGCGGCTACTACTAAAACATTTTAAAACATTTTAAAATGTTTTAAAACATTTCGCGAAAAATAACCCATCGTGAACCCATCGGCTTATGTCTACAATTTTTATCAAAACAGTGCTAAAACAAAGAAAAGATTATCCACTATTCCCTTTAAATTTGCCCCCTCCGGAGGTATTGGTGGGGATGACAGCCACCATGGTGTCGCTGACGCTGACTAAGCACTGACTAAGGTGAAACATTCTGATAATCTCCCGAAATGTGATCCCAAATCAAAGCGTCTAAGTGTATTTCATGCATCAACTGTACGCTGGTATACTAAGGGAGCATCATATGAGCTTCTCCCGAATAGCGTCCTCTCAAAACAAGTTTGTAACGTAATGACTAACATTTCAATGGAGAGGTGTTGACATTAGTTGAACAGGTCGTGGCAGGTATGACCAAGGTGAGCAGCATGTATCCATGGCTCCAGTCTATACCCGTGTCCGCTGGGCTACCTCCGCTACACAGTTTGTAATGTGTACCTATTACACGGATGGATAGTTCTAGGTACATTACCTGGATAGCCATTAACCATTACCATGATGCGGTAGAAAATTTCATACATTTTTACTCTACAAGAGATTGTTGTGTGCCTGAGCAGGAGAACTTCTGTTTTAAACTGCTGTATTTCCCCAACCCACACAAAAGAAGGCTTCTTACATGTGCAGGGTGATATCATAAAAGCACTCGGTCTTGCTTGCGTGTTGGATTGCTGTAGTGCTTCCATTGTTGCAGTTATAAATACATCATCTTAATCACAGGCAATAAAAACAACTCCCGGTAAACAAGCAAGACTGCAGAATAAGTCGATACAATAGGTACTTAACCGAGGCCTCTTGCAAAATATATGTCACGAAATGCTACCGGAGCATCTGAACGATGTTAATGTCCAATCGTGTTCTACCTTACATGCACGGAGAGTGAATGTCTTAAAGCGTTGTTCGAGTAAGTATGTGTAAGAATGTTGCCATGAGAACATGTGGAATGACTCTTAGGAAGATTCACTTATGTCTTGTGGCAATAACTTCTCAAAGTGCGATAATATTTCCGTCAACAATCATTCATGCTCACTAATTTATCGTTGCTGTACACTTTGACTCGGTCAACTCACCGCAAAATGGAAAAACATTCATGTAAACTTTGACTTTCTCCTTAAACTCAGCTTTTCCAAATGAAAATACACATTAATCAAATCAGATTGCTGGCTATTCCGTCGATCTATAGGAGCTACATTAACTAGAATACACCGGAACCGGAACATTTATGTCTCTGGGATATATATATATATATATATATATATATATATAATATATAATAAATATATATATAATATATATATATATATGTTTTTTGCCATGCTTTTGCATTTTTTGGCCGCTTTTGGCATGGCTTATATAGAAGCCAGACAAGAAAAGAAAAAACGGCGATAATCTAGAAGCTTGATGCTATTTTACCATCTAGAAGCTATTTCAAATAGCATATATTGATATTTAAATCAGCACAAAAGTGAGCCGACATCACATTTTAACATATGAATGAGTCTCATAGGGTCCCGGCCTGGAGCGGCCGGCCGAGCGGCTTTTCCAGTCGGCAAGAAATCGGCCGGGCGAATATGTCAGCACTGCGTTGTCGCCGACAGCAATGAGGAAACCCGGGGAGTGGCGCCTCCTGTATACCCCTTCTCCGTGGGCATATTATGACGCGAAGTGGGCTCTGCTGTCAACGACTGGCATAACGACTTTGAAATGCAAAAAGCTGTTTTATCCCACCCCAAAACTTTGACCTCCCGACTTCCTGAGCCAGCGCAATAAAGTTCTAACTCCACACCAGGACTTCTCCATGAAACATGGGCTTCTTAAAATGCAAAGGAGAAAATATGTGCACACAGGGATGTCACCAATCCTCACACAGGCCTACTCCAAAGCCGACCGCCTTTGCTTGACAAAGGACAAATCCAGCCATATAAAACACGATGAATCCTACCTGGCAACGCCCTGAATTTGTGGCTCCCCGACCTGAAGTTGTGGCTCCTCGACCCGATGATTCACCACGACAAAGCGCTGCTGTGACCTGCAGATGTTTGACTGGAACAGGCTGCTGCACGAGAGCCGGAGATCAGTGTCACAACTTCATCTCGCTATCCGGATCGACCCGTCCCTACCTAAAAGCGTAGGCAGCCGGACGTGCCAAAAACACGTCGCCACGCCAATAGGCAGGTGGCGTTTCGTCGGTCCCAAAACTATAAAAGTCTCATCACAATTTTCCAAACCTCATCGAAATTCTTGTCTGCTTACTCGCATCTAATACGCTCGGATTCAACAAAGAAACCTTCCTTACGGTCAAGCACGTTGCTTAGCTTTTTTATCAGGAAATGTAAATTTTGAGCAAATTTCAGACAGTTTGGGAGAGGGTATATCTCTTTGCTCCTCCCCTTCTGGATCTGGCAATGGCACCCCCTCTCTCGGTCAGCTATAACAATTAATTACAGTTACCTACTCCGAAGTTAGTTATTACGAGCGAGCGCGAAGCGCGGAGCGAGTCCTCATTGAAAGCCGGGACTTTTTATCAGATCCATAACGCCGGCCCCGACCCGACCCGCCCGGGCCCGGCCCGGCCCCGGCCGGCTCCGGCCAGACCGCGACGCTGCGTCAGAAGCTTATATCTTTTCTTTGAAATCCCGCATCCTATTGACAAGCAGTCTTCGCCATCGATAGCCCCCCGATGCAATGACAATGATTATTTGACATGTTTTCTCATGTGATGGGTCAGCATGGCGAGTGACACGTGCCGTGCGTCAGGGTGTCAGAAAGTGATTATCCTGCTGTAGCTGGAGAAACGGCTGGACTTAATTAACAGCTAAAATTTTGTGTGAGGCTGAGAGACACACCAGTGGCAATTGTTGCACAGCTCAAACTCGGGTCACCACTTCACGTGCGCACGTGCACCCTGTTCCGTCCAGAAACTTATCCTGCAAAACATCGTTGCCAAATACCGGATCCTATATATCAGCAACCAAAAAGTTCCGCAAAGACACGGCGTCAAACACAATGCGTAGAGGAAAACCATCCGCCCGCGCGGAATACACTATGTGTCGAGTCAGCGCGCTGAGGTACGGTGCAAATACTGGCTATACAAGCGCAAATTCATAGTTTTTATGACTCTTCACAAATTTAAATCAGTGCTCAGCACCTATGGACGTGAAACGATGAAACAAACACGCAATCTGTAGACCAAGTACCGCTCTCTCCAAAATGCATCAAACAATTAGAGGTTTTGAATACAGTATTTCGCTGTTTAAATCTGATCTGGTTTAGTATTTTTTTGACCGGATTCTAAAACTTTCCTCCAGTTACACCGCCGTAGCTCAAAACCCAAAAGCGGTGCTAGACGATACACAAATGACTCGCAGCCGGCTAAAGCGCAACCTCACAATCCATCTAATACACGCCACCCAAAACCCTCACTTTTTGCCCTACACAAATGGACAGCTATTAATCTGCAAAGAATTAAATAATAACGCTGCACAAACCCTAGCTTTAGTTCAAAGCTATCGATTTAGTCGTCAATTGCGCACGGCATAAAACAAACACCCGCCAAACCATAATCCCAAAAGCACTGCTTTGCCAAGCACGAAACCTCCGTTGGACCCGGTTTTATACAAACTACTGCGACCGGATTTATTCCGGACTCGCTCGTCCTTCGCCGCGTTTCAACGGCCGTCTCTTACCTCGTTAGCTACTCACTCCGAACCCTAATAGTTACCTACCCGAAATCAACTCCACATGAGTTACCTCTATCCAACCTATCCCCAGAAGAGCCCTTTTTCACTGCCCCTCTCTTACTCTCTGCTGGATGAGAGGTTTCCACGCACGAACACACAGCTACAACGTTTCCCGGCGCCTACAATACCTTTCCCATACTCAGCTAAGGATTTTTGCGCGCTTTCAATGAAGCCATATGTAGCTCGGTTGTCCTTCCTTATAGCATGCCAATAGTGTGCCTTTTGAATGCAACCTTGGGATTCAACGTATGGTTTCACCCCCCGTTATCTTCCGAGCTAATAACCGGAGTGAGATGCCAAAGACGTCAATCGAAATCTCTCAATAAGACGCACCAAAAGCAAACGCGAAGTTGTCAAAATAATAAAGTCACATGTCAGGTCACATGTAAGGTCACAGTCAGGTCAAAGGTCAAATGAAGATATGAGCGCTCCTGCGGCCAAATACTTTCATCCACAAGGCTTACGATTGAGGGGACTCATATCGCCAAAAAATGCCTCATCCATATGTATAACATGGCATCTCCAGCATTAAGCAAAAGCGGACGATTGCTAGCAAAGATCAACGTCAATACCAGGTTCACAAAGCTGACTCGCTTGGCAATAGGTACATACGTAAAGTCATGGCCAACACATGTTTTATGGGTTATTCTTACACCGTGCGAATCGATAGCAGCACGCACGTTGAAATGCGCATTCCATCTAAATTAAAGACCATGTTCCTAGACTCGGTTTTTGCTCTTCCAGATAGCTTACCAGACGCTGGGCCACTAGCTTCGAACATTTCGCACCCCACCTTTGTATCCCCAAATTCACACCCTCCATCTCTCACTTCTCTTGTTCAAACAATTGGTTGTACTAGGTTTACTCGTCCTGAGTCCTGAATTCAGCTTTTGCAACAACTCATCTAGCTCAAGTGCTCTGACCCTCAGCCTTATCGAGTTATAGCCCTCGGGCGCCATTTTGCCAGGGTCAACGTTGCAGAGCGTGTATCGGACCGGCCGAAAGACTGCAGTTGACACTTAACCCACCAATAATTTAAAACCACTACTCTGTCCATGGCCTGCAGTCTCACAACTGAACACAAAGCTTTGACCCTCTTCCTCTGGTATTTCTTGCCCACCGACCCCTTCAACTAACCGTTGTACCAGTGACCCTTGTCGACCTCTTTTCTCTCGATGCACCCTCGTGCTGACCTCGGCTACACACCCTCTGATTTTAATTTATTAATGTGCTCAAAAACTCGTTAACTGTCCCTTGGCTCTTAACAATGTAACGAATAAAAAACGCGTGCGCCTCCTTCTCTTCTCCCCTAATTTGCCATATTCTTCCATCTATATACGTCGCGATCGTTTTTCGATTACCCAAGGGGAGGGTAGACGGTCCAATATCCTGCTAAGCTATACCGGCGGACCGTTGGACGGGTCCCTTTACCATTTGATTCGTGGTCTAAGACGGTTGCGCCGTATATAATTGTATACCACTAAATGTCTAATTGCTGAGTGCGATCACAATTTGGACCCAAAACACCCAACCCAAAACCACCAAAATCGCGTTGCAGCAACACAGCATGCCCCTCCAAACTATGGACCGATTTGACCAGTATCTTAACAATTCGAATCGAGCCGAATTGGGTCCACAAACGTTCGGCCGATAGCAGTGTCCTATCCGTAACCTTGGTTTAAATCTAAGTACAGACAACAAATCTAGACCAAAAAAGCTCAAAAATCGTGCCAGACGACGCCATTCTCAGAACCCCTATCAAACTGATTCTGCGGACAAGATCTTTGCCATTCGATCCGGCTTGATCCAAAACAGTGCCGTGTTGAGTTTGACCGAGTTTGGTTCAATTGAAGGGGACCAAATTGGACCGAAACCAACAAAACTGGTGGTTTTGGTCCGATTTGGCCACCTAAAAATTCGACCAAAAATGATTAAACTCTATACAGCCCTGCTCTGGACTAAGCCAGATGAAATGGTGAAGATCGTGTCCAAATCGGTCCCATAGTTTGAAGCATGACGTCATCTGCAACTATTTATAGCGTTTTGGTATAATTTGGTCCACTTAGATTGAGTCAAATTAGATAAAACTGTCCACCACAATGTTTTGAACCACGCCGGATCGAATGTTGAAGATTCCGCACAAATTGGTACATAAGGTTCTGAGCATGACGTCATCTGCAACGATTTTGAGGGTTTTTGGTCTAATTTGGTCCACTTGGATTGAATAAAGTAGATAAAACTGATCTTACCACAACGTTTTTCAACCACGGCCGGATTTCGAAGGTGTGAAGAGATAACGCCCACATCGGTCCCATAGGTTTGGAGCATGATGTCTTCTGCAACGATTTTTGGTGGTTTGGTTGGTTTTGGTCCAATTTGGTCTATTATATAAGACCAAAGTTCGATAGACTCCTGCGGCCCCTTTTGGGACCAAGCCAGATGAATAGTTGAAGATCGCGTCCAAAAATGGACCCTATGTTCGGAACATGACTCATCTGCAATGATTTTTAGTGGTTTTGCGTCTGATTTGGTCCAATTAGATTCAACAAAGTGATAAAAACTTCTTGAAGACACTGTTTTAGAGCACACTTTATTGATTTGAAGAAGACCCGTTCAAGTCGTCCCATAGGTTCTGACATGACGCCCGTTTGCACATTGTTGTCGGTTTGTCGATTGGTACCACTAAGAATGAACCAAGGATAAAACTCTTACCACAACGTGTTTGGATCCACGTCGGACTCCAAATGGGTGAAAATTCCGCCAATCGTCCTTTAAGGTTCGAAGCATGAGTTGTCTGCAACGATTTGGTTGGTTTGGGTGGTTTTGGTCTAATTTGCGGGACTCAGTTAGCCAAAGCAGTAAACAATTATATACGGCACCGCTAGACCACGCCAGATCAAAGGTGAACCCCGTCCAAATCGGTCTCATAGATTGGCAGATATTTGCCGTTCCCCTCCCCCTTGGGGGTCATTCGAACACTCTCTCTCGCAAAATATGCAATTGAGGAAAAAAACGCCACTTTTTAATTTGTTGCATTGCTAGACAAGAACTTGAAAGTATTTGGAGAGTGAAATTTGTGAAATCAGAGGTAGTACCGAGGACACGAGGGTACATCGAAAAAGCACAGGTCACGTAGTCAAAGCATTCAAGGTCCACCAAAAAAAACGAAATCCAGTTCCTTGTGAACTCGCCATACAAGTATTTTAACAATTTGGTTTAGTCAAAGGCAGTCTTTCGGCCGTCCGAAACGCCTCTGAACGTGAACCCTGCAAAATGCCCGAGGCTATAACCGATAACCTAGGTTCAGTCACGCTAATATTTCTACAGCTGAATTCAGGACCCAAGATAACCATATACACCAATTTTGAACAAAAAGTGAGAGATGAGGGTGTAATTTGGGATACAAAACTGGTCGAAATGTCGTGGAATCCCCAGCGGTGGAATACATTTATCTGTATCTGGTCAATAGAAGCCAAACAAAGTAACTTAAAAATGACGTCATGAGTTACTTATACGTAGGAAGTCGTAAGTCAGTCAAAAACAAAGATGTTCCATTGAAATTTTGTTTTGGGTATCGTCCATACTTGGATCTCTTATACATATTCCGTTTTTATATCTTCAAAAAAATAATTTTGCGAAAAAAAAAACACACAATATTTTTTTGATAGGTAGGGGTCAAAAACAAAACATTCAGAAAATCCTTTAAATAAATGTGGAAGAGAATGCATGTGGAAGAGAATGCCATTTATGTTATTAAAACCAGTTACATTTGTAATTCTATTCAAAACTCGATGTTCTACGATTTTCCAAACATTTTTCGTTTCCTCCCCAAAAGGGCATGACAGGACGTCATTTAACGCCATTATCTCCAAAAGCGCAATATTCATTTCTTAAAAAAGGTGCACATAAAATTGATGCAGTATAAGGAACTGCAAGTTTCACGTCTATATCTATCAATGTTTGAGTGATGAAGCAAATTCGGGAGAGGGCAGATTTTGCCTCCCCGAAATGGGGCGTGGGGTAACTCATAAGGATTCTTTGCAATTTTTAACAGCAGATGAATGCATTAAGAAGGTTGGGAGATTATTCAGCTTTGACTAGTAAAGTAATGTAATATTTAGCTAACAAATATACAAAGAGATGACATGTAACATTGCAAACATTCAAATTGACTCTTTGGTAAATACCAGTAGGGTGCCGTATAGTTGGTGAAGAACGAGCGAGCGCAGAATAAATGTGTGACAGATTTCAACTCGATCGGGCAATTAGTTTCTGTGATACAAAAAGGGTGCGCACGTGCGCACGTTTAGAAGCGCCTCACCCCTGACTTGTGGGAAAAAAGTCGCCGAGAGGTCCCTCACCACACAACAAATTTGAGCACAATCGGCTCAGCCGTTCCTGAAATATATAATAGAGGTGTGCACGTGCGCACGTGCAGAGGCACCCCTCTCTGACTTGTGGGAAAGTGGCGGCTGAGAGGTCCCTAACCACACCTCAAATTTAAACACAGTCTGTCAAGCCGTTGCGGAGTTTTTGCAGGAAAGCACTTGTCAACACCCTTCACGCGGCACGCGCCACGCGCAATGGTATAGTCGCCCGCGTGAGTCGGCACTGGTCTCAACAGGGTAGGGTGGATGGGGATTCTCGGCAAAGAAGCCCGCTTGTCAATCAGTCGTGTGGGTGCATAGATTAGATTCTCAAAAGCGTCGCCACGGGCCGGGTCGGGCCAGGCCCCTCCGATTCAAATTTTCCATTACACTATGCGACCGGAAGGACGAGCGCTTCGCTCGCTCGTAATAAAGAACATGGGAGTCGTGCAAAATATAACTTTGTCAGGTATATTTTGGACATTTAGCTCTCGACTAGATTGCCGGCTTCCCGAATTAGTGAAATCGCTTCATTTTAGACAATATACCTATACTGTTGTGTGATGTGACACGAACAGTGTCTGACCCTTCCTATCGCCTGGCCCAGGTCCAACTTGGACTCGCCTCCTGGGAGGTCTCCTGTATCCGTGCATATCTACCATCATAATCCCATATATGCATGGACTCGGTCGTAATATCGCCCACAACACACGAATCTGATGGGAGTAGATTCCTTTCAAACAGAGAAAGTAGGCATGTCTATTTGCTCACCACACGATCCAACATTCATGTGCTTTGCAAGAATGCTTAATCCAAAAATAGCACATCCGGTAGCAAAAATAGCCTTTAGTGTATGTCGTGATTGACATTTTACCAAAAACAGAGTTACTAGGAAGTGCCTGAACCACGAAGACGGAAATGCAAATGGCACTAATTCATTCGCATTTTCCAATGCTGACATTTTCGCACTAGTCATTATAATTGAGAGGTAAGTGAAGAGCCGTTTTCACGAAGGACTTCATTTACCGGATAATTGGGGCGTTAGGGGCGTTTGGGGCGATTGGGGCGTTTAGTTTAATTGGGGGTTTGGGGCCAGTGTTAGAGCTATGACCACGTGACACGGTGTAAGGTCCAAAACGTCCTTAGTTCCAAAATGCAAAAATGTAAAAATTCTGTCCCAAACCCCCTATTTAGATAAAACGCCCCAGCCGCACCACTTACCCAGTAAATAAAGTTTTTCGTGAAAACGGTAAATAAGTGAATATTTGTTGCTAATAAAATGTTACAAACACTCGAGCACCTCTTGCAATGCTTCAAGGCGTTTTTGTAGTGCACGTAATGCAGTTATCACACATATCTTAAAATAAACCTAATGATGACGATCTTTGTTTCAAATAGTGGCTTCAGCATGGAACAGTAAATTTGTAAATAATTGCCGAACACTGAAGCGACTTTCGTTGGATTGATGTAGCTGAAAACAAAACATTTGGAACATGAGGGTTATGCATGTAAAAATATTAGAATTGCTTCCTATTTAGGATCGCCCCTGAAAACCCAGTTTAGCCCAGTCTCCATCGCAATCAGAGAGCATAGCAGAAGCCTTGAATGAGCTGAGCTACCAGCCGGTACATACGTGAGATGAACAAGATACCGTTGAAGCAAACAGCAACGCCCCTTCATGTCAGCACGCAACGGTATATTGAAATGTCAGAACTCAGTCACAAAAAAACGGGGGGTCAAGACAGCTATTAGCAAACTAAACCAAACAAACAACCTATATCTAGCATGCATATCCCTCCCCTTGCTACCCTAACTGCACTTCACAATGCGTGTCCGGTGAGAGGTGGAGGTGAGAAGAGATAGAGAGGGAGAGGAGAGAGAGAGCAGCCGCCGCTCTAGAGAGCATCACGTCAGAGTGGGACACACCCCGTGCGGCCCCGCCCCGCCGCCGAGCCCGATACGCCGACGGAGCCGGGCGCGCTTTTGTGTGCACGGTGCCTGTAGCGAGTCCGATACGAATCTGCGGTGTCAGAGGCCTGATGCATCGCCCCGCCGCCGACCCGAGTCGACTGCACATAATCCGTAATGACATACAGTATCCAGGGAGAGGGGCGGGCGCAGGGGCGGCCGGCGGCTGCTCACCGGCCAGTGAGCACGGCCGAGCACGGCCGGAGCACGGCCGGCGGCGGTGCGGCCGCGCTGGTGGTGGACAGCGCGCCTCCCCGCAGCGCCCCGTGTGCCCGGCCCGGCCGGATCTGAGGCCGAGGCCGGGCCGCTCCCGCTATGGAAATGCGCCGTCAACACATCTGCCAGCCGTGATCGATCGATCGGCCGCGCCCAACAACATAGAGGAATCGATTCCAGCACGGCCGCGATGGGTGCTGAGACAAAGCGAGGGTGGGCCGCCGGCGTAATGCGTCAGCTGCAGGTGTGAGGCAGTGACGGCGATGAGTGACAGAGAAGCGTGCAAAACGGTGACAGCTGTGACGGCCGCGAAGAGACAGAGCACGCTCCGAAGGTTTGGAAACAACTCGGTTTCGTCACAGGCAGCTTGTTGGATGCGAGACTATAATGTCATACAAGCAGAACAAATCACAGCGTTGCCAAACGATTCACGAATTCCAAACAAGATGCCACAATCGCTGTCTGAGTTCTCGCGGCTCATAATCATCCGACGCTATTCACAAGTCACGTTTACAACAGAGGCTGCAATAATTCAGTAACAAGTATCTACACCACTGACTTTCACGTGCTATCAAGATGCAATGTTCACGTCACCGAAAACTATGTACAGATCACTCAGTGCTGGATGGTGAGAGAGATGTCTCATGGTCGCTTCTTCCTAGCAGCCGCTGAACAGCGGCATCGTTGCTGAGAGTGACATCCACCGGCCAGCTGCAATCATACTCAATGACATTCCAAAGATGCGGGCGCCGATAAAGCACTGAAACGAACCTCAGACATTACTCAGTAGTATGCAGAGCCGGAACCCGCGGCCGCACATCAATAGTCAAAGAGCTTTTCATCACTTCTTGCTCAGCGATTCCCACACACTCGCACCACAGCTATCCCCCGTTCACAGTATTTGCGCGATGACTGTGACACCTGGTATCCGCCGTCTCCCCGGCAGCACCGCTCCCTCTCTGTGCGCCGCCGACACGCCGCAGGTTAGACCATGACTCACCACCGCAGTCTCTCTCTCCGCCGTCTGCCGGCGGCGGCCGCCCGATCATCGAAGCAAGCTGCGTGGTGGGCGAGCGGCTCTCGGCGGGCGGGCCGACAGGCCAGGCGCCTCTCCCGCGGCGGCCAGCGGCGGGCGGCCGTCGACGGCAGAGTATCAGTGGGCGGTGATGCCGAGGGCAGGCGCAGGCGGACGGAGGCAGGCATGCAGGTGGCGGCGCCCAGGGAGCGATCGGAGGGCGGTAACCGAAACTGACTGATGCGGCGAGGCGAGCGGCGGCGGCGGCGGCGGCGGCCAGCGAATGTAAGGCGACAGGCGAGCACCAGACGAGCACGGGCAAACAGGGCGAAACGTAGAACTACTTGCCGGAGGACGGCGCCGCCCGCGGCTTGCGTTTCGCTCCCTTGGCGCTGCGCAGCCGCGTCGGCTTCTTCTTCACCAGCTTCTCGGGCTCTGTGACCTGGCAGTCGACCTCCACTTGCTCGTAGTGGCCGGGGTCGGTGTGGTTGACGGCAGTGGCGTGACGTTTCTGCTTGGTCGGCTGCGGAGTGTCCTGGACGATCGGCGGCAGCCGGTTGTCGCTGCTGGACGACTCCTCAGACTTGACCAGTAGCCCGGAACAGCGGGACAACTTCAGCGCGCGCAGCTGCTTGATTGCAGGCAGCTCGGGCGAACAGGCCGTGTCCGCCTCCTCTTCCTCGGCCGCCGTCGCGTCACCGCCAGCCGCGCAGCAGCTGCGACACTCTGAGACCAGCGTAGACGGCGTGGGCGGTGGCGGCGGCGGCGGCGGCTCCTCGGTCGCCACTTGTGGCTCGGTGACGCGGTGCTGCTGCCGCTTCCAGATGTTCAGGCCCTCGTAGTCGACCCTGGCGCCGGCCTCGTACAGGTAGTGCTCCTCCTCGGGCGTCTTCACCTCCTCCTCGATCTCCTCGTCCGACGACACCAGCTCCACCCACTTGATGAAGTCGCGGTAGGCGTTCTCCAGCTCGGTGTCGCCGGACAGCGTCTCGGGCGCGGCCTCGGCCACGCGGCGGGCCGCCTCCTCGCTGGAGGTGGGCTCCTGGCCTGCGTCCGGCTGCCTGTCCAGTCGGCGGCTCTGCGCCCAGCGCCACCAGTCGCAGCTGTCCGGCGCCGTGACGATGCTCAGGTCGCTGGACGAGTAGTCGTCCATGCAGAGGGCGAGGTCCTTCTCGGTCCGGCGGCCGCCGCTCTGCAGGCTGAGCGCCGAGCTGAGCTGAGCGCGGATCTGCCAGTCGCTGACGAGTGGCTCCAGCGGCCCGCCCAGGTCGAATTGTAGTGGAGAACGCTGCACTTTCATAGCCTCCTGCTCCTGTTGCTTCAGCTCCGCCGCAGAGATGAACGGCACCGCCGCCGGCGCCCATGAGTCGATCGGCGTCGGCACGGGCTCGGCGTCCGGCACCCAGGAGGGGTCGGTCAGGGGGTCCTCTTCCGGCTCCGGAGCGAGGCAGTCGAGGCGCAGCAGCTCCAGCAAGTTGGACTTGTACCACTCCCAGACGTACGGCACCGTGGCACGGTCCAGGTAGCGCTTGTACCACACGTCAAGCACGTGCTCCACCCAGTCGTCGACGATGCCGGCGATGAAGAGCTCCGTCTCCTCCTGGTCGACGATATCGCGCCACTCGCAGATGGAGGGCTCTCTCGCGAAAAAGAGCTCTGGTTCCTTGGAAGAGCCGACTCCCTCAAGGTCGGGGCTGGAGTTCTCTTCTTTGTTCCGACCTCCCCTACCCTTTCCCTTGTTACGGAAAGGCATTTTCATTTAAGGAAGCAGTAAACTAATATTTGTATGCAACGGAACAATAAAGATGGCTTTGATGCGCGTCGGGCTTGAATTGGACTGCACGAAATGTGAGAGGATTCTGACGTAGACGTATTACTGTTATTACGCTGTATGTTAGTTAAATCACTAAGTGGGTCCTCTTTTGCTTGAGTTACTGTGTTCCATTAAATCAAAATGACACCCAAATGGAATGATTCACCTGCGGCGGCACCGAATGGCCGGAATTCCCATCCACTCAAGCCAGCCGAGTTAGTGATCATAAAACGCCAGTCATAATTTGTGCAGCGTGCACCGTCTTTGCTCAGACCTGCGCCACCACTTTGAGATTTCCGAACGACATTTTATTGGGCGCCCTTTGAAATGACCGACAGACGAAGAAAACGAAACACGCCTCTTTATTGTCATTTCCTGATTACGGTTTCCGACTAAAGAACACATCCGCGAATCAACAGAATTCCCACGTCAATCCCGAAGCACAATTCATACGACCCGCAGCAATTTCGACCATTTATATCCGTTAATCAAAGCGGCCTGCCGCGCGCGGCCTGCCTGCCTGCCGTTGGGTCAGGCGGCCGGGCGGCCCGGACAGCGGCGGCGGCGGCGGCGGCGGCGGCGGCGGCGGGACCGGCTCGGCATCCGCGGTGGGGCGGGACTTAGCACACCGGTCACGTAACCGGCCCGGCCGGCTCGTCAGTCGAGTCCGTGCCGCGTCCCGCCGTGGTTGTCTGTGCCGTTCCGCCGCGCGCGCCGCCGCCACGAACGTCGTGCTGTCGCGGCGGTGTCCTCCGCATACCGGCGATGAGCGCCGCTGCAGGTGAGGCTGAGACAGGACACGCAGTCGCCACCGGCAGCTGCGTTCCCTTCCAGTGACTTCAGGACGCGGAGGCGGCCGTCGGCCGGGTTTAACGGGACTGGCGGGGCGCTGCCGCCGCCGCCGCACGCGATAGCTGCAGCCCGTGCATCGGCGAGAAGCGTCGCCCGGAGCTGCCGCCGCCGCCGCCGCTATCGCTGCCATCCCCGAACCAGGGGATTCGCGCACGCAACTTCGCGTCAAAAGCCTGCCGCCTCCACTGTCGCCAGCTTCATCAACAACCCGCCAGCTCCACTAGTCCGTTCGACAACGCCGGCAAACGGCGGCGGCGGTGGCGGTGGCGGTGGCGGTGGCGGTGGCGGTGGCGGTGGCGGTGGCGGTGGCGGGCGGCGGCGGGTGGCGGTGGCGGCGGCTTTGCTCCCACTGCAGCGTGCACCGCTCTGGGTCTGTCGGGCCCTCAGTCAGTGGCGGTCGGTGATGGATCGGCGACCGATCGGAGCGCGGCACACGCGCCGCCTCGTGCACCTCTCGCCGCCGCCACCGCCGAACGCGATGCAATCGGCCGGCGGCCCGCCTCGTTAGAGCAATGAGCCGCGCGGCGTCACCGCCCGCCCTAATTAATTCACCCAGCAGCTGTGGCGACGGATAGCAGCCCGCTCTCCCGTGGGCGAAGGCGAGAAGGCGAGAGGCGACGGAGGATGAGGCGCGAGTCTGCCGTCCAGACGGGATGGGCGGGCAGCGGCGCAGTGTGGCTGTGTGTGTGGTGTCGTGTCGTCTGTGTTTGCTGTGGCTGTGTTGGTATCTCGTGTTGTGTGTGTTCTGATAGGTGTTTGTCGGTGCGCGCTGTTGTGATGGTGTCACTCGCGTGCAGGCCTCCGTGATGATGCGATAAGATGGGGCCGCGATCATGGGCGTTGCTGTGTATTGGCAGGTGTGCACGGTGTTTGCTGACCTTGCTTCGCCTGTGCATGCCGTGGTAGCTCTGCGTCAAGCAGGGGGCAGCCAGAAATGGATACACTGAGGAATTTAGCATCGGCCTGTTTGATGACGGCATCGGTGACTGACATGCTGATGGTGTTGTCTGCTGCACTCCTGAAGCCGATGTCCGAGGCCTTTGTCTGATAATGGTAGCTGCAGCTCTGATCAGAAAGGCACTCCCCAATGCTGTTTTCTGAGAAGCCTGTCCGATTCTGCAGTCAATCTGCTCATGTGATCGTCCTGTCAGCCTCTTCTGGTAGTCTGTCTTCTGACGCCGCCAGCGTCTGCTGATGTGATCTGACGTCGGCGTCTGATCCGCGTCTCTCGCTGTTGGCTGAGCCATTGTCTGACATGATCTGTCGCTGTTTTCTGACGCTCTCTCCTGTCGCGCAGGTCTGGTGTCCGCCTCAGAGCGATGATCAGCGCACTATGGACATCATTATGTATCTTCACATGTGCGCACGCGTCACGTGACGGTGGCGCCGGCGCCGGCGGCGCGCTGGTCGCGTCGTTCGACGCCGGCGGCGAGACCCGCGCCCTGCAACACCTGGCGCAGCACCCCAGCTCCGGCCAGCTGTTTGTCGCCGGCGTCAACCGGCTGTGGCGACTGAACGCCGAGCTGGAGCAGCTCTCTCGGCTGGAGACGGGCCCGCTGCAGGACAATGTGACGTGCCCGGCGTCCGGCTGTCCCTCGGGAGCCTCCACGGAGGCGACCGACGCCGTCAGCAAGCTGCTGCTGGTGCTGGACGGCAGCAACCAGCTGCTCAGCTGCGACTCGGTCCGGCAGGGCGCCTGCTGGCTGAGGCCGCTCGACGACCCGGCCAAGGGTCAGTTTCTGCCGGTCAGTGTTGCCGCCAACAGTGAGCTGGCGACGACGGTGGGCCTGCTGGGGCCGGAGCGGTATCACCGCTGGGACAGCCATGAGCCGGTGCTGTACGTCGGCGCCACCTTCACCGGCGCCGGCCCGTACCGACACGACGTGCCAGCCATCGCCACGAGACGACTGGACGACCTGCAGTACGCAGAGTTCTCGTTCTCGCAGCAGTCGCTCATGCGCATCGACGTGAAGTATCGTGATCATTTTCTTGTGCAGTATATGGACGGCTTTACCGCCGGTGATTTTGTGTACTTTGTGACGGTGCAGAAGAAGTCGCACCTGCCCGGCCAGGACGAGGTGGGCTACGTGTCGCGGATAGCGCGCGTACTGCGTGGAGCGACCAAAACTGAATAAACTGCTACACGGAAGTGAACAGTGATCGTGCAGGTCGCGAGTACACCTGGGGTGCGAGTCGCGCGAGCCTGACGTCGGCCGGCGCCGACCTGGCCGCGGCGGCTGGCGTGCGGACGGGCGACCCGGTGCTGGTGGCCGTGTTCTCCCCTAGTGACGGTAACACGATGGTGTACCAGAACAGGTCGGCGGTGTGCGCGTTCCCGCTGCGGCAGGTGGATAGTGCGTTCGACGCGAGCATCCAAATGTGCTTCAACGGCACGGAACCCTACAGGAACATGGACTACATATCCGGCCTCATCGAAAACGGCATGTGCATCAACTCGCCGGTAAGTCTGATGGCCGGCCGTGGGCCGGCGGTGTCTGGGGGCACACGGTGTGCAGAGTGCAGATCTGTCGGCTGCCCTCGGACGGCGAGGCCCTCCGTGGTCCGCCCGTCGCGTGCTGGCCGCACTCCTTCTCCTCCGTCCGCCGCCCGCTCTTTGTTCGCCGCTCTTGTTCAAACCGGCAACACGCCGCGTCGCAATGATTTATCGGCGCCATTTTATTCTATTATCAAGCGGAATTAGAGATCCGTGCCATCTGGGCTCGCCGCTCGGCTATTTGCATACGAGCATGCCAGGTCTGAGCCGCGCGCCGCCGCGCCGCACCTCCGGGTCACGGTCATGTTCATAGCGCGGCCCGCCGGCAGGCCCGGCGACGCTGCCGGCCGCACGGCGTAGTTCTGCAGACGTCATTGCGCTATGACGCGGGCCCGCAGCCCGTCGTGCGGGCGGCGGGGCAGTAAATAACAATAAGACCGACTCTGGCTGGTCCGGAGGCCCGGCATCATGCCACGGAGCCGAGCTCCACCTCCACCACCGCCGCCGGAGCCGCGGCTCCATCTTCACCACCCGGCCGTGATGCCCAGTCCACACTAATAGGCCTGCGACCCGTGTAATTGTATTAACGCCGTGTCTTCCACGGCGGACGACGCCTGCATTAAGTGTGCACTGCTAACGGAGCGCGGTAATTGCGCCTTGTTGGCCACACAAAGCGCTGGCGTCCGGCCCGGGAGGACGTGCCGGCGGTGGCCGGGCGCTGGTGCTAGGTCTGGCCGGGCGCTGGTGCTAGGTCTGGCCGGGCGCCGGGGTGACGTAGAGCGGCGATACCGCAGCGGCCGCGCACCCCCGCGCCGCCACCCGACACCGCGCCGCGCTTAACAACGGGTGCTAACGGAAGCGCGATAGCTTATTCGGCGTGTTTCGCGCGACACGTGGACTGATGGCTGAACACGCCGGTCACGCCCGTCGTCACCGGGTTTTACAGCGGGCGGCCGGCTCGCTATCTTGTGTGCACGCTGCAGGCGCAGAGTGCACGTTCACAGTACAGCGCGCACAGGACGGGCGGGGGCGTGCCCTACCCGGAACCGGCGTGTCGGCACATACATCGCTGTATCCCCGCCTTCCGTCCAACTCAACTTCTGTAACTCCGTGACCCCCGCCCCTATTCCTCCCTCTACGTGAACGTGATGGCAGCTTGGCTGGCACTCGATGGATGTGTCATCGTCGGAGGACGTGAACAGTCCGCTTTCGAAGTTCCGGGTGATTCAACACACCATCCGGCCCAGTCGGCTCATGGCCTCTGCTGCAGGTGACTCGTTAATGTCGCCTCCCGATTCCTGATGACTCCCCGAGCTCTTGTCTCATGTGTCCAGGCCTCCAGGAGTAGACTGTGTCATGTCTGAGTTCTGAACTCGCTCCGGTCCCTGCTGACCTGACTCAGCGTTTCTGTAGGCTCTGGGTAACCGCCACCTCTCCAGTAATCAAACTCCATGCATTCCAGAACATCCGCGATAAGGCGATCAAGCTGTTCAGCATAGTTCGTGGTGGGTGCCCCAGCCCCAAGCCCAGCTTAAGCCCACCCCAAACCACACCCAAAGCATGAACACCAAACCCAGGCCAGACCAGACCACAAAGATTTCAAATTAAGATATTGGAGGCCCATGCACCGGATCCGGACCTCCAGAATTAGCATAACTAAGATTATTTTCACAAAGAAAAAGAAAAAACTTGCAACCTTAATTCAGCAATATTTACTTGCAATACTATAAAAATATGAATAAAACAATACCAACGCACACTGTGTGCTGCTGTGGATTTGGGACTCGACACGAACACTTTCGGCCAACATTGTACATATTAAATAAAGATTTTTGGATATGGAACATGAATTTGGGAAATTATTGAATCTTACACCATGTGCAACCATGATTTCTATTGGGTTTCATATGATATAGCTAAAATGTATTCTTGAAAAACTGGTCAAATTTGCCAATATATCATTCAAACATCATTATACTGGGTTTAAGCATCTGGTATGCCAAGTGAGAAAAAAATGACGCAATAGCGAAACATAACTAAAGAAATTGCCTTATCACATCCACCCAGCACCCATAGAAAACACAAAAAATGCATACCCAAACCAACAATACGAAAGTTTGTGAGTTATAACGCAACAAAATGGCAAAAAGTAATCTAATTTAAACTAATATTAAGCGTTTTATACATTTTCCATACCGGTATTCCATGATAACAGACATCATCGTCAGTGAGAATCGAAACACACACAAGAATAATTAACAATCGAGTAAAGTCACATCGTCTTTAAACTATCGTTAATGTACAAATTCGTAACAGACAGATCGATAACAAATGGCAAAGCACTCACTTGAAAAACGGAAACCGGTATGGAAAATGATAAACGCTAAAAGTTTAAATTAATTACTTTTTTGCATTTTGTTGCGTTATAACTCACAAACTTTGTAGATAATAATATGTTTTGATACTTTTAAAATATACACAATCGTAAGAATTGCGTGGGCACCCACATGGGTGCACCCAATCTATGGCGAACACTGGTTCAGAGCCAATCGCAACCAATGGTAGCAGACGACTGCAGATTATGGCAGGCAGTGCCAAGTATACGTTATTAACGTTCGCTGCTTGAGGGATGCAGGCTTCATGCATTTATTTTGTATTCAACTATTTTCCTGGTCATCCCAGATGCATGTGCATGATTCCCTAAAATTATTATGTTGAAATTATGCCAGCAATCTCATCTAAACATATTGTAAAGTATTTTGAGTGGTTTCCTGCCACCAATACCGTTCCAGCATCAATTACACCGTGTGCCACTGACTGTGCTTTGTACAGTCTGCCAATTCGCCACGCGGGTGCTGACAACTGGCGATCACGATAACCACCTGGCAATGGAATGAACTTCGGGCCAGTTGACCGTTATAAGCAACAATGGAGGCAGTAGCAGCAGGACGTGGCCAGCGTTCCAGCACTGACTGCACAGTCAGTGCAACTGTGTCGCGTACACATGTCAGTTTGCCACGCTGTGAGCTACTGCACCCTTGTTACGCAGCCTCCGGTCAGCCGCCAGCAGGTCTAGCTTACAGAGCTCTGACCGAAGGTATGACGTCACGGCACGGTCCATGTGAGTTAAGTGACGTCACTAGTTCACGGACCACACAGATGGCGCCACGTGCCATGGCAGGTGTGACGTCGCCGGTCCCACTGCACTGTCGGCATCATTCTCAGCACCGGCCTGACGTAGCGGGCTGTCGACTGCGGCCCGGCCCGGCGGCGGCCGGTGCGTCCCCGCTGCCCTCGCCCCGTGTGCCGCAGCTGCAGCGGCTCCTTCTGCACACGGACGGACAACACGGACGGTGCACTGCACACAGTGGACAATGCCGGATTACCCGTCCGAGGCCGCTCGAGACGAAGAGGGATGCCCGGAATTCGGCCGGCGCTCCTGGCTGTTCGATCACGCTGATCCGCCGGCCGCGGCGGCAGTTTGTGACGGCACCAGTTTGGTAACAAACAATCGCTCCGACGGCGACCGGCACCGGCTGGGAGACGGCCGATAGACGACAAAGCGTGGCGCCGGGAGTTGTCACACCAATGCCTGTTGGTCGTCCACAGGGTCCAGTTTTTGTGAGGTGATCAGCAGAGCTGTCTCTGCCGGAGTGGGTGGTCAGATGACGCGGAAAATGTGGCACGCGAGACATTGCAACCGCGGGTGCGTGTTTCAAAGTATGGGGATTGACCGCCCCGACCCAGGGAACGGTCGCACGTACCGTGTGTTTATTCTTAACGTCACGTTCATGAAAATGCAAGGTACACTAAATTGATAGTATGTTGTGTTACCAGGCATACATTGGGCAGCCTTCAACTAAGTCATTTTCGTCGCATGTTCGGGCACCGTTTCGTTTGCAGTTGAGTTATTATGTCCGTATAATCGTTGCATTGGGCATGCGAAAGCAGAGACACGTAACGCCCAAATAATATTTCCTCACGCCATGATGGCTGAAGTTATTATACCCTATCACTGCAGTACATTATAATATAATATATAACAAGCTAAAGGCGGATTTCTCCATATATCGACAAATCCGTCTTTAGCTAGGCACGCACAGAAAAGTAGCATATACGGCAGTTGAAATGGCAAATACAAAGGTGTTACACAATGCTTGCTTTATTTATTTGTTCACTTATCAAACATATCAAACATATTCATTGTAAAAAGTTAACGTCAAATACCTACTGCAAGACAAAAAATGACTTCAGTGGATAGGGGAACAAACATGAATACTGAATAGCATCAGACATCACTTTCACACTCACAGCGTTGTCGAGATGAATAGGTACTAGAATATAACAAATTATATACTAGTCTTCTTTAGACTAGTAGATCAGCAATACAAATCAACCATCCGAAAAAAATGCATCAGTTTTGTTCGTAACATGTGTTTTTTATCACATTTACCGGTCAATGTCTGTCCCTCAAAGTAACCAAGGCAGGCCGCTCTCCCTATGTCGATCCCTGGTGACGCCCCTGAACACAGTCGCTCCCCTATGTCGATCCCTGGTGACGCCCCTGATCAGTCTCTCTCCTATGTCGATCCCTGGGACGCCCCTGGACAGTCTCTCTCCTATGTCGATCCTTGGTGACGTCCCTGATCAGTATCTCCCCTATGTCGATCCTTGGTGGCGCCCCTGGTCACAGTCTCTCCCCTATGTCGATCCTTGGTGGCGCCCCTGGTCAGTCTCTCTCCTATGCCGATCCCTGGGGACGACCTTGATCAGTCTCTCTCCTATGTCGATCCCTGGGGACGCCCCTGATCAGTCTCTCTCCTATGTCGATCCCTGGGGACGCCTCTGATCAGTCTCTCTCCTATGTCGATACCTGGTGACGCCCCTGATCAGTCATCGCCCTATGTCGACCCATAGTGACGCCCCTGATCACAGACCGCATTCTCAGGCGTAGGAGTGTCACGCCATGCCTAGAACACCAATTAGCCACCAAATTCACCGTGCTCATGCATGTCTGGATAAATACAGAGTATATATATCAAGAGTAGGATCAAGTTTTGCTCAGGAAGGGGCTAACGTCACGGCTGGTTCGAACTAGAACATCACTGACTATTGTTTACCATATCAACTAGTTCTGGTAGCTTTTGGTAATAAACTCTGACATAAACCTATATTTTAAACTATATAGTTAGGATCTATGGTAGCCCTCGTCGAAAAATATTCCGAGCTAATATTTATACAAGTTTGTGTTAATTAGAATGAAAATAATATTTTCACTAATTAACTCATACATGTTATTCGAAACATATGTCATATAATACTTTTAATTATAAAAACATAATTAGTCAAAGCTGTAAACCACAATTTTGCATTTATGCGCAAATTTCGAATCACCTGCGTCTCTGCGTCGGAAAAGCGCGTGCAATGAGACAGCTGAATTTTTGCAAGCAGCTAGCCTTGCGAGAGTCACTAGTAAATAGCGTGTTTTTGACGTTGCAAAACAGGTTATGTTATTATGAAAACATCAAAAAAATTAAATAATATTTTTTTCGTAATAATTTGTAATAAATTTACTTTATTGTTAAGCTTGCGACGTAAAAACTATCTGGCTCACTAGCGCGTCCTGTGGCGCACCTGTTGCGGCAATTAGACCATAAAATTCGGTTGTGTATGTGTTGCGTTTGCAACGATTTGACGTCTGCTTGGGGCGTAATTTCTTTTGACAGAGTATTTTCATTTGTTATATTCCTAGTTGGATTGCATTTAAAAGTCAAATTCGGTTCCTGCATGCTACGGTCACATTGTATATATGTAGGAAAAGAACTTGGATTTACGTCACGGCATGAGAAGGCTGACGGTTACAGTCTCAAGCTTGCGCCGCATGGCGGCTCGGCCGGCGTGGTTCCGGCCCTCGCCGATAACGCGCCAAGTAGTTGTGGCTACCGATGGTAAGGGCCTCATGTAAAATCGTGATACCAGCCAGGAATATTTGAAGAGACGAGGCTTCCATTTTGAGCATAAACAAACTTATGTGTCATCTATCTTGATACACAAAATAAAAGGGTGTAACTTTCGTGTCAACTCTGCATGTGCCTTATCATTGGAGAGCGGGATTCTTCTGCAATGGTGACGTCACGGCTACGTCACAACTTGAACCCCCGGATAAATATCGCATTCCACAGCTAAATAAAAATGCACACAATGCAGGGATGACGTCATATCTTTTGTTGTAGCTTGTATTGATTGGCGCGTCGTAACCAGGCGTCTACCATGGAGGACAAATTTTGCGATATTCCTGTCGGTCTCCCGTTGTCAAATGACCAATGATCGCTCTTTCTAAACTATTTAGCATCCTCCGTTCGTTCAGTCAACCGCGAAATCAGAAAGTCGGGATCAATTCGTTTTCACAAAACCATGAAATATTCCCGAATTGCGTGTTGTAATCTTCCGGTTTACATTTTGATGGGCATCGACAAGCACGAGCAACACCAATTATGCTTATTAGGAGCTCAGGATTCCTCCGCGTGACGTTAACGATGGCTGTAATATGACTCACGACAGGCGTGTTTTCTGTCAAGCTGAGACCACATTACACGCCACAGGTGATTTCCATATTCATTGTTTGGCCTCCCAGCTGTGTTTTGGACGTTTCTTAGCACACTGTCATTGTAGCTCTCCGCACCCAGACATTAGTTTCGACATGGCCGCTCATTGATGGTGATGAGGCGTGTCCTCCTCAGTTCCGGCGACGCGCAACACCTCACTTCAACGTCAGAGTCGTGGCGCTCCCAACCAAGAAACGGAACCAAGCAAGGGGGTTGAAGAGAAGCGTGTTGGGTGTTACCCAGAGGTGATAAAATCAAAATAAATAAGACATGGAAGTGATCGTCCAGTGATGAAATCAGGAACCGATCGCTCCGAAAATTTGTCCCGGTAGTTGACCTCGACACATCCACATTCATGCAAGGGGTTATAGAAAACACATTCAAACATTTGGGGAATGGGGCATGTCGGTCAAAGTTCGGCAGATGGTCGGTGCTGGAAGCTAGCGAGCATGCCAGCTAAGCAAGACTTACTGCCGGTCAGTTTCGCTAGTTCCGGCACCCGATTTAACTATACCTGTGGTGTGATTTATTACCAATATTCTTGTTAACTATTTACCTTAGCTATATACTTATGATGATTTATTACTATGTACTATGTGTTTTCAATGACTATGTATTGTTCACGACGTACAATGTATTTTGCACAATGTCCCATGAGCTATGTATTTTTAATATTCTACATTGAGTGTGTGGATATTATACTCACTAAGTGCTATTTAATGTATGTGATAAGCATAGCGGGGCCTGTGCATTGTACTGACTAATGCCTACGTCATTATACGTAATACATATGCTTTAATCAGCCGTTATCCCATGAGAGGGGTGATGCTAGTTGGCTTAGGCAGCACCATTTCTCCGGCACTGGGAACACGGGCCACCATGGGTCCCATGCCCGGTCACGGAAGAAACGTGCCCCCTGCTCAATTTGCAATTCATAATTGTAATATAGCAAAATTCAATACTTAACGTGGCAAATGTTTACCGCGTCCACACAACTGCGAAGCCTTTCCCAACCCCTGAGCATATTCAGCCTGTCCGCGGTCTCGCCAACAGTCGCAGGTCATCCTCGTCAGGAGCATACGAAAACGATCAGGCTGAAGCAATCGGAGCTCACACTTCTAACGTGAGCATGTGTCAACTACAGTGGTCACCTTACGGCCGTGTTCGGTAGAAGACAGGTGTAGTGATGTATAGTGATGTAGTGGTGTAGTGATCAATGTGGAGCATTCGCTGGTGAGAATCTGTGGCAATGGAGCATTGTGCAGTTTCAAGCAGATCGCATTGCTTTCATCGCGTCAAATGCTGTTTCTTGGCAGAATGGTTAACTGCGCATTAATCGTTGACTCCTAATCACTTTTGAGATTTTTGATCCAACAAAAAAGATAAAACGCAAATATTAAACAAAGATAAACGAAGAACGCGATGTAAAAACTGATAATACGTACTTGACCCTCAATATTGCAACCTTCTAAATAACATCGTGAGTGAGTCATTGGGATAAGCTACGTATCCGTAAATTATAACGTGCTTGGGTGTGTATAATTGAAGGTTATTAATGTGAAAGCTTTAAATAAAACATGCTCTATCCATCACGGAGACGTCTATGTTTTTGTACAAAGTTATAAAGCCATAGCATCGGTAGTCCGAAACATAGTACAGTAAAACTCAGAAGATATTAAATGTGACCCTTCCTTCGAAGAAAGAAAATAGCTAACCAAAAACATATTGTGTTAATTTTCGGCCACAGATCATTCTCAAACCATTAGATTGTCAATGTGTAATGGTTTGAGAATGGTCTGTGGCCGAAAACTTACACACAATATATTTTTGATTAATTATTTACTTTCTTCGAGGAAAAGGTCATCTATTACCTACTGTGTACCACCTATACTACATGCAATGGTCCTCGCAAGAGCACTGCAAAACATAGGACAGTTGCATGATTTCAGCATTTTCATGCTGTCAAATGTACTTATTCCGACGTTTTTAGTCTAGCAACTTACCGACTTGTAGTAGTTGTAGGCATGACACCATGTCAAGATGCATGTATGATATGCCGAAAGTAGGGTCTACACTCTGCCTCACTTTTATCGTGTCATATCCTGAAGTCAAAACAACACGTTTGGGGCATAAGGTATGTAATGCAAATCTGACGCCCAGTTGTCACTTGTTTAAACAATTCGTGTCGCATAAACGGTACCCGGAAACACATGAATTCCTCCTTGCCTGAAAGCGGTATCTTCGATTTATGAAATATTTCGTTGCTTGAACTGTTATCTGCGTAAATAATGAACAGCACCTGCTTATTCCCAATCACCAGTTCAAAGTTGCTCAAATAGGAGAGTCTTTTGGCCTTTCCACCTGAAACNGCTTATCAAATTCGGTTGTTCTTTAACATATTAAATTTTACTTTGAGTGGACAGTGTCCCTTTAAGCAAAACTTTTCAAGAGTCAAAACTTCTAAAGAAACAACTTCCAAGCGTCAAAACTTCTAATGCACAAACTTCCAAGCGTCAAAACTGTTAATGAAAAAACATATAATCATCAAAACTTCTAAAACAAAAACTTACCAGTCAAAACTTCCAATTACAAACTTACAAGCGTCTAAACTTATAAAATAAAGAAATACAAGTCAAAACTACCAACCTAACCTAACCTAACCCACGCACTGCAGGGGGTTCGCGCCGAACAAGAACTGCAGGGAGGGGGTGATTCCCCCTGAGATCTCGAAAACTACGCTATCTAGCGACAATAAAAAACGTCGTTAGATAGCTCGAGACAAGCTCTATCGATAGTATACAGATTGTTCTAGGTCAGGTCAAAATTGAGGTTACCAGAGGTCATAAAGGGTCCAATTTTCTGGTTTTAGGACTTTGCTCCAGAAGCCCCCAAATAATTCGAAAACTAGGATAACAAAGATAGGGAAATAATGTTAACACCATCATGTTTGTTTCTTCAAGGCGCTTTGATACATATTAATGGTGCCCTCTTTAGGTCAACTGATAAACTTGACCTCTGTTCAGGGTCATTTGGTGACCCAGGTAGGTCATGTTGCATATGGGACGACGCGGCAGCTCGACGAGACCAACATGTTGGTGTCATCTGAACGTCTCTATCTTTATTATGTCAATAGTTATTAGCAAAACAATGCTGATGACCTCAGATGACCTTGCAGAGATCACTGAGCGACAATTGCACCTGGGTCATCAATCATGAGCTAAAATAACATTATTCTGAAAGAATGGGCCCCTGTAGCTAAGTGGGATAGTCCGCCCCTGTAGCTCAGTGAGAGAGCGCTGGACTCCTGACCTATCCCGGAAGTGGCAGCCAGGGTTCGATTCGCTTCGGCGCTCGCTATTTGCTCCTGACTGGGATGGCCTGCGGCCAGTGGCAGCGGTTGCACTGAAGATCAGGTGACGTCAGTGAGCGGGGCGGACCGTGTCCAGGTATGGTCGGGCAAGTAAAACTTTCGTCCGAATTCTGCCGGCCAACAGGAGTTGTGCGATCGGGTAGTGGGGTCAGGGCCTGCGCAACAAGCTCTGCTTAGCGCGGGTTCTGACCTCGGAAATCCATCCATACAAAACATTCGAACTAAATTTATTAACACAAAATGGGCCTGATCTAATGCAAATTATCTGAATAGGAAGCATTTGTATGTTTTCCCATGACCTTATACCTTAATATTTCTTTAATAATCTTTTGGGATTGAAAGTTTGAGGTTTTGATGCGAAGAAGTTTTTGCTTGGAAGTTTTGACGGTTGGAAGTTTTGCCATTAGTAGTTTTGTCGCTTAGAAGTTTTGAAATTGTAAGTAATTTCATTGGAAGTTTTTTCACGAAGAAGTTTTGGTTTTGGAAGTTTTGACGTTTGGAAGTTTTGTCGCTTAGAAGTTCTTGCTTTGGAAGTTTTGACGCGAAGAAGTTTTTCCATTGGAAGCTTTGCCATTGGCAGTTTTGACGCGTGTAAGTTTTGACTAAGAAGTTTTGTCGTTAGAAGTTATACCTTAGAAGTTTTGTTGGCACACCCGCACGGTCGCCACCAAAAAAAGTACGTAACCTCTTAGAGCATCCATCTTTTCATAATGTTTGATGCACCAGCGTCGTACCTAACATGTGACCTGTAGGCCCCAGAAATCCCTATTTTGAAAGTGCCTCGCAGCGCGTGCCACGTGCACTCTGCACCCTTGAAAAGGGCGAAATCAAAAATCTGCCTGACGTGTTTAGTGTCTACATATCCCGAAAATGTGGTGCGAGTGCCGCGCACGGTTTTCCTGCTATGCCACCAGAAACCTTGTACAAACCAACAGACAGATGGAAATGAAACACTAGCTGTCAACTTTAGTCCCCATCCCATGAATAAAATATCCGGAATGCCGAAGAAGACTCAAATGCGAAAGCATGTGACTTTTTCTGTGCATTCCTACGATTTTGGATCAGTTAATAGGCACACATATAGCAATGGTTTTTCTAAAACTACAAGGAAATATCGTCCGTTAATTTTTAAGCATTACAGGACACAGTCCACCTAAAAAACACACAATACATTTTTGTTTGAATGGGTGGATGATGTACTATATATTACTGACCGGGCCGACGAAATTATCTGGAAACGAGGTTTGCAAAATGGGCGGAAGTCCGAGTGCGAGGCACGAGGACCGGAGCTAAATTTTGCGAACCGTGTTTCCAGATAATTTCGTCAGGCTAGGGCCAGTAAGATTTTTCCTACATGCCGTAATATGCTTTAAGTATAGCACGAGCTCATTTATTATTAAGTCATATTAGTAGTAACCTATTAAGTATAGGCCGGGCAGAAAACTTGGGCAGGAAACTTATGTTTCCCGCCCGACCTATAAAATAACATGGTAATTCGGGTTGGACAATTTCTTGCCCTACATTTTCCTGCCCGGCTCGTGCTATGCTTAAATCATACCCCGGCATGTAGGAATAAGCATTATCGAACGATGCTGGTTTGTAGATATTTGTGATCGAATCATTTTTTTGCAATTAGGTACTGCACGAGCGCAGCGAGTGCAGTAGTTTTGATAAACGCCTGGCCGAGATCACAAATATCTACATACACAGCAGAGTTTAGTAAGTCTTTCACCATATGCCGCCAGGGGGGTGTCATGGCTATCTCCGTAACGTGTCCACCCTGTCCAATGACGTCAATGGACAGAGCTCGATTTCCACTAATGGGGTGGCCGAATCGGGAGATGCGATTTCTTTTGTAGACTTGAAAGGTGCGTCGACGTGGCACTTCTCAGTCTATCAAAGAAAAACGCGTTCGACCGGCGCGGCAACATTACCTTATATGGGCATGGGTTTTGGCGGTCTCCTAATGGTTAATCCTTGCATTTTAGGATAAAATGACCAATTAGCGAGCTGTAGAGGGCATTTTAATCTATCAGTAGGTGCCCAATTTGTCCCGCTGGCATCTAAGGTATTCAAATGGTAGGACGTTCAAGTAGGCCCATTTAACACTATTTGAATAGGGAGCGTGTGACGTCACGTGCCTGTGACGTCACGCCATTCGCTGCCTACCCCGGACGGGTTTACCTAGTGTCTATGGCCTTGATATGCCGCCAGTGCGGTATGCCAGTGCATAATGCAATATCACTCCACGCGCTAATGCTTTTTACATTGCTCGGCATATGGTAATTGAAACACCCACTTACTATGCAAAAGTTGTCCCTGAATACTATAACCTGAATAGACCCTGAATACTAGAACTCAATCGGGTGTTTCCGGTTCACCGGCAGAACGTATAGAGTTAAAGGCTTCAGGTAGCAACAACTCAGGATTTTCTTCTAAACCCAGTGGTCTGATTTGATCATGATTGTCATAAGTTCCTATTGATAGAGTCGCCGACAGATAATGAGCACGAGGTGGGCCTCGTCGCCTGGTGGAATGGAACATCAATATTCCGACGGAGCAAAGATGTATTTGACCGGCACGTTTACCAAACTCAAGGGGAGTATCAGGAAAAATGAGTTAAGGATAGCAACAGTAATACAACACCACACGACTCACAAGGTTACCTAATTAGTGGTAAAATACACGCAAGCACACAGGAATACAAATATTGAGGAGCAAAACAATATCCTGTATGTACATAAGCAGCTAAGCATTCATCGAGACAGTGACGACAGGTGATAGCACATATATATGTAAGATGTTCACCAAATGATTCCAATCTATCGTCTCAAAGAATGAGACCACAATACGTTATATTTGTCCAAGGCAGAACAAAATTCAGCGGCCAGGAAGCGGTTCAAATGTGATTTTATATATCACATCTGCTATACATTCATCATGCTAAATATTGTCCCATTCCAACACGCCCAATACAATGTCCAAATCATGTGCAGCGCCCCAGAACATTGCATGCCATCCGTTTGGGTGCAGAATTAGTCAC
Organism: Semibalanus balanoides; assembly: GCA_014673585.1. Taxonomy (NCBI): domain Eukaryota; kingdom Metazoa; phylum Arthropoda; class Thecostraca; order Balanomorpha; family Balanidae; genus Semibalanus; species Semibalanus balanoides. Next base: position 465,293 of record VOPJ01016553.1, read on the forward strand.
CTGCAGTACCTATTGCTCGACACCCTGCCATCCAGAACGTGGCATCCAGTGCTGTTTGTCGCTGCGATACCGAACATAGCGAGGCGTGTCAACTACTTGACTTCAGAATATACCACACCGTACTGCTCGAACCCGGACTATTGCATGCCAGGCCGTTAAACTAGCCATAGTGCCGCGTGTCACGTGACGTATTCATGTATGCAAATGATGGGCTTACTGCCTCGGATTATCATCCTTCCTATAGTCGTTGAAAATTAATTAGCGTGTATGTTACGAGGTGTAATCTACTTAGTAGCCGTTTTCACGATGGATTATTTTGCGCGAAATGTTTTAAAACACTGTAAAATGTTTAAGTAGAAGCCGTTTTCACGATGGACTAATTTGCGAAAAATGTTTTAACCCTCACCCTACGGGACCGTAGGGCGATTTTTTTATCGCAAATTAGTCCATCGTGAAAACGGCTACTAATAAAACATTTTAAACATCTCAAAATGTTTTAAACATTTCGCACAAAATAATCCATCGTGAAAACGACTAGTGCCATCGTTTACATCCACATGAACTGCTATTTCCTGTGTGTCTGTCGTACACGGTAGCAGGTATAAATCATGAAATGGTTCATGAAATGTGCCTCCAAACTTGAGGCGGCTAATGTCTCGGCTGACGTTAGGCAGCTATGATGAACAAACAAGAACTAAAACTAGAATGTTAAATGAATCCAAGTGTTATATTTTTTAGGGCTTCTGTAATTGGCACCCTTGGGCAAGGTAGGACTTATAGCGAGACCATGATCTCAAGCATTTGATAGCACACGCCCTCTTCATCGGCAGAGTTTAGAGTTGAAAAGTGCACGTGCCTACGCAACTCTTCGTCTTGGTCTTTCCCACCTAGTGACCTTACTTGACGCCGACGCTTCCAACGACATAGCACACGGCAGAATATCATCGGCATATATCATTTCAACATATCATCGGCAGAATTTAGAGCTGAAAAGTGCACGTGCCTACACAACTCTTCGTCTTGGTCTTTCCCACCTAGTGACCTTACTTGACGCCGACGCTTCCAACGACATAGCACATCGTCCAAGTCAAAGCTCATGTAAGGGCTCGAATTCGAAATGACTCGAGTATTCTGTCGTTGTCATGATTACAAAGTTGGGTGGCCGAATTTGACTTGAGGTTAATCATATGACATTATCACTTCACTTTGAACGGAAAGTTGTATTATATATATATATATATATATATATATATATATATATATATAATATATTATATATATATATATATACAAGTAAGATCTTTATCAGGCATGCCCCACATACAATACAAGAATACAGAGAAGCATTTATTTGATGCAACTGTAATGAACGAACACCACTCAGCTTACATTGATCGGGCAATGAATGGGTTGTCGAAAATAGTCTGTTTTCCTCGGAAAATAGCTGGGGGCGACACAAATTCGATTTGCTCAACTTAGTCGGTATTTACGACAACCAGCTGCCAAGTCGTCGAAAAAGCCACCTAGTTCGCCAGCACTGAAACGTAAATCCACAGACACAGTACCGGAGCGTGCGGGTTACTCACGTTGTAGAGGACGGTGTCCGGCTGACAGCGGTACACATCCACTGACAGCAGTACGGAGCGTGCGGGCTACCTCACGTTGTGGAGGACGGTACCCGGCCTGACCAGACGGGTACACCTCCACTGAACACAGTACCGGAGCGGCTGGTTACTCCACAGTTGTAAGAAGGACGGTGTCCGGCTTGAACAGCGGGTACACTCCACATAGACAGCAGTACCCGGAGCGTGCTGGTTTACTCAGTTTGTAGAGGACGGTTGTCCGGCTGACAGCGGGTTAGCACTCCACAGACACAGTACCGGAGAGTGTGGTTACTCACGTTGTAGAGACGGTGTCCCGGCTGACAGCGGTACAACTCCCAAGACACAGTAACGAGCGTGCGGGTTACTCACGGTTGTAGAGGGCGGTGGTCCGGCTGACAGCGGGTACAACTCCACAGACACAGTACCGGAGCGTGCGGGTTACTCACGTTGTAGAGGACGGTGTCCGGCTGACAGCGGGTACACTCCACAGACACAGTACCGGAGCGTGCGGGTTACTCACGCTGTAGAGGACGGTGTCCGGCTGACAGCGGGTACACTCCACAGACACAGTACCGGAGCGTGCGGGTTACTCACGTTGTAGAGGACGGTGTCCCGGCTGACAGCGGGTACACTCCACAGACACAGTACCGGAGCGTGCTGGGTTACTCACGTTGTAGAGGACGGTGTCCGGCTGACAAGAGGGTAACACTCCACTGCACAGTACCTCGGAGCGTGCGGGCTACACACTTGTAGAGGCGGTGTCCGGCTGAACAGCCGGGTAACACTCCCAACAAGACACGTACGGAGCCGTGCGGGGTGTACCTCACGTTGTAGAGGACGGTGTCCGGCTGACAGCGGGTACACTCCACAGACTCAGTACCGGAGTCGTGCGGTTACTGCACAGGCTGTAGAAGACGGTGTCGGCTGACAGCGGGTACACTTCCATAGACACAGTACCGGAAGCTGCGGGTTACTCACGTTGTAAGAGGACGGTGTCCGGCTGACAGCGGGTACAACTCCACAGACACAGTACCGGACGTGCGGGTTACTCACGTTGTAGAGGACGGTGTCGGCTGACAGCGGGTTACTCCACTGAACAACGTACCGGAGGTGCGGGTTACTTCACACGGCTGTGTTGTATTCGACTCTGTGTAGAGGACGGTGGTCCGGCTTTGACAGTGGGTACACTCCACAGACACAGTACCGGAGAGTGCTGGTTACTCTACGTTGTAGAGGACGGTGCCCCGGCTTGCAGCGGGTACACTCATAGACACAGTACCGGAGCGTGCGGGCTACTCACGTTGTAGAGGACGGTACCCGGCTGACAGCGGGTACACTCCACAGACACAGTACCGGAGCGTGCGGGTTACTCACAGCTGTAGAGGACGGTGTCTGTGTATCTAGTCGGGTACACTCCACGAACACAGTACGGAGCGTGCGGGTTACTCACGCTGTAGAGGACGGTGTCCGGCTGACAGCGGGTACACTCCCACAGACCACAGTAGCCGGAGCGTGCGGGTTACTCACGTTGTAGAGGAGACGTGTCCGGCTGACAGCGGTGTACAACTCCACAGCATGGCGCCGTACAAGAGAGAATGCAGTGGCGTGACATCGTCCACACGAAAGCGCCGCTTGTAAAACTCGCTCATCTTCTGAGCTCAGGGGGTGCTTGAGCACCCCCAAAACCCCTAATTCTCCGCCCCTGGCATACACTGCCTGCTGCCTGCTGAAGAGGAGGCGAACAGACCAAGCCGATGAAGTTGTTAACACTGCACAGCGTATATTACACACGCAGTATGCTTGTGAAGTTGTGATACATTGTTTGATTTGATATTTGTGCATTCTACTATGAGTTCATGTATGGCAAGGCCGTTGATTAGGCTGTCACACCTTAAAATGAAGGATACAAAGTATTGTGTTATCTTACTTTGTCTGTTTCTCACACAGGGAGAATGCAGACTGCTGAAGCTGTGGATACAGACATGAGACTGCTGTATCATTCTAGCGCACTGAAGTCAAACGGATTGATAATACCATTCTATGTCAAATAGTCCTGGGAAAAGTAGGCACCTTTGCTAGCGGCGCTAACGATGCCAACCGTGTTTTTGAGTGCTACAAGGAGGGCAATCAATATCTTAAATAACGTGACGACCTAAGCAACAGCTATTCAGTTTAAATCACTTTACACAAGCAGCTAAACATGCCATTTTCCCTGAGAACATGCACACCAGAGGTTATCATTTTACTCCATTTCAACTTAACTCAACGGCGATCACCCAAATATTTGGACTGTTTTCAGTATTGCAATAGTCGAAGCTTTCCCCTAAATCACAATTGTCGTATGAGTCCTTGCAATTCTACAATAGTTCGAATAGCATCCAAGCAATTTAGCAAACATGCGTTCTTTTTCTCCAGCTCAGCATCGACGAGGTTTAAATGGTTAACTCACGCCCGACGTTTCCAGAGTAAAGAACCCAGCTACATTATTGATTCTGATCAGAATCACCGCCAGTTTTTCACCGTCAACTTCTGCTCGAACGTGAAAGTTATCATGATAACTTTCACTTCATTAAACTTCGCCCTGGTGGGAAGTCATTTTGACCCCCCCCACGCCCCCTGAGGTTGCTCGGGAATAGCAGGAACACAACGGCGTGCAGTGCCGCCAATGTTGGCACACCTGTTCGAAAATCAATAACTCACTTTATATAATACATTAACGTCAGGTCATCTCAGGTCAGGTCACCAGGTCACGATAAGTGACCTTACCTCCAAAAATGTTTGTGGTCGTGACAAAACCACATTGTTTGTTCAAGGTATTTTAAATTTAACCGAATTTAATAAGGTAATAAGTACCAACAACAATTCGCATATGCATAGTTTGCTTTATATCGGTGACCTAAGATCAGGTCAATCTCGTGACCTCCCCATTTTAAATCAATAGGCAAATATACAAATGCTTCCTTTTGAGAGAATATGCATTAGATCAGGTAAATTATTTCAGAATCATGTTATTGTAGCCTATTGTTGATGACCCAGATACAATCATTCCTCAGCGACCCATGCAAGATCAGCTGGGTTCACCTGAGGTCACATACGCTTCTTTGCCGAAAATTATAGATGCCGATAATACAGATAGATATTTGCGACTGGCACTACTTATGCAATATAACCTACCTGGATCAAACCTGATGACCTGGTGACCTTGACCTGAGGTCAAATTTTGAAGTTTACCTAATCCGGGCCTTGTTAACGGTCCCCTACGGAGCGGTGGTCACCACCAGGCTCTAAGCCACGCCCCTCTGATCATGCCTCAGCACAGGCAGGCGTTTTATTAACACTGAATGCCGCGATGCGCCACTAAGTGACAATAAATCCTGCGGTTGCTGTGGTTGCTACGTACCGACCGCCGGAACCGCAGCATCCGTGTGACGTAATAATACCTGTTGCTCCATACCCACTGTCCGTTACCCCCCCCCCCTGCTGCCGACCATAGCTAACCGCCAAACCACAGTTGATCGCAGGGTTCATTAACAGGCTTCAAGTCACCATCAATATGTTTTGAAGCGTCTTGACGAGACAAACACGATGGTGCTACAATTATTGCTGTTTATTTAAAACGATAATAAGGTGATCACCAACAAAGGTTTTGGAAGAAAATGTAATTGTGGACTTTGGAGCCTAAACTTTAGACGTGAGCATAAATTTGAGCACACCATTGACGATAGTATTTTAAAGAGCTTTGGATTGTTTGCTTCAATTTGTTCCTAGCTATCATAATCCCCAATATATTTTGGGGTTCTAGAGCAAAGTCCTATGGCTATACTTGCAAACTTGACTTTGATGACTTCTTGTGACCTCAATATTGACCCAAGCCCAAAAATGCTTACAATAACTTCGAATTTCCTTGTCGAGAGCTTTCAATTTTATGCGTTTTTCTAGCCCATTTATTTTCCGAGTTAGTGTGGGGGGGGGGCATTCGGACTCAAACAGGGCAAAGTTGTCTCAGAGGCCCACCGAGGCGCGGGTGCACGAGCTCCTTCTGCACGCGTGAGCCTGTAAGGCCGGCAGTCAGTCTCAGGACGATCAAAGGCAGTATGGTGCATGTGTGGTGCGCCAGCAGGTGGTCGGGTGGAGCCGGCCAAACATGCCATGTTGCGGCCAGGCCGCACCGCACGACACGCCTGCTCTCTGTAATTTGGTGGCGTCTTCCCCCGTCGCCGGGCCACGGCGCGGCCGCTGGTGATTGGGGGCGGCACCACAAAGGGCTGGTCCGGCGGTCGGTGATGGAGGGAAGTGCTGGTCAGCTGACCATCGCCAGCAACGGCCGGAACTCGGAAACGCAGCCGGAAACAGACAGACAGACAGACAGACAGACAGACAGACAGACAGACAGACAGACAGACAGACAGACCCAGACAGACAGCCAGACAGACAGACAGACAGACAGACAGACAGACAGGACAGGACAGACAACAGCACAGACAGACAGACAGGACAGACAGACAGACAGACAGGACAGACAGACAGAACAGACAGACCAGACAGACAGACAGACAGAACAGACAGACAGACCAGAACAAGACAAGACAGACAGACAGACAGACAGACAGGACAGACAGACAGACAGACAAGACAGACAGACAGACAGACAGACAGACAGACAGACAGACAGACAGACAAGACAGACAGACAGGACAGACAGACAGACAGACAGACAGACAGACAGAACAGACCCAGACAGACAGACAGGACAGACAGACAGGACAGACAGACAGACCAGACAGACGACAGACAGACAGACAGACAACAGACAGACAGACAGACAGACAGACAGACAGACAGACAGACAGACAGGACCAAGACAGACAGACAGACAGACAGACAGACAGAAGACAGACAGACAGACAACAGAACAGAACAGGACAGACAGACAGACAGACAGACAACAGACAACAGACAGACAGACAGACAGACAGACAGGACAGACAGACAGCAGACAGACAGACAGACAGAACAGACAGACCGACGGATAACGTAGTTTACGCAGTATTATGTGCCAAGCACCGAATATCTAAGCTGGTGGAGATGTTTGGGAGCGGACTATTTAACAGATAAACAACTATATAACCTTAGCTCAAAGCACAAGCAAAGCATGACCAGTGGCGGATCCAGGAAAATCTTCAAGGTAGGGCCATCCAAATTGCCCAGTGTGCCCCTAACCTATACCCAAATCTTGAAAACTCGACGGATTTGTCACTGTATTTTGAGGGTGCCCCTATTTCAGCATTTTTTTTGCAAATATCAAGGACCCTCACCCTCAGGTTCAGCAGAGTGCCCCCCCTCAGGCCTTGCCCAGAGTGCCTCCTAAGGAGGCTAGAGTGCCCCTTCAGGCGACCAGAGTTTGCCCCTCAGGCGGCTAGAAGTGCCCCTCAGGCGACAAGACTACCCCTCAGACGACAAGAGTGCCCCCCTCAGGCGACAAGCAGTGCCCCCTTCAGGGACAAGAGTCCCCCTCAGGCGGACAAGAGGTGCCCCCTCAGGCGGACAAAGGAGGGCCCCCTTCAAGGGCGACAAGAGTGCCCCTCAGGCGGCCAGAGTGCCCCTCAAGTTCGAGGCCCAAGGGGGGGCATGACCCCATACCCCCCCCCCTCTGGATCCGCCACTGAAGCATGCAAGCAATTGCAAACAATCAAACACAATCTGAAAAGTGGAGAACAATGCAATTGAATAACAGATGTAACTAAACAGAGTGAAATAGGAACCTAAACACAGGGAGATGACATAAATTGACAAGACTTAGGCTGAGGCACACCGCACAAGACAAGGACCAATCTTCTCATCCAGCCCGAAGCTTCAGTAAATAGCGCATTACGAGTGAAATATGACCAAAAACGGCTCCGATCAAGAACAATCACAGGAAAATAACAATATGAAAACAATACGCCACCGTGGTTGCATCAGCAACTGGACAATCTGACATAAAAAGAAGACAGTATCCATCTCTGCTCTTAGAATGTCAGCGACGTGTCGTGGCTGCTATGTAATCGGTGTGCTGTGCTATGCAGCTGGCCAGGGACAGAGCACGGCATAGATTGGATCACAGATAACACGAGTTCTGCTGTTATCTGTGGTTAGATATATGTATTGGATACGTTATCCAAGCAGCTGTATTGAATTCTGATGGCATTGAACTGGATCTCTATTTCAAAAACGAATTACAGCACTTAATAAAAGACAAAAACTGCAAAGCTATGTCAATATTTCAGTACATTTCCCACATAACACACCTATGTGGTTACCACATGGGTTTAAGATGGGCTACGTGGGCTCAGAATGGGCATGGACTTGCACATGGGATTGGAATGGGTCCCATGTGGGCTGGGGTGGGCACAAGTGAACATGGGGATGACGTGGACATACCCATATGGGCCCAATGTGGGTTTGAGGAGGTTAGAAGGTGGGGAGCTAGTCCATATGATAACCGTGTGGAAACCTCTTCCAAAACCATGTGGGCACCATGTGGGAGAGGTGGGCAGCCCTCATGATTACCATGTGGTTACCATGTGTCTGTGTTATGTGGGTTTAGCATGCATACCTGATAAATCATCTAAAGGAAGTGTGCCTACTCACAACGGTCATCACAACTGGTCTAAAGAACACATTTTTCTGAATTTAGCCATAACTTAATTTCTCCAGATTCACTCTAGCTGCTGAGATATTACTAATCTAAGGCTCCAAGATCAGTATGGAATCACACAATTATCGGTAAGCTCCCGAGAGGCTTTTGCTATAGGAAAATCATTGCCCTAACGTTTTCACTGTTAGCTTGTATGTTAGCGTTGGCCAATCGAAAACAGCTTGTGTGCGCTGATAGCAGCTGCCGAACAGAGCCTCGGTTTCCATGAAATATTTTTCGTAGGGAAATTTTATTGTCTTAGGTGCGCCATTCTAGATAACATTTTCTTTACTCTGCTTATAGTGGTGATCGTTGATGGATATCGAAACAAAACAATATGCAGAACGCAATATAAATACAAATTCAACTAAAGGGGCCCCCAGACGTGAATTTGATCGTATCCAATAATCAAACCAATAGCCTCTTACCGTAATACAAATATATTTGACATTCTAAAAGAGTAGGCACACTCCCTTTAACAGGCTGAATTACAAAATACTTATCTACGTTTTTAGATTCTGGTATAGCTCCTATTGCGTTAGATCAGCTCTGATAAAACCTACATGCACCATCTGACTGGGAGTCGGATCCTGACTACATGCATGTTGGTTATTGGATCAGAGCGGTTACGGATTGGTTGCCGTCTATCCTCGCAAAGTCGCGCTGAGAGAGGAGCTGCGCTGCAGCCGGGGGGAGGGGGGGGGGGGCACTGTGGCGCCAGCTTTGTACCGCGATGGATGGATGTGACGACCAACGGGAATCAATGGACGCTGTCGGACATCACGCGACAACACGCCAGGTCAGAACGGAGCGGACATCACCGCCGACACCACGCCAGGTCAGACGGAGCGGACATCAAACGCCGACACACGCCAGGTCAGACGGAGCGGACCATACAAACGTCCGACACCAACGCAGGTCAGACGTGCATCGGAATCACGCCGACAGAACGAGGAGTAACATTCATTTGTGTTGGATTATTTTGAGATTATCTCAGGGAAATTCTTCATGTGATGGGTGGCAGATGGGAAGTTATGATTATTTTTTCCCGGGGTCAGACCGTGTCGGACATCACGCCGAACACCACGCCAGGTCAGACGTGTCGGACATCACGCCGACACCACGCCAGGTCAGACGGAGCGCGCGAGTCGCCGAACACGCCAGGGTCCAGACGTGGTCGGACCATCACGCCGACACCACGCCAGGTCAGCGGAGCAGACATCACGCCGACAACACCCAGGGTCAGACGGAGCGGACATCATGGCCGACACCCACGCCAGGTCAGACATGTCCGGGACATCACGCCGACACCACGCCCGTCAGACGGAGCGGACATACGGCCGACACCACCGCCAGGTCAGACGTGTCGGACATCACGCCGACACCACGCCAGGTCAGACGCTGTCGGACATCACGCCGACACCACGCCAGGTCAGACGGAGCGGAACCATCACGCCGACACCACGCCAGGTCAGACGTGTCGGACATCACGCCGACACCAACGCCAGGTCAGACGGAGCGGACATCACGCCGAACCACGCAGGTCAGAACGGAGCGGACATCATGCCGGACACCACGCCAGGTCAAGACATGTCGGACATCACGCCGACACAGCGCCCGGTCAGACGGAAGCGGACATCACGCCGACACCACGCCAGGTCAGACGTGTCACATCACGCCGAACACCACGCCAGGTCAGACGTGGTCGGACCACTCACGCCGACACCACGCCAGGTCAGACGGAGCGGACATCACGCCGGAACACCCAGGTCAGACGTGTCGGACATACGCCGACGACCACGCCAGGTAGACGTGGTCGACATCACGCCGACACCACGCCAGGTCAGACGCTGTCGGACATCACGCCGACACCACGCCAGGTCCAAAGGGAAACGTGTCGGACATTCACGCCGACCCACCACGCCAGGTCAGGGACGGAGCGGGACATCACGCGACACCACGCCAGGTCAGACCGGAGCGCGAGTCGCCGACACCACGCAGGGTCCAGACGGAGCGGACATCACGCCGAACCACGCCAGGTCAGACGGAGCGCGAGTCGGCCGACCACCACCGCCAGGTCGGACGGAGCGCGAGTCGCCGACACACGCCAGGTCAGACGGAGCGGACATCACGCCGACACCACGCCAGGTCAGGACGGAGCGGACATCACGCCGACACCACGCCAGGTCAGACGGAGCGCGAGTCGCCGACACCACGCCAGGTCAGACGTGTCGGACATCACGCCGACACCACGCCAGGTCAGACGGAGCGCGAGTCGCCCGACACCACGCCAGGGTTCAGACGGAGCGGACAATCCGCCGGACACCACGCCAGGTCAGACGGACGGACAATCACGCCGACACCACGCCAGGTCAGACGTGTCGGACATCACGCCGACACCACGGCCAGGTCGACCGTGTCGGAACATCACGCCGACACCACGCCAGGTCAGACGAGCGGACATCACGCCGACACCACGCCCAGGTCAGACGGGACGGACATCACGCCGACCACCACGCCAGGGTCAGACGGAGCGGACATCACGCCGACACCACGCCAGGTCAGACGGAAGCGGACATCACCCGACACCACGCCCCAGGTCCAGGGACGTGTCGGGACATCACGCCGACACCACGCCAGGTCAGACGTGTCGGACATCAACGCCGACAACCACGCCAGGTCAGACGGAAGCGCGAGTCGCCGGACTGAGACGGTAGCCGTGTCAGGAGAGGTCCAGGGGATCAGGAGGGGGACAGGAGGGGACGTTGAGGTGGTAGGAGGAGAAGGAGAGTGTTCATGAAGGGGCAGCATGAAAGGCAGAAGGCGTCAGGAGGGACATGAGGGGGCAGCAAGGGGCAGCGAGGGCGTTAGGAGGGGGTAGAATGGGGGCATGAGGGGCAGAAGGGCGTCAAAAGGGAACATGATGGGACAGGAGGGCGTCAGAAGGGGGCAGGAAGGGACAGGAGGGGACAGCAGGGAGTCAGAGTCGGAAGAGATCGGCACATATGAAGAGCCTTTCTTACTGGACAGCCTTTTACGTCTCCTGTCATGTCTGATAAGCGGTTGAATTCCATTTCCATTTGGATTGAATGCGTTTTAACGTTAAAGAGTGGGTGACACTATTGTAAATACATAAATACAAATGAGAAGAGACTCTCCTATTGCCTTACCACTGACACGTTCAGTTAAGGCCAAATAATGTAATTGAGACAAAAACACATCTCGGAAGCCCAATGTTGAAAAGACTGTCTACTGAGCGTTGTACAGGACAAAAAGGAAAAGTACTGTTCACTGACCGTGTCCGCGAACACGTCAATTGACCGAACTGAACCACTCTGGACAGACAGCCCCCAGTACCTACTGCGTCGCGTCGACTTAATCCAGCATATGCGAAAACCCACATCAAGGCCTTTTATCAAGAGCAATAGGCACGCTACTGCATTATTAATCATCCTCGCAAAAGTGCTAATCAATCATGATGAAAGTACCCTGGTGTCACCAACACCATTATTGATCATCAAATCATCAAAGTATCTGGAAAGTGTACCAGTGTAAGTAAGCCAAGCGGCGCGAAATATTTACGGATTCGCCTGATGAAACCCAGAAATAACGGCGGTAAGCCTTGGAGAGGATAAGAAGCTAAAAATATTATTCATTCCATTCAGCGTGACGACGAACCGAAGACGATGACGATGGATTTATTATTACGTCTAGGAAAGTTATTAATTATTTGGATGGCTGGCATGATGGACATTATTGTCTCTGACATGAGGTGTTGTGACATCATTGTGTCATGTATAACTGTGGTGACATAGTTATACAGGTCACTGTAAGGCTAGCTCCGGATTACCTATACCTAAATGTCATGTCCGTTTCCTTGACCCTGGGTGGGCCGGGTCCCCCCTCGTGGTGACTTCTGTTGTGTCTGTATTTTAAATTTGTTACAATATGTTAGGATTATGTTATCATTAGTTAGGCATGACATAGTCTTAATTCCTGAATGTTTGTATTACTTTCACATATGAATACTGTGTTAGTCTATCATGCATTCTATATATCATAGCAGTGGACAGTCATACTGGAGGATACCATCATCACTTTTGTCATGAGTGGAATCTGTATTTGTATTTGGTGTCATTCAAAAATATTTTAGGCAATGTTCAAGGACCTTATGATAACAGTGATGTTGAAAGCTTGTCTATTTTAAATAAATCTTTTTGACTCTAAAATAAATATTTGGCATGTTATTGATCATTTTAACACAAATTTTATTATTACGATGGCGATCGATGTGACGTTGCGAAGCGGTGTAAAATTTACATTTTAGGTCGTGGAAAACGAAATTTTAATATTGGAGCAGATCGTGAGTGCAGCCAAACCTCATGGTAATCCCTTGTCCTGGTTGCACATCTCGGTATGATGAAAACTATTGAAATGAAGGTAGTTTTTCAGATACGTTAGCCTCGGATAATAAATCACGGTGACCGGTGAGAGTCGGCGCTCAATAGAACATATGGTAATCATAAATATATACATATGTACCGAGCTGTAACAAACAACTGGTAACAGTGCAAATGGTTTCAAAGCAGCCAGAGGCAGAACGATTTTTTTCGCGCATTATTGGTCCCTGTGGATGTGGAGGAGCCTGAGTGGAAATAGCTTGGAGAGATGGTCCTGGTCTGGTCCCTAGCCCCACTAATGGTCTTCGGTCCAGCAAGTTGGGCACAGCAGCTTCGGGCTTCGGGCCCGCTTGAAAGCAAATATTTTATGAAGAGAGTAGTCCCTGGGGCTAGCAGCTACCGGCAAGGAGAGCCTCTGCATGAGCCAAAGGCATTTATTTTCCCATTCTCCAAATTTGTATAAGAAATTGCACAACTTTTGTCGTGCCTTGAAGGGGCGCAACATTTTTCTTTTTATTATTAAGTTGATAGCTGGATTTTGACTGCCGCAAAGGCGATTTTTACGATAAATTAGCCGTTTTCACGATTAATTATTTTGCGCGAAATGTTTTAAAACATTTTAAAATGTTTTAGTAACAGCCGTTTTTACGATGGACTAATTTGCGACCAAATGTTTTAACCCTCGACCTACGGGACCGTAGGACGAGGGTAAAGACATTACTCGCAAATTAATCCATCGTGAAAACGGCTACTGGGGTATTCCAGGACAGATCGACACCCTACAACTCAGATTTCGATACAAGTCCGTTGTAGGGGTTATCTGGGGCGCTGAATCGTACTGTGCAAGTTTCAGCTAGATTGAAGCTACGGCTGCCGAGTTATAGCCTTCGGCATTTTCGTAAGGGCACCTTGCATGACTTAGCCAGTTAGCCAATAACTCCACAACAAATTATCAAATTCCTAGAAAACCATATATTTTCTGAATGACAATAAAGTAAGGAACATCATTCCATGCCCAGTTTCTCTTTAAATGTTGATTCTGATGAAATGACCTTTTACCTCTGGTGTCCTGACCTGACCTTGAAACGAGCGCAGTAAAAATAATGTTGTTTTATATTTTTATAATATTCTTAGGTAAGCTGTCTTTGCACAGGATAAACATTGGAGATGGGTATTTTCTATAAATTTACTTTTTAATTGTTCAAGTTAACTCGTTGTCTCTTTTCACCAACACAAAATTATTAATTTGTCCCATGATGGCATTTAATTCGGCTTATAAGTCACACGAATGTTTCGGGTTGCAATATAAGCCCCTTCGAGGTTAATTAGAGTGAATTTATTTATTTACCAGGTGAAATTGTTGAACAGTGACCTCTACAAGGACAGCTGAGGTCATCTGAGGTCACCAGCAACATTTTGCCACCAACTCTTGATATAATATAGATAGAGACGTGAAAATTACACCACTGTGTTTGTGTCGTCGATTTGCGTCGCCTGATATGCAACATGACTTACCTGGGTCACCACATGACCCAGGTAAATGTGATTTTTCAAAGGTCAAAGGTCGAATTTTGAAGTTGACTTAGCCAGGTCACCAGTAACATATTTCGAAGTGCCTTGACAAGAAAAACACGATGGTGTTAGAAGTTTTGCTATATGTTCAATTACAAAAATGTATGCACGAAAAACTGTTTTTACTAGCAACAACAAACAACTTCAACATGTTCGTGAATAACGTTTCGGAGATAGAACATAGAGATACAATAATTTTGACAGCATCGTGTTCGTCTTGTCAAGGCGCTTCGAATAATGTTAATGGTGACCTGTATAGGTCAACTTCAAAATTTGACCTTTGGTCAAGGTCATTTGGTGAGCCAGGTAGGTCATGTTGCATATCGGGCGGCGTGAATCAAAGATACAAACACAGTGGTGTAATTTTCACGTCTCTATCTATATTATATTAAGAGTTGGTTGCAAAATGTTGCTGGTGACCTCAGATGACCTCTGCTGACCTTGCAGAGGTCACTGAGCAACAAATTCACCTGGTAAATCAATAAGTTCACTCAAATTAAACTCTAAGTGGCTTATAATGCAGCCTAAAACTTCGTGTGACACATAAGCCGCATTCAGTGCCTTCGTGGGACAAATTAATAATTTTGTGTTGGTGAAAATAAAAAATAGTTAATTTGAGCAATTAAAAAGTATATTTATAGAAAATACATATCTCCAATTTTTATCCTGTGCAAAGACAGCTCACATAAGAATATTATGAAAATATAAAACAACATTATTTTTACTGCGCTCGTTTAACCCGCGCGGCGTAGGGGGGGGGGGGTAAATATTACCCCCCTCCCGTATTTCCGCAATAACTTGAAAACCGTAACAAGATAACGCAAAGTTTTCAGTGCCTTATCCAGCATCAATTGACGTCTTCCTTAAAAATGTTCATCTAAACAAGTTCAGAACTTTGGAAGATAATGACGTTTTGATGACGTCATGTCATTGCCCATTTTTGGTTGAATACGATAAATGTTTGATGCATCGTAGAAAACAATAGCTTTAAAGAAATCACAAAACGCAAAACAGTGTTTATAAGAAAGGAAATTTATTTATCTACAAGATGGCAATTCGGATATTCCAAAATGTTTGGTTTTGACCCCCCCCAAAAAAAAAAAGATCAGAAATTTCCCCCAAAAATTTTGGGAAATTCCAGTATCTAAAAAACCGGAATAATTTATATGAGAACCAGGTGTAATGAATACCCAGACCAAATTTCAAAGTAATAGCTTTCATTTTTCAGTGACAATTTTCTCTCCAAGCATAAAAAGGTAATGACGTCATTTTTTCAAAATAACGTTTTTTTTGGATTTTGTTTACCCTCATACGTATATAAATGTCTTTTTGTGTTTAATGAGACAAAACAAACCTAGAAACATGCATTATTTATCAGGATTAGATCAGTTTTTCAGTTTTGACCTTAGATGACCTTTGACGGGGTCAAGTTGTAAAAATGACTGTTTCTATCGATTCTTACGTGCAAAATAACCCTAAAACATGTTCACAAGGCTTGCTTTGACCTCTTCGTGACAGTGACCTTTTTGTGACCTGACCTTGACCTTGACATTTGCATGCAATTTCACTTTTACTTAATGCAATAGATGTATTACACCTTTGAGAGCTGTATGTGTATTGACAGTCTTAATCAAAGGATTTTAATTGTAAGTATGAACCATTAACTCAATTAAACTCGGAACTTTCCATATGACCTGACCGTGACCTTACATTTGACCGAATTTGAAAAATGTCGGGTATGCATTCGATTCGTTTCTTGAGAGCTTTCGATCGCCGTCTTGCGCGTCTCGCTGCGGTCATTGGTTCGGAAGATAACAGGGGGGGGGGTAATATTTACCCCCCCTACGCCGCGCGTTCGGCTAGAGACCCCTACGCCGCGCGGGTTAAAGGTCAGGTCAGGTCACCAGAGATCAAAGGTCATTTGATCAGAATCAACACAAAAATAAGAGCTGGGTCTGGATTCTGGAATGATGTTCCTTACTTCATTGTCATTCAGAAAATATGTCGTTTTCTAGGAATTGGATAATTTGTTGTGGAGTTATTGGCTAGTTGGCTAAGTCACGAAAGGTGCCCTCACAAAAATGCCGGAGGCTATAACTCGGCAGCCGTAGCTCCAATCAAGCTGAAACTTGCACAGCGCGATTCAGCATCCCCATATAACCCATAAAACGGAGTTTTATTGAAATCGGAGATGTAGGGTGTAAATTTGGGGGTTTCGCTTGTCGATCTTTCCTGGAATTTTAACTACTAAAACATTTTAAATTTGTAAAATGTTTTAAAACATTTCGCGCAAGATAAGCCATCGTGAAAACGGCTATTGTTAACTTTGCCCGCAAGAAGTAAGAGGGTCAACCCCTCCGCCTGCTGAGAGGGGGTCCGGACCCCCTTCCCCTCTCCCCTTCGGTGACGCCCTTGCTTGTGCTGGCCGTTTTGGGGAGGCCAAAACATAGTTTGGCCTTACGACTTGAGCGTTTGGGGAGGGCATGGCCTCGGTGCCCACCCACTGGATCCGCCAGTGCGGCGAAGAAGCAGACACAGCCATCGCATTGACAGCACAAGGGCTATGTGACTATGTGCAGTGCTTGCAACTAAAATGCCATTCAAAGTAGAGTGGAGTACATGATAGCCCGCACATTTTGTCAGTTCATAATTCATTTTAAAGGGAAATATAGCACCTTGGGAAAAGTATGTAAAATGATGGAAGAAGAATGCCCTGATTAATTACAGGTCCTGGCATTCATTTTTTGCGAAAAAAGTCAGAATTTGTTGTAATTTGAAAAATAGTAATATGTTTACATGTGACGTCACAACAAATCTTGCGTCACCAAATGCAGTTGTGACGGTCACAATGAGCTGATCAGCTGCTGTGCCGGCACCGCACGATGCGGCCGTCGTCCCAGCCAGTCGGTTTCACGTTACCGCCGATTGCACCACCGGTTACGTGAAACCAGCGGACTGGCTTGGGACGACCGCGCGCTCGCTCGCGCCGGGTAGGGAATGCCGACATGGGGGCACGCATACGTGAACAGGGGGAGTAACTTACTTGATGACGTATGCGATACTCACGGGATTTTTGTGACGTTTTTGAAATATGACACATATGACCAACGGTTTTGCGTTTCAACTCAGCAACTAGGTCGTTTTTTGGAAGAAAAAATTTCAGATTTAGAGGTTTCTTTCAGAACACCCGACAATCTGGCTATCTCAGTTAAAAACTAATGTTAAAGGTGCTATATTCCCTTTAAGATGCAGCGACAGCACTAGGGAGAGGGGGAGGGGGGGGGGGATTGGGGCATCAGCTCGAGACAGGATGGAAATCGACCGAAAAAGGTCGGCAACCACTGGACAAGATTCCATTTCTGAATTAATTCATTATTAGATTGGATTTTCTATTCACAATGCTCATCACAGCCATCCAATATATATTAGATTGGATTGCATCAGAAAATGAGAAAACTGATATCTCGAGCATCAGGAGCACCGCGAAGAGGTATTATGTTGCCTAATGATTGGCAAACAAGCTGCGTTATGAGACCTCCACTAATGATAGTCATTCTGGAAATGATCTTATGCGTAACATGAGCTATTGGGAACGTAGCTGTTTTAATGCAACAAAATAGGCCGGATAGGATTCCGCTGATTTCTCGTTCTACAAACGACTGAGTGTGAGTACCTAATGTCCTATAACAATAGCCCAATCAGTTACTGCATCGATGTCTTGACATCAAATGATGTCTTGACATCAAATGAAACCGCAAGCATTCAGTTATCCTGTCGTGTTACTATATAGCAACACAAATGATGGTACCATCATTTTTAAGTTCAGTTTACTGACAAGTACTAGTGTATTCTCACGAGGTACTAGTGTATCCTCATATTAAGTACCTGTTAAGGTATTTTAAGATATATCTTAACATAAAATTAAGGATGTAAAGAAATATTAAATTGAATGCATAAATGAAATTACCAGATAGATAATACCTACGGTTTCTGAAGGACAATGCTCACCAACTTACATAAATGGAGGTTAAAAAGCTAATTTGATGTCAAGTTCTAACTGCATTGGAGATTACATCCTCTTAGACATATTTGAGAACGTTTTGACTAACCGGCTGTGCCTTGGAAGACCATCTGTTTTAATTAATACCGTTTCGTCTGCGGTCACCACTTGAGTCAAGACGGCCAACAGACATTACATCTTTTGCAGGAACCTTAGGGACACGGTCGAGAAACTTTTTAAAGTCAGGTCGCAAGCACGACCATGATTGATATGCAACGTCCAACGACATGGCAGGAAAGTAGGCAAATCATTCATGATATGCAATAGCCGTAACTCCATTGGACATGTTTGAAAATCACACTGCTTTTTAGCTGTTTTTATGCAACAACATAGCCCGGATAGGATTCCGCTGATTTCTCGTTGCAAAATCAAACCATACAAACAGAATGACTTATTCTTCAAAGTGTATGTTAAAATGCAGATACAAATCAACAAAATGTTACACTGGACAGCAGCGAGATTAAAAGACAGCAATACTATTTCAGATGACAGAAGCAGCACTTTCCTTGAACTCAAGTATGACACCAAACAAATCAGGATGTTCTGTTCTAATGGTTTGATGCAAAGCTTTTGCAGGAGACGGAAAGCTCCGGTCTTTTCGCTACACGTAATATCAAAATTCCGGAAGTCTATCTTGAATTTTTAGAACAATCTTGGTGAGAACGGCTGACACCATCGGGAAAAATTTGGTACTATAAATTACATACCATATACCGAGCAATGTAAAAAGCATTAGCGCTTGGAGTGTGATATCTTCCGCATTATGCGCTGGAATACCGCACTGGCGGCATATGGTAATAATAAATACCACACGGGGCCGATACAATAATCTCTTTAGGACCGAGGTTGTTGTTGGATTGTCCACCCGAGACCGAAGGTCGAGGGTGGAAAATCCTACAACGACCGAGGTCCTAAAGAAATTATATCGGCCTAAATGTGGTATTTATTGTATCATATGTCTACCTCCGTTTGGAAAATTACGTAATTGAAGCTTGGTAAAATGTAAATGCCCGGCGGGCCGAAAGCTTTCACCAATTGATTTAACATTGATTTTCTGAGAGCTGAAAACCTTTTACCACACGCTCGCGCTAATGCTAAAAACATACTGAGACATGATAAAATACTTACCAAACTTTGCTGTGCATGTAGATATTTGTGATCTCAGCGTTTTTTCCCTCAAAACTACTGCACTCGCTATGCTCGTGCAGTAATTTCAAAGAACGCCTCGGTCACAAAAAGATACCAGCATCGTTCAGTAATGCTTGATACCACATTGGACCGGTGTAAATCAATTTTCAAGACCGAGATGCTTTCTTGATTATTACACAATGTCGAAGGCCGAGGTGAAAATAAAGAAAGCACAGAGGTCTTGCAAATTTATGCCGATCGAGTGTGGTATTATTTTTACCATATGCCGCATTAGCCATTCAATGTGTGTGTGTGTGTGTTTTTAATATATTTTCCAATCATGACTAGAGCCTTACCAGAGAATTCACTTTTTTGTTAGGCTTTGATTTCGATAGACGATAAAATTGAATAAGCCTTGGAAGCGAAGTCGACGAAGCTTTCAGAATTCCAGTCAGGTTGTTATCATACACACTGACGCTGTTTTCACGCGCGCTGATAAAATCAATTTGCCCTAGGCTTTTTTATTTTATTAAGTTATTCCACATCTCTCGGGCCAATGTGTTTTGATATCCCTGGCACATGGTAAACATATTATTTTTTTATCGAATTGTAAATAAATTGGAATGTCATAAACGTGCTTCAACTTCCTCAACTTCATTCTGCTCCCGTCAATACTTCATTTTATCTTCTACGCGCAAGACAGTACAGTACCGAGGTTGTGCAAAGACAAAAACGCCATGACTTTCGAAAGGTAATGTGAAGCAGGCGAGAAGCGCAAAAAGTGCTGATTTTGACCAAACAGCTCCAACGTTAAACAGCTTCACCCCACATCTCACGGTAATTACAATTAACACAAACCATCAAGCGCTTCCCAAGCTGGCGATAGTACCGAAGTTTCCAGTCAATTAATTTCCGTAGTTGGACGACGCGGCGGGTTCTCCCCACATTTCCAGCAGTCAGCATTCCAGAGGAAGGCGCGGCAGCGGGTCGGCAGCACCGGAGAGCGAAGACCAGCCGGGCGCGGCTAATGAGTGCGGACAGTGCCACCGGGTCGGCAGACGGCTTCCCAGCCGCCGACAGACCGGCTGCACGCCACTTCAAAGCGCCGCCGGTCGGCCCGCTCATTAGGCGCCTGCAGCCACTGTGATCTCGGACCGGGGCCGTCTTCGCGGAAAAATACGACACGGCGAGTCGGCCGCGGCCGGGCCGAGGAGAGACAGTCCCGGGGAAGTACTGCGGTACATTGAGACGCATATGCGAGGCCAGAGGTGAAAACAGCAGAGGAAAACCGGCGGCACAGCTACGGAGACTTTGCAATTTGTAGTACGAAAACTTGCGACCGGTTGAGGGTCTTAGCGCTTCTGATCTGTGCTGCTGTTCAGACACAATACAGTTTCGTCGTGTGGAAGGTTATTTATTTTACATTCGCTTGTAATGGCGGCAGCGGAGACTGGGCCTGCGCGGTGCCAGGTTTCTGATAGTGCAGTCAAGGTGATGAGCCTCCGATCGCTGCCACTCGCAGCGTCTCGAATCTATCTTGCCCTGGGATAAGTGAGATTCTAAGCCCAGCGTTCTCCCGACAAGCTTCCACACGGACGCACGCTACTTGAAAGGTTAAATCAACTGATATTTTAAGCCAAACCGAATAATAATGTGATTTAAAAACATTTATCACATAAATCAATATAACGCACTTATGTTGTTTACATGTGTTTACATATGACAACCATTGAGTGGCGCACCACCTACCTTCTGCGCAGGGTCCATTGTCCGCCTGGCAGGTGCCGTCGCGTGCCGGCAGCCATCCGCGAGCACATTGCTGACAGGAGCCAAGACTGGCGCACAGGTCACAACCCGGCCAGCAGGCAATGCATTCACCGCGAGCAACGTCACCGAACGTGCCTAAAACAGGACAAAACACCGATCACCGAACGGGCCTAGAACAGGAGAAAACACAGGTCATCAAACGGGCCTAGAACAGCACAAAACACAGGTCACTGAATGTGCCTAAAACAGGACAAAACACGGGCCACCCAACGGGCCTACAACAAAATATTTGAAGGAAATCTGCCGATGGATAGACAAAGCTTTGGTGATATGTCTAGAGGAGCAGTCGTTCTCGATCGAATAGGGGGTAATTACCTCACTTGGGGTAATAGAGCCTTTAGGTGGCGATAATAGCGATTAAGCAGTTAAGTGATATATTATAGCCGATTCGTTTGAATATAGCGGACAATGCACATAATCTACGCCGGCTTGTGGTTCACTGTTACCACCATATCAAGAAAAAACAACATAAAAACAAAAAAATGCTAAAAAATATTCATCTTTGTATGACGGTTTACGTGTTGCTACATGCTGGAAACCACTGCTTTAGGCTAAGAGCAACAGCACACATGTCCGCTTACATTCCTGTCCCTAGATGGCACTAGTAGTAAATGCCTGAAGTGTTATGCTGTACCGCATAGCTTGAAGCCGAGAACTGCGGTCTTCGCGTGCGCAATGAGGGATCAGGTATAAGGACTAATGAGTCATCTGGTTATTAAAGGGAAATAATCACATTTTCCCACAAAAATGGAGTTATAACTTGATATCCGTAGACGAGACAAAACAAATATTGGAAAATTCATCAGATTTTGCATACCAATATTCCTGCCGAAGTATATTTCAAGTCAAAGTTGATAAGTGTTCCACACTTTCAATGACCGGTACTTGTAACCTGCTTGTAAGTACTTTTGAATCTCATCAAACTGCGGACTTTCCCCGCATTGTTTTCTTACGCAATGAAGTGGAAAATATAGTTTGAATTCAGTTTGTTTCGATTATATGACCGGCGATCCTTTACATTTGATAGCCATTGCATAAACAAGGAAACCAAATTAGCAGTTTTATCCTCGACCAGGTAAGGAGGGGAGTGGATACCCCTCTCGGTTTTTCCCAAATAACTCAAGTAGTTTCTAACCGATCGCGACGATGAAACTTTCAGTAACCTACTAATTTGAACAATTTGGCACATACTCTGAAAATGCCAAACATCCAACTTTCATGACCTGTTTCTCAGGGCCATGTCAGGCGAAACTGGCGTCCCGTATAGTATCGATCCTTATTACATGTGCAGTTTCCGAGTGTTTGACGTTCAGGAGCAAATGCAAAGGCGTTTCCAGGTGACAGGTGTGTCTTCTGCTGATATTGTAACTTCGACTGACCTTTTCTGAGGTCAACCGATGTCACTGACCTCCGATGACCTCAGATGACTTTTGTTTGGCTTCTGGCCGCTTTTAGGACAGTTTTTCTGACGCTGATTTCAAATCTTGGAGCCAATTGACATAATTATATGTTTTACTGGGGTATGCGTTCCCAAAGGTCAGGTCGAATTTCACGACCTCACCCCCCTGATGACCGCATGACCTTTTGGAATTTGGCAATTTTAAGTCATTTTTTGAGACGCTGATTTCAAATTGGGCATGTATTAAGCATACTAAGATGTTTCTTTACCATTTTGGCTAGACCAGTATTAAATTTGCACATTTACGATTTGTGAATATTTTGGTTCTTTACATGACCTCGGAGGTCACCCAGGACCTTAAAATCTAGTTCAATGACTTCCTCTCGTCACAAGCAGCACATGTTTCCGCAAACACTGGCTGAGCTCGGATGGCCGTTCCATTGACAACATGATCGTTGATTCTGACAGTAGGCCTGTTTACAAGCATAAATAACTTTCCACTATTTTTCCACTATTTTTCCACTAACTTCCATAGGCTGTTAGTAGACCGTCACCGCTACACCAGACTGTGATGTTTCCAATTTGCTCACACATGGTGTAATGAGTGAATATTGGCTCCATTTTTATTGAAATAGTGCTTTTATAATTACTGTTAGCAGCCAAAACAACCAGAGTGGAGTTTTTTCTTCCAGGCATTTTGACCTTCCATTTGGTAGCCTAACGCTTTGGCGATAGCGATTGCTACCCCATATGTGCCAGATATACTTTTTTCCGTTAGTAGTTGCTGCTTTTCGCGAATAAGAACTAGAGCTGCGAAATTCTCCGGAATGTATGATACCGGTTACCGACAATACTACCAATTCAAAAACACAATTTTCCAACCAATATACGTCTCTGTCATTAGTATTTGTAGCACATTGTTCGCATGCTGCCATAGTACATGCCGCAGGCATCTTAAGAAGTACGTGCGGTGCCGTAATACCAAACCGCTGTGTCGTGCCGCCGGCCCGTAGCATAAATCAGGCAGCTTGAAACATGGGAGGGCTTATTTTCGTCAAGTAAGGGCACTTAATTCGCGACCAGCAATTAACTGGATTCTGTATTATACCCGGAAACAACGCCAACAAATGGTAATACGTAAGCTGCAACAACCATTCGATCATATGTGATACATAACAGAGACCCGGTTACCTGACTTACTGGCGCCGTAATCGTGATCATGTGGACGGTGAAAGAAGAAACCTCATTTTCCACTATTTAGTGGAAAATTGTACACGTTTTTAGAATATGCTATGTAAACCGCTGCTATTTAGGGGCGAAATGCCAAGGGAGTCGTACCACACCCCTACCGGGACACGCAGTGATCTTGCCGTACCCGGGCGAGAGTTAAGTGTTGACAAGAAAACAGTCATAGCTTGTGCTACCTTGAGATGTTACAAGTGGCAGTCGTCCCTCACGATAAACGAGATAAGTAATTCATTTTTATGTGACAATAGCCGCGTTTACATAGCAATTTAAGAAACGTGTACAATTTTCCACTAATAGTGGAAAATGAAGGTTTCTTTCACGTCACATTGATCACGATTACGCGCCAGTAAGTCAGTTTACGTTCTGCTGTTATGTATCACTTGATCGAATGGTTTGTTGCAGCTTACATATTGCCATGGTTGGGCGTTGTTCCGGGTATAATACAGAAATCCACGTTAAGTTGTGGTCCGAATTTAAGTGCCCGCTAACTTGACGAAAATAAGCTCCTCCCATGTTTCAGCTGCCTGATTTTATGGCCTACGGCCGCGCGCACGACACAGCGGTTTGATATTACGGCACCGCACGTATTCTTAGATGCCGCGGCATGTTACATATGCAGCATTAGCGAACCATATGTGCGGACAAAAATCACTATGACCAGCGCCGGTAATTGGTGGAAAATTGTGTTTTTTGCGTGGTAGTATTGCTACGGTACCGGCTTATACATTCCGGAGATTTTCGCCAGCTCTAGTTCTTTATTCGCGAAAAACAGCAACTTACTAACGCGAAAAAGTATATCGTGTGCATATGGTAGCATTCGCTATTCGCAAGACTGTTAGGGCTAACCAAAAGAAGGTCAAAATTTGCCGGAAGGAAAAATACTCCACTCTGGTTGTTTTTGGCTGCTAACAGTAATTATAAAGCACTATTTCAATACAAATGAGCCAATAATCACTCTAACACCATGTCTGAGCAATTGGAACCAATCACAGTCTTGGTTGCGGGTGACGTTACTAAAAACAAGCCTATGGAAGTAAGTGGAAAAATAGTGGAAAAATAGTGGAAAGTTATTATATGCCTATGTAACAGGCCTATTGTAAGTAACTTGCACGCTAATTGTTGGTGGGTTTCCTCTACATGCATCGTGTGTTTGAATATATTTAACGCCGTGTTTAATTCGGAAAGGTCTTGACATTGTGTGTAACCAGTTACTACATATGTTCACGGGCACACAGATGTACGGCTGCAGAACTTCACGTGCCGGGTTTACCGTGGTATGATGACAGAAGCGGGATATTCCTGAGAGAACGGCGCAAACTTTGGTGGATCGTACCGTGGTATGATGACAGAAGCGGGATATTCCTGAGAGAACGGCGCAAACTTTGGTGGATCGATCCTTCTTACAGCGACACGGAGAAATATCCGGCTACCCAGTGCTCTTCCCAGCTAGGTGGGTGTTTAATTGAGTGTTTGAGTCGCGGTTCGTGCTCCCCATTAGTGACTGATTGGAAGTCACTGATGGGGAGTGACATGGGCGGTGCTGCCCATTAGTGACTGATTGGGATGGTGTGCGACTGGTGAAATGGGTCCCTCTCAGCTGTGCCGGCTCTGGTTCTGGTGAACTGAGTCCGGGGACAGATTGTGCCGTGACGAGTCATGTCTGCTGGCGGGTCCTCTTCCTGTCCCGGCTTCTGGTTCTGGTGAACTGAGTCGGGGGCACAGATTGTTGCCGTGACGAGTCATGTCTGCTGGCGGGTCCCTCTCCTGTCCCGGCTCTGGTTCTGGTGAACTGAGTCCGGGGACAGATTGAGCCGTGACGAGTCAGGTCTGCTGGCGGTGACGGACGCTTTTAGTGTTCAGCAGGTGGTTATTTGGAGCTCATTCGTGACGAGCCTCTATGACGTATAAATCATCTGGGAAAGATTTATGTCCGGTAGTTGAAATTACGCGCTCGAATAGTGGTGCACAGATTGCGAGCATCACGATACATAAAGCACTGAGAGCTAAAATGGAGAAAATGGCCGTAACAAAGTGTTTGTAGGTTTGTTAACAAATAAAATGTGTAGGGGAGACCGGGCCACGTTCTGTCACTTTTTTGCTAATTGGCCCTGGCGGGCACACTTTTCAGAGTTGGTGGATTGATACTTTTCCAATACTGTTACATACATCAATAGCTTCAAATTGTTTTTAGGAGTTCAAGTGGTATCTCAGTTTGTTTCAGCACCAGTGTCGATAATGTGGCGATGACTCATTTGACAGAACCTGCCCCATATACGGGGCACGTTCTGTCACCTAGGGGGCACTTTCTGGTCATTTGATGTGGGCACTTCCTGTTATCACCGAAACGGTCATTTGAGGTGTCCCATGCAGGGGAGAGAGGGTTTCATTCATCGCCCCCCATCAATAGTGTAGAAAATGACGGCTATATACGATCCCACACTGCATTTTTTGCGTTTTCTGGTTATCCATGCACGAATCAGAGTCCCTGCATTATTTCCTATGATTTTTCATTTTGAAACTTTTCCCCTTTTTTTTTTTTCATTACATTTTTAAAAGACCATGACATTAAGAAGCTTAAAAACGGTTTTTGCCATAAAAATCGGTCGAATGACATGGCTACAATGACAAATTTAAAAAACATCCAATATTTTCGAATGTGTTGCCCCTTGGGCCCCATTTTGAACAAAAAAGCAAATTTCGGGGTACAAGAAGAAGATTATGTCACGACGAATCTGATGGTGTTCTTCCCATCGAAATCGGCCAAGTTCTGCGAGATCTCTGGGGGCAGAATCTACCCCCGTAGATTAACGTAATTCTGCCGCTCGTGAACTGCAACGGCACCACCCGATTTGTTTTACGCTTGAGTTGGGTACCCATATCTGTAAAACAACAGGCAATCATTTTTATGGTCGTTTATAAGCGATACGACAAGGAATCATGAACAGATTCAGTGACAGATCCTGCCCCAGATTGGGTGACAGAACCTGCCCCACTCGACACAGGTTACACTTTTTCGCTTTTTACTGAAAACTTGGGAGAATGGGACAGAATAACGCTCAGCACAATGTTCTCGACCATTCCTATAGCCCATTGACAGGCATTCAAAGACACTATGCAGTTATCTTGAATGGCCAACAAACAAAATTTAGTTCACTTGTAAAAGTAACGATTTTCTGTGAAAAACAAACTTTTTCCAAATTGGACCAATCTGGTTCGCGGCATGTTGTTTGCTTGATAGTACCGGGCACTGCAAGCCACAAGGAACATATGTTTACGAAACAACAATATACCTGCGGTGGGTAGTTCACGAGGAAACCCCGCTGACATAATGTGCCCCGTGACAGAACGTGCTCCGTTCTCCCCTAATTTAGGCCATGTAATACATTACCTTGCCTAAGACTAACAACTGTCTCATCCAGTTTCTTTCAATAATTCCAATTCAAACTGACCTGCATAATTAACACTAGGCAAAATGACATAAGACATTCAGCCTTCGGGCACCTCATGCTTTGACAGATGACAGCTTTCCGTGCTATGCGTGCGTGCCAGCAGAAATCCCCATAAACCGTGTGGAGCGAACCATTGCAAAATGGACCACCAACGTTACGATCAAGAGATGGAAGACCGACCGAAAAAAAAAACATGGAATAACCTTCCGAATTATCTTTATGCAAACCAGCGCATACAAGGTGTTTGTTTATCGAAAGTCCTCGGATCTGCGCTTCTCATAAACTTTCGGAGACAAATGTTTTTTCTTCCAGGAATGAATACAGAAAGGTTTTCTGGCGCTCTGACGAGTTTTCATTGATTTGTATTCGTCGATCCGGCACCAGTGGTGGCCTGATCCGGTAGCAACACTGGTCCAGTGTTTGCTACCGGAGACCGAGGGGATAACAAAATCTGGTTTGTACTAGTCTGCCCGACGTGCTAATATTAGTCGATATCCGCGCGGCAGGCACGGCCACGGCTAATCTCCCATCACGAACAGGATCAATCTCCCATCAGGGACACGGCCACTGCCAATATCCCATTATAGGTGCTGTCAATATCCCACCACAGGTACTGCCAATATCCCACCGCAGGTACTGCCAATATCCCACCACAGGTACCTCCTGTCAATATCCCACCACAGGTCTGCCAATATCCACCACAGGTACCTCCTGCCAATATCCCACCCCGGCAGGTAGCTGCCAATATCCCACGCAGGTACTGCCAATATCCCACCACAGTACTCCTGTAATATCCACCACAGGTGTACCGCCATATCCCACCACAGGTACCTCCTGCCAATATCCCACCACAGGTGCTGCAATATCCCACACAGGTAACTGCCAATATCCCACCCAGTATCTCTTGCCAATATCCCACCAACAGGTACCTCCTGCCAATATTCCCACCACAGGACTGCCAATATCCCACCACAGGTACCTTCTGCTAATATTCCCACCACAGGAACTGCAAATATTCACACAGGTACTGCCAATATCCACCACAGATACTGCCAATATCCCACCACAGACATATATAATATATATATATATATATATATATATATATATATAATATATATTGTTCAATATCCCACACAGTACTACTGCCAATTATCCCACCACCAGGTTGCTGCCAATATCCACCACAGGTGCTGCCAAATATCCCACCGCAGGTTTACTTGCCAATATCCCACCCACAGGTGCTGGCCAATATCCCACCACAGGTACTGATCAATTATCCCACCACAGTACCTACTGCCAATTATCCCACCACAGGTACGTCAATATCCACCACAGGTGCTGCCAATATTCCCACCACAGTACTGCCAATATCCCACCAAGTACTGCCAATATCCCACCACAGGTGCTGCCAATATCCCACCACAGGTACTGCCAATATCCCACCACAGGTACCTCCTGCCAATATCCCACCACAGGTACCTTCTGCTAATATCCCACCACAGGTACTGCCATTGCCAATTCCCAACACATCAACAACACAATCATATTTATTAGCACAAGCCAGCTTCTGTGATAGAAATGGGATTATTCTGACTCAGCACGGCACTGCAGTGCATTGGGGGCCTGATCGGATCTGGTATCATAAAATAATACTCACAGAAGACGTATGCCAGGGAAGAGGAGGAACGAGGACATTAGTGGCAAGAAGGTAATGATCAGAGTATAACTGTTAACTGTTTAGCGTGAAAGAAATGGTCACTGGCTTCGCAGCATGAAAAAGCCGAAACATGAAACTAATATATCCAGTCTCCAGATATAACTAATCTACATATACCTATGGTATTTATATATGGATAGTATTATCTATATCTGTATGGTACGGCTTGCATCTGTTAATCTAACTTGCTATTTAAAGCAAGTCTGTCATTCTGTCTGTTCTTCATCCAACTTTTTCCATATACGTATTATAAGTACGAAAAGTTATGTAGTTTCGACACATTAGCATCAATAGTATCAAATAAATCATTTTGCAGATTGCATGATAACACAGGGGTGGATCCAGGGAAGGGGGCAATCCGTCAATCCGGCCATACAAATCATGATAGGCCGGGTCGATGTAAGAAAAGTAAGATCGAGCGTGTGCGAGTATTTGAACGATAGATTAATCCCCGTAGCACTTCTGTGTATGCTACAATGTGCTGTGCACAATCGAGCCTGGGCTGAACCTAGGCTGCACTTCTCAGTGACGTTTCTTGCTTTTTTAATTATCAAGGTCAAACCGTTATGGCTGTCGCCTATCGAGTAGGTGTTTTAGGAGAAAGTTGGTGCATTACCTGACCTGGGTTACAGTTTTACATGCCTTTTAATGTGTACGATTATTTGTGTACACCGGTTATGCGTTGTGCAATGGTACCGGCAGCTGAGCCCCAAAAGACGAGTCAAATGGTGACCTTGAGAGGTCGGGTAGATGTGGGAAAAGTAAGACCGGTGTGTGTGTGTGTGTGTGTGTGTGTGTGTGTGTGTGTGTGTGTGTGTGTGTGTGTGTGTGTGTGTGTGTGTGTGTGTGTGTGTGTGTGTGTGTGTGTGCGAGCATTTTAGCGCTGGATTCATCCCCGTAGCTCTTCTGGGTAGGCCACAATGTACTGTGCAAAATTGGACCTCGTTATTTAGTTTGATCTCTGGAGGTCAAACCACTGGGAGTGATACCGAGTGCTGCTAGGCGTGGACTGCTGAGCACCTGGCAGATATTCTGTGCAAATTTCAGCTCGATTGGAGTTGACCCAAACCTGCAGCTAATGTCTGAACCTGGGCTGTTCTCGATGGACATCCATAAAAACATACTTTGGTTATTAATAATTATATTGAGTGGCGAGGGCACGACTCGGCATCTTTAATGGATGACAAAATAAAGCGTCAATATTCGGCTAGACACTGACTGGACAGGAGCGAACAAAGACCAGAGACGACTGCCCCGCATGGCAGGCATGTGATGCGGCACAGTCTACCTATCTACCCGCCGCCATTAGGCTGGCTTCCAGCCGCAGAAAATCCAATAAAATAGACACACAATGTAAACTTCAAGCCTATGCAAAACATAAGTGGAAGATGGAAGAATGAGTATTTGCATGCAGGGGCTCCGCCACGGAGGAGGGGGGGGGGGGCGTGTCCTCCAAATTCTGAATCATGGGTGGAGGACGGGGTTGGATAACATCCAGTGTCATTGTCATTGACGCTCCACCCCGCACTGCCTGAACAACCTGTCACTGCCCCCCCTCCTCCGTTAAACAACTCTTCGGCCTTCGCTCACGCTCCACCCCTACCCTCGCTCAACAGCTTTTCGCTGACGGCGCCCACTCGACCTCCCTAGGTCCCGGCCACCAATTGAAAAGACGTGGCGGAGCCCCTGTTTGTATGCTTACTTTGCTGCAACCTGCGACGCAAATACGAAAGTTAAGATTAACGAAGGAGCATTTGTTAATTTGCATAGTTTGACACGCCATCTGCGACGCAAACACGAAATCTGTCTTCATCTTTTCGCCAGAACTTTCTACTTGACGAGAAACTAAGCAGTGCTAGACGCACAATACCAACACCACCATCTCACTCCAACACGTGACTTCGGCTCAAGCCGTCATTTTTTGCGCAAGGTTATGCACGGAATACCTAAACACCACAATACGCTCACGACATGTTCGACCGTTTTGCAGCCCTTAGAACACGGCAGATAACGTTGAGATAGGACACCTTTTGACTTATTACTAACAGCTGGTCACAGCAAACAACGCTTAGTTAGACCCATGCATTGCAGTCGCAGCCCCCCAGCTCCAGACAGTGCACATTCCGATGGCACGCAAACATGCGTCAACCTAGAACAGAACCATGCGTCCAAACCCACTCCATGTCAGATATGAAACCAACGCCAAAACGCACCGCTAAGTTAAGAGAACAAGCTGACTATTCCAATATTAACTTATCCATGTAATTGTAATACGTTCTAGTTACGGTAAGCTTAGTTTACATCAGTTGGAAATTTATTCTACGAAGCATTCAACTTCCAAACGGCGTGTGATTGAGCGCACACAAACCGGAGGTTGTTAAGTCCGTTCATAACATGCATTTCCGTGGCAAGGAAATGACTGCAGCGGCTGATATTACATACCCCGTTCTGCCATAGTTTCATCTCTGACGTGGCAGGCGGACAGTGCAGAAAAGGGTCGTACCTTGCGATGACGTGCTGGCTGTGAGTTGGGCTGCGCTGGAGATCGGAGCTCACCGTCGTCCCGCCCACCATCAGCGCCGGCGACCAATTCACACGCGACAAACTCGACAACTCGTCATTTATTGACCAAACACAGGAGCGTTTTGACATTTGGACACATCCAAACCGCGCAACAATTTCTGCTCTAAAACCGCACCGGTAAAAAGTTCCGCCGCTAATGCCTATCACAGTCGGTCAGGTACCACTGTAACGGGAGCTCGGCCTCTCCCAAGTTCCGTCTGACTAGAGTAGCCGCCGTCGGTGCCTGGCAACCAAGGCATAACGCCGCCGTCGACTCACGCGACGTACACCGTGACCTGTCGCCTCTCTCTCTCTCAGGTCCCTCGGAACTCCGCCACCGCGTGACGCAGACCCCGCGTCCGTTCTAGATGATCTCCCTCCCACCACCCTACCCGCCACCGTCGCATAATACCACAGCCGTATCACAGAATACTATTCGCATAATAATCTCTAAAATAATGGCGCATCTGATCTATCAAACAACAAGCCGAAACCGAGACCGGTTTCTGTCAACAACGTCATGACCCGCCCGGGTTCGATCTTCCGTGATTTCACTAGCAGGCTCCGACTCCAGACATCGTGCTGAGCTGAGTGAGCGTCTCAGCTCAGCTCAGCTCAGCTCAGCCAAGCTCAGCTCAGCTCAGCTCAGCCAAGCTCAGCTCAGCTCAGCTCAGCTCAGCTCAGCTCAGCTCAGCTCAGCTCAGCTCAGCTCAGCACCAGCTCAGCTCCGACCTTCCAGCCTCCCAGCCACACAGGTCGGACCCACGTGCCTTGCACTCCATGCAAACTCAGACAAGCCACCGACCAGCGCAAACCAAACGGTCGTGGCGGCCCGCTGAGGCGAATGGCGCCGCGGCGGGCCGGGAGGCCGGCGCATGCGTGTCTCTAGGCGTGCGCGGCGCGTGCGGTAGGCGCGGGACGGCCATCAGAGCCGGCCGCACTGCCTACCTGGAGGGCAGGTGGCCACACACTGTCCGTCCGAGTGCAGCAGGCCCGGCTGGCAGAGCACGCAGTTGGTATCGCTGGGACCGACGCAGGTGCCGCAGCCGGCAGCACACTGCTCACACCTGAGAAATGACACGAGAGCGGCGCTATGTCACCTCTGACACTGAGCACACACGGCCGGGGCGACACAATAGCCGTGGTCACGAAGGACTTTAATTGCCGGGTAATTGGGGCGCTTGGGGGCGTTTCGGACAATTGAGGCGATTGAGGGTTTGGTTTAAATGGTGGGGGCAGTGTTAGAGCAATGGCCACGTGACACGGTGTTAGGTCAAAAATGTCCTTAATTCCAAAATGCCAAAACTCTGCCACAATCCCCCCGTTTAAACCAAACGCCCCAATTACCCGGTAATAAAGTCCTTCGTGAAAACGGCTTATGTGTAACGGCTCACATACGGAACACACGGTTGGGGTGACAGCTAAACTAGAAAACACATGTTCGACTCTCGTTGTCAAAGCCATATATTTCTCGAACTATCGTTCAAATGATCAAGAGAACACGTGGCATGTGACTAATGACAATATTCAAGACTCTACCGGACTCAATGCGACATGTAGCCGATGTTGCTCATGTACAAGTAAGTATCTCTTCCTCAGTCTCAGACATAGCTATGTGTGAAACATGCTCGTGTGGAATACACTACACTCTCACTCTCTTTCCAATGGACTATAAGCCTTGGAACCGCCCTTTCGAACGATGTTGGTAGCTACAGATTTAGTGGGCGAAAAGGACTCGAAACCTTTGTTGCTTCTTTGGGATCGGGCTGATTTCATTATAAACTAAGTTAGCATGTTCTCCAAGCTGCATCATAAACCCGTGATTATAGTGTTTCGAACATCACCTTTAAGGACCTCCGTGCAAGGTTCAGGTGGAGTCCGGTGCCGCGCGAGTAACTAGAGAACCTGGAGGTTAGACAGCTGCATATGGAAATGTATCAAGGCTCGTTGGGACCATTATATTAGTCTGGATGTCGAAAAGTTGACATTTTGTTCTTCCCGTGTTTTGTTATTGTAAGTTTTAGATCGTCTTAATGGCGCCCTGCCGCGAATAATACGGGGATCAATTTAATGTACCAGGTACTTATGAACTTCTCAGCCGGTGTGCGCTCTTTGCGAGGAATACCCGCCTTACACATGTTACGGCTCAAACTGTCGAGGTAACTAATAAAAGGCAAGCTTAATCTGTTTGAGATACTGCCTAGACAATTGTGCATAACTCAACAATTTTCCCAATAAAGAGGATTGGAAAGTCTCATAAATAATAATCTTTTAAGACAATTTGTAACGACAACCTATCATATCGGTTAATCGGACGCGTTATTCAACAGACAGAAACGAAATGTTGTCCATTCTCGGGCCAAAACAAAATAGTATACGGACAGTGAGTTTGTAACTGCGCATCCGCCCCAACTGGTCCCGTCCTAACCGGGAGACTCGTGGATTAACACTGCATCCCCTGCGGTGGCCTCGCCTCGCAGAGAGCCGAGTTACGAGTGTGCTGCCATGTTGTGTGGCTGAATCCCGGTATGAAGATTCAGCGGAGTTGCCTCACACCTCGATGTTCTCATAATATGTCCGCAAACTGGGAACGGACCGAGAATAGGAGAGAAAAAATGAGGCCATACAACGCGACATAGAGGTGAATGAGGGAACGACTGGAACAGCGCTCCTTGAAAAGACTAGTGCTCCGAGCCAGCTACAGTGGTATTAACCTCCATAAGGTTGGCTCTCATACCGGAGGAGCTCATGACCTGATGAGCGAGACTAAGTTGCTTTCAATAGAACCCTATTACTTGAGCCGTCTCAAGTGTGCGCTTGAAGGGATCGCCGAACGTTATGAGAACAACTCAAACAGCAGGTGAAGACTCTCGATCAAGATACGCTATTGTGTGGCCAAATATCCGTAGTAGACTTCGCTGTGCACGCAAAAGCCACTACTATGTCTCTAGTCAATACCCCGTCTATATCTCGCACTGCCATCTCCTGTAGCCATCAGAGTGCACACGAAACAGGGGACCCGGGCAGAGCACGGTATCAACTCCGCCGACACTACATAGTAACCACGTGTCGCCAAATTCCAGCACTAAGAGGCTAGTAGTCTCCTCCTTCACTCGGTAGCACTCAAGCAATCGAGGCCGATCTGATGCCGCCTACACGGGACAGACTAATTATTAGCCGCAGGCATTCGCTCTGCATTTGAATTGTGTCTGGAATAGTAAAATCTCGAGTGCGTTATAGGCTCTCAGAGGTCATTCAAAGGTCAAAATGTTATATTTTTGGTCGAGCTGAAGTCCGCATTAAGCTAAGGATCTAGTTTACCGATCGCGCCAAATGTCACAACCCGGGCCCTGACATTTATTTATCGTAAAACTGCGTGATCGTGAGCTCCTCATTAATTACTTTAACACCATCTGTGTCTCAGGTCCAGTGATTAGCTATATATAATGCGTACTTATGGTCATTGCAGGTCCACAAGCTCCTAGGAGTTAATGACTGAGAATGATCAAAATTGACGCCATACAGTGCCACGAACGTGTGGTTGGCCCGTAGTCGCGTTCGAAATGACTCCACGTGTATGTCAATTATGTAGTTATGAGTTGGAGCGATCGACTAAGAGGAACATGGTCTCGCAGAAGCCGAGACACCGTCAGATAGCGTACAGAATGAATGTGTGTGAGTGAATCCACCCTCGAAGCAAAAACTGTGGACGAATATATGCACACAACTGTTTCAACTCAAATCACGACATCAGAGTCTACATGAGATCAAAGCATGATTCTGAGAAGAGTGACCTGTCTTGTGCCTTAGACATTATATTCCTGTCTAGTTTATTGGCGACAGTGCACACTTTATACTGTATTATTTTTTCCTGTCTCTCTCATGTTATTTAAAGCTGATGGATCAATCATGGGGAGTATAAAGTGTAATTTGAGATCTACATTGATCATATTAAAGGTAACTGGAACACATTGAAAAAAATCTAGATGGGATACAACAACAGACTTGTATAGAAGGGTTAGTTTATCAATCACTTGATGCAAAATCCTAGCAAAGTTTATAACATACATATCTCAGTCGAGCAGACAACCTAACCTGCGATCATTTTGTCGGCACTCTCCCTCTACGGAACCCTCTGGTCTCAAAGAGGGCAGTAGCATGTCCCGTGGCCCGGCCAAGAGGAGTAGCTGACGGGTTTGTAAACAGCTGACATCGGGTTCAAAGTTCGGGAAGTGCAACTGTTGTGGCCCAGTCAGCACGCAAGGTCGATTGGTAACCAGCCAAAAGAGGGTTCGTCCGGCACGGGACGGCCGTGTCACAGCATTACTATGGGCCACATAGATCAAATCTGCTTAACTGGTGGCCGGCACTGCTCTATCGCATTGCCTTCGGGCCAAAATCGGAATTCTACAATTTCTGCGGTGATAATCCATGATCCATCATTTGGACCCCTGGGGTACTTAAGCTGAGCCCCCTAAGGGTGACCGACAAAATTGGCACTCGGGCGTGGTGACTTGCACGAGACTTCAAAATATGGAGTCTGTGGCACCATCTGTTTGACCTGTGAAGCTACGTGTGTGTTTTTTTGTTTTCATTTGCCACGTGTCACCCTGAGCGATACATTGTCGGAAAGCGCTCAGTGAGCTCTATCGGCACAACGAGTTCGGCCTGGCTAGCTCAATATTCAGTCAGTATATGACCTTAACCATATGTCCAGGGGGTTTACCCCCTGCTGGGTTCATTTTGCCCCCCTCGGGGTCGGCGACACCAGTGGATAGCCGGGCGCTGTTTACCGTTGCTCGTGACCTGCGATTGCAGTCTGTGTCACCCACCCTGTGACTGTGAGTGTGAGACTTGTGGTGTTGTTGCTGTCCTGACGTCACGTGCTCTCCTCGTCCTTCCCCGTGTTCCCCACATGGGGAGCGGGACCCATACCGCCAACTGCCCCACTCCCGTCAGTTGGGCTCGAGACCTAATAACAGTGAAACACGTGCAGCCGCTCTCTAAACTGAAACATTGGGCGGCGTGCGGAGGTGAGCACAGTGAAAGTTGCAGTAAATTTCTATGAAGAGTCAGTGTCAGCAGGTGCGTGGAGGTTATATCGATATAAGCGGAACTATCATTGGACAACACGGCTCCGCCACCGGCGAAAGCCGCCGCACCTGCCCACCGTTGGACCCTGACAGATGCGACAGCAGCTCGGCAGCAGAACCGAGCAGCTGGAACTTGGAGCAGCTCCGGGACAACACTGCCGAGCAGTTTTCCTTAGGCAGGAGCGAGCGAATGTGGCATCCGGAGGGACCTAATTCGCACCCGTGCAATGAGCAACATGCATCCTCGTTGCGCCTCACTATTCTCGTTCCCTGGTTCTACCCGTCCCAAGCGAGAGGCCACCCGTCTGTGAGTGCCAGCCCAACCACGACGAACGAACAGCGTCGCCGCTGAGTCGCCGGGAACTGGCTGTCGCTACCACGCCTGCCCGCCCCGGTCCCTCCACTGCTGACGGCCCACTGCCAGCCTACTGCGCAGTTTTCTGGTCCGGAGAAAACCAAATTCGAGGCCGCTTCGTTCAGGCTGATTCCGCAAGCCCTCCTTTCTCGCGCTCAGTCGTGCCGCATCACACGGGCGACGTTGCACGTCTGCTGTGGATTCGGATGACCCGGCAAGATATTGTCGACCTTCATCCACTCGGCTCGCTTGCGGACAGAGCACTCCAGGGATACGGTCATATATAAAGCGCGACTCTCTGGAGCCTCCATTACTCACGTGCAACGAAGCATCTTATAACATGACTATGGATTATAATATTGCATGCGCCAGCAAGCGGACGGATACCTGAGTGTGTCGTATGATCGAGCTTCATGAGCTTAAGAAAATATCGACGATAGTTTCTCTCTTCTGGCATTTCTGTGGTCATACACTGCTCTGAACGCAAGGTATTCGTGACCTGGGCTGGTCACCGGCGTGCGCGACTTCTCAAGTCAGACATTGAGAAATAACGCATGCGAGCGACCCGACCTGACTCTTCAACAGAGAAGTGCACAGATCATCTAGTGCGCTCTCGAAAACTCGCTCAATGACCTCGGCGCAATGCTGCGACGGACAGCATTCAGCCAGTATCTGCGTATCGGCGCGGACGCAACCAACCTCCGCAGCCGACAACCGGCAGGCAGTGCGGATGGTGTGGTGGTGAATGGCACACTCCCGATCGGCTTCAATCGTGCCCCGCGCGGCGCCACATGTGCACCAAATGTGCGTTAGTGGGCACTTCGAAAAGGTGTGTCGCCGGGGCGCCCAACGGCGAGAGGGACGGCCCGGACGGCGTCAGGCAGAACCGTCAGCCCCGAGATAGAGACCGGCACAGCGATCGATCAGCGTCAGAGCCCAGACCGGATTCGGTATCGGATGTCCAGCAGGGACTGTGACAGCGCGGCGTTTCGCCACGTTGCACATTCGGGTCGTCCTCTCACAGCCAAGGCACGGGACAGATTCTTGTTGGACACCAGGACTCAGGGGGCGGAATCGACGGTCATCGGACCCAGCCGCAGCCAAGGCAACTTCGCAGTCAAGCACCTCGAACCTGTCGCCCCGCCACGAACGTTTATTCGCCGAGGGCGGCCACCGCTGACCATGCCTCGGTACATTGTGGAGCGACCTGCATCTCGGCACAAAGCACATACATCGACATGTGTCACGGTGGTGGACGGCTGGAAAGTGCTTCGTTCTGTTCGTGGATATCGACTTGCGCGTGCCTCTTGGTCAAATCTGTTGCCTTCAAGACTTCCCGCAGCACTAATACAAACAGTTATATGGCCAGCCACCACCGTCGGCCAGCACCGCACGAGCGAGCTGCGGCCGCCGCGCGCCGGCCGCCCCGCCGCTCGCCGCCCAGGTACCTTCCTCAGGCGCTAGGCGCAGATGCTCTGGTCGCCACCCCAGTATGGCGGTGGATTGCCCTGACCCCTCCCCAGCAGTTCCGGAGCCGAGCATCCTGGCGCGTGCTTCAAGGCCACGTTTTCGAGGGTGGTTCGCGGGATTACAAGGGCACCACTGCGGGAAATGACGGCGGGAGACAATGCGGATCAGCGTGAGCAGTATGAACTAGGCCGCACGCCTGTGACCGCGCGCACGCATCATACCGTATGCGGGCGCAACGAAATAAAGAGACAACTGGATACCGGCTAGCAAAGGGATATATTCGTCCACGTCGGGACCTCACTCCTACTGGTTACACACTATCGTCCCAGTCGCCAAACGATCAGTGCCTGGGCGAGAGTCCGACGCGGATCGTCTGCGCTTCGCTCGTGCGTTGATTTGACGCGACTCATATCCGGTTCGTCGCTGAGGCGTCCCATCGGTCTTGCACACCACATGACGCGTATCAGGAATTCACCCAAGGGGTGTGCGCGAGGAGTATTTCGAGAACGAAAGCTGGACCGGGCCAATCGCTCTCCAATCCCCATCGCCCGAAGAAGATCAAATCTTCAGCGTGCGTTATGCGCCGTGGGGTCGTGTGGAAGGTCACCAGGGCGTTCATGGGGTCTGCTGCAGCCTCTCAGACGATAGTTTTTTAAATCCTCGACGCGGAGTATCAAGTCACTTTATCGGCACCCGGCCAGAACGTGCCAAAGATCGTGGACGACGTCCGTGCCTTCATGATACCACATACGCGCCAACCTGCCAGCACGTCATCAAAATCCTGCCAGCGGTTGCGACGCGCACCGGTAAACGCTGAACCCGGACAAGTCTTATGTCGCGGAGACAGCGTAAAGACTACCTGCGGGTTCACCCATGGAGGAGGCGGGTTCACGCAGATGAACGAAAACAAGAAGGCGCCATCGCCGACTTCCCAGCCCCGGGCACCTCACGGACCTGAGAAGCTTCAATGGGTCTCGCTCTAAACCAGTTGGGCGCGTTTTTCAGCGGGGAACAACCGCCAGGCCGTTGGAGCTCTCTGCGAGGACCTGTTGGAAGCCGGATCGAATCTGAAGCGTGGACGTCGGTGCATGAGAACGCATTCATGGGCGATTGAAAACGAGCACTCATTGTCACCCCGATTTCCTGGCATACTTCGACCCACGGCTATTCACCGCCCTGCACACTGTACGCTGCCACGGCTGAAAGGCTTGGATGATGTCTCTGCTGCATGCGCCGCACGGAACCAGAATGTGAGATTTGTTCTGTGCTGGGTCCCTTTCTCTCTCTCTGTCCACGAGTCCAGAATCCGAGGTACGCAGCCATCGAAGCGTTGAAGCTGCTCAGGCCACCACGGGACAGGTGCGAAAATGTCACCTTCCGTGCGCCTCCCATCTATTTTCGAAGTCATCACAGAAATCTTGCCTCTCAATTCCGCTCCTGTAACAGGCAAGTCGGCTGGCGGACATTGCGAAAGGCGGCCCAGAGCTACAACGACTGCGCGAGAAGCTCACGGCGTACAGCTTCACGGCCACCTGGCGGGCTGGCAAAGATCACGCTTTACCTGACGCGCTCTCACGCGCGCCGGTCGGCGCGCCGACGCTGGACGACCAGGAGGAAGAAGCAAGACGTTATGACTAACGAGTTCAAATCGGCAGCTCTGGTGCAGCGACAGCCACTATCGAACGGACGACCAAAATTGGGCGCCAAAGTCCCCGATTCGAAGACGGCGATTTCACTTCAGAGGGTTCCCTTAGGACGCTGCCTCCAAAGCGACGCCGCAAATACACCGCCCTCATCGATATCGTCTGCGCTGGTTTCCCAATCCAAGAAATCTGATCTTCACGAAAGCTGCTGCGGCCCTTTTGGGGCATGCGAGACGCCTCTGCGGTAGACGACGGTCTGGCTGGATCTGCGGCCCCCGTGCTGGTCATCCCACGGAAGGTAGACGAGAGGCGACTAAGCCGGAGCGTGGCACGACACACCAGGGGTTGACCGAGACAAAAAGCGGCCGGCTTTCTGGCGGACTGCGCCGTATCACTGCCGAACATCGTATCGCGGACTGACATCGCTAACACCGAGGATCATGCCAGGCGTCGAGTCAAAACGCACTGCCACTATGCCAGCAAAAGGACCAACTCTCTCGGTCCGCCACCACCCCCCGCTCTCGTGCGTTCGAGTCAGCTCGTCGACGGACTTTTCTCCCACGCGGGAGGCTTAACCCGTACCTAGCTGGTTTCA
Source organism: Semibalanus balanoides (assembly GCA_014673585.1). NCBI lineage: Eukaryota > Metazoa > Arthropoda > Thecostraca > Balanomorpha > Balanidae > Semibalanus > Semibalanus balanoides. The sequence continues at coordinate 506,094 of VOPJ01016553.1, forward strand.
CCCTGGGACCGGCTTTCGGGATGCCAGCATAGGTCGCCCACCCCTGCTCTCGAGGATATCCACCGCTCCGCACTCTGATCTCGCAGCGCTGAGGTGTTATTTCCTCTATCACCGGCGTGCCAACGAAGTGCTGGCCGCAGTGATGGGGGCGCGCAGTTGCAGCGTCGCCATCACCCGTGACTTTTCAGCGGTGGGAGCATCAAACATGAAGATTTCGGACACCCCACTACCCCAATCAAACGGACATCTGCGATAGCAGCTGTCAAATACGGGTGGAAGAAGCTGATACAGAAGTCACGTTAGCCGGTGACCAATGGACAGCGCTACGCGTACGCCAGGAGGGACTGCTTAGCCCTGACGGCAACACGTCCCGTGAGCAGGATGGCCGGTCAACCCGTTCACGGGGCCCCGTCTACGGACACCATCTGCGCTCGGCGGTACGCCGGCACTTATCACTCGGTCATTCGCTCCAAATCATCAGGCCGAACCGCTTGACGCCTGCGACAAATGCGGCCACTTTGTTCACGTGTTCCGCCGCCGCCCAGGAGCGCTACGACGCAAGTGCCAAGCCGCTGCGCCCCCTACAGATGGGGCCCACGTCGCGGTACAAGACCACCGCACCGGACTGTGGGACAGGCAAGGAAAAATAGTCGCGGTGGGGATATCGCGCGACTATTTAACAATTCCCGAGAGCTGGTCGCGATGAGCTGTGGAGAAACCGCCGAGTCTTCGGTCCTCACCCTGCCGCCCCAACTATGCAGTGGCTCCAGCTGGCGTTCGCTCGCGCGCCCAGTCAGGCCCCGCCGAGCCGCAACATCTCTACCCAGTACACCAGCTACCAACAGCCCCCAAGCATGGTCCCGTCCGACCCGGTGACAGGCCATTCCCGCCTCGCCGTAGTCAACGGGCCCGCGGCCGCCCCAGCGCTCTGGCCCCAATAGTCACTCCACGTGCGGCCTCGTACGCCATAAAAACGATTGATCCGTAGCCGCGCGTGTCCGTCGCGAAACGTTGTTGTGCGTATGTGACGTCGTGAAACACGGTGTGCATGCGCACCCAATACGAAACGTACGTCGGAGAGGCGAGAGGAGAGGGGGAGTTGTTGGTGTCTGCTCTGTCCCTGACGTCACGTGCTCTCCCTCGTCCTTCCCCGTGTTCCCCACATGGGGAGCGGGGACCCCAGATGTGGTTGCCCCACTCCCATCAGTTGGGCTCGAGACCTAATACAGTGAACACGTGCAGCCGCTCTCTGAAACTGAACAGAGACCGGCAGTTTATTTGTGCATGCACCCACTTTTTGGCACTTGGCACGTGCCATCAAATTCGACATACTTGTGTTTGATTCCAGTGGAATAGAATCCGATTCCGAAATAGATCCGTTTGAAATGGAATATAAATCGGATAAGATATCATTGGCATCTGAGTGGAATCGAAATCGGGTCGAATCAATCACTTTTACAAATTTATGCAATCGGAATAAGAGTAAATTGCTATTTCAAGTGATTCCGTCGTATTTTCGTAAAGGGCACTGGTTTTACATCTGAAGCTGTCTGAAGTTTGGTATAAGAGCATTTGGGTGCCACACGGTAATGGTAAAACACTTTGTTCAATTTGTGAACGGTCCTTGGTGGGTTTGTTACATTACATGATAAATCCCAAAATACGATGTTTCAGCAAAATAAGAACATACAAATTTAGGGGTTCTGCATCGACCCTTTGTGTCGCACTGTGTGCGAATATAGTGACGCGCTGGCCTACACCCAGAGACGGTCCGTCGCAGGGGAGATATTTGGAAGGCTGAGGGAACCCTCGCAGATCCTTCGAAAATTGACGGAACCCTCGCAAATCCCTCATGCCATCCAAGGGAATCTCAAGCTAACCAAGAGCCTCTCAAGCCGACCTAGAGCCCCTTAGGCCGACTGAGGTTTCTCAACACAAACGAATACCCCCTCAAGCTGACTGAGAGCCCCCACAGGCTAACAGAGTATCCCTTCAAGCCAAGAGAGGGCCATCTGGCCGTCAAATAATAATAAAAAACTACCAAAGTCTATCAGGCCGACCAAGGGCCCCTCAAGCTCACCGAAACCCTGCAAGTCGACTGAGGGCCCTCACATGCCGACAGAGGGCCCCTCAGGCTCACAGAGCGCCCCTAAGGCCGACAGAGGGGCCCCATCAGCCCGAATGAGGTCCCCTCAGGCCGACAGAGGGGGTCTCAAGCCGACAGAGGGGCCCCTCAGGCCTCATGTCAACAGAGGGCATCTCAGGCCGCCATAGGGCCCTCATCAGGCCGACTGAGGTCCCCTCGTGCTGGTCGAGGACTCCCCTCAGGCGTCCAGAGGGCCCTCTGGACTCAGGAGACCCTTTGGACTCTGGAGACCCTCTAGAATCCGGCGGTCCTTTTGTATGCAGCCACCGCTGCAGCGACCGATGTGTGGTGTTATACACACACCAATCACTATGGATCGCCAGCATCAGAGACTTCAACGCTGGACGTGCCTGTAATGAATACGGCTTAAAAGGAAACAGCTCACCCGGTCAATGGGGTTTTTAGTTGAGATAACTAAGTTGTTCTCCATACTCGAAAATGACTTGAGAAGCCTTCACATCTTCATATAAACCTCATAATTAATAAATAATGAGTCCTACAAGTCGGAAGTGGGATACCAAGTAACTCCAGCCGCTGATTGGCTGATTTGGGCTGATTTGACGGATGATTATGACGCACAGATGACGTAAGACTTAGAGGAAAGTGTTTGAACAAAGAACAGATAGTGCAGGACAAGAACATGCTGTTTCAGTACCCCATACTGTGATTGTAAAAATAAACTTTGTGAGGTATTTATCGTGATTGTGATCTTTAAATCGTCTAAAACGTTATTCTTAGGAACATTCATAGTGGAATTATATAACAAAATAGTTTTAGGTACTAATATTGACATATACTTAGAGCAAGTACTGTGGTGGTTCTCAAAGCGTTGCATTTGCTGGGCAGCACTGTTACACCGCAGTTTGTACAGCAAATTGGAATCTCAGCAACGGCTGGACCAATTTGCTCGCCGTAAGCACTAAACGATTCAGCGCACACGGTTTTGTACGCCTTACTGAAACTGGTGAACTCAGGTCATCGCCGTGACCTTGTCAATACAAAAAGGGCATTGCAGCAAAATGGAATATCAGCAACGGCTGAACCGATTTGCTCTCCGTAAGCACCAATCGATTCAGCACATACGACTTCACTAACCGTTTTTAAAATGGTGACCTCAGGTCATCACCGTGACCTTGTAAATGCAAACAAAAAAACAATGGGCATTGAGCAAAATTGAATTTCAGCAACGGCTGAACCGATTTGCTCGCCGTAAGCACCATTGATTCAGTGCATACGATTTCATCAGCCGTTCTGAAACTGGTGACCTTAGTTCATCACCGTGACCTTGTAAATAGAACCAATGCAATGTAAACGACCTTGTAATTACAAGGTCACGGTGATGACCTGAGGTCACCAGTTTCAGAACGGCTGATGAAACTATTAGGTGCTCTGGAATCGGATTCGGAATCGATTCCCCTAGGGAAATATCTATTAGAATCGGAATCTGAATCACACTCATCCGGCTTGGCATTAGATCGGAATCGATTCCGCTGAAGCGTTATCAAGCACAATTCAGGCCATCGATTGCCCCGCAAATGGAACCATCATCTGCCCGCCGTTTTGCCGCATCGAGCGGTGCCACACACGACGAAATCCGCCCCGGCCATTCGGGCTCCATGTGCCAAAATGCTCCGCCGAACGCACGCACGCACGCACGCACGCACAGGTCGGTGAGCGACCCCCCCAGTGGAAATCTACGAACTCTGAAAAATGGTAAACATGCTTCTAATCATTCTACGATTTTGAACTAAAAATGTAAATTTTCCAACTTTTCTATGAAGGCAAGAATCTACTCACGGATGTACAATAGATAATCATTAGTTATGGTTGGTGAGTTGACCGACCTTTACATGACTGGTCTCTGGTTGCCCTGACAGGTGATTGTACTGACCTCGGTTTGATTTGACGGGTGATTTCGCTGACCTAAAGTGGACATACTTGATTGACCACTTTATCAAACACTGAGAAACATTCTGTTTGTCAAAATCGTTGAAATCCATAACGATTTCACACAGTTTTCTTAAGCACACATGCTTGACCTACTTGTTAATGGCAAATCGCTTAATGCTGAGGACGGCTGGAGTGTGGCCGAGTGCTTCCAGGACTACGTTATAGGGGCCTTAGCGTCGCGGCGTGCGGCGGCGGCGGCGGCGGCGGTGTCGTGGCGTTACAGTGAATAAGATGCCAACGGGGCGGCGAAACAAGTACGGAGGCGGCAGATAGGGTTGGGTTTATTGATATTTCGTGTAATAGCAATATGAGTTGACTGGTTTGTGCTTTATTTTGCATTTATTTTTTGTTGTGCTCCTATTTTATGTTAATTAGATATTATCATGGTAGGAGTGTAGATGTTATGTTGGTTGTTGTTTTGTTTTCCCCTATTGTGGTTAATATTATCACTAAGCGTGTAGGAGAGGCGCCTGGTTATAAGCGTAGAGCTTTTGCGCCAATCCTCGAACATTTGTGATAATCTTTATATGCAATATTAAATCAAATGTACCCCAACAACAACCTCTGGTTGGCTTGGTAGGTTATTTCACTAACCTCTGGATGACCTGGTAGGCAATTTCATTGACCTCTGGTTACAATATGACGGGTGACTTAGCCAGTAGTTAGTGATGGTACTGACCTATGGTTGAATGACGGATGACTTAGGCAGCAGTTAGTGATAACAAGCGAGCGCAAGGCGCGAGCGAGTCCTGATCAGATGCGGGACTTTTCTCACATATAAGCGGCCGACCGACCCGGCCCGACCGTAACGCTTTTCAGAAGCATATATTATATATAATTATATATTAAAAATCTTTGGAATCCTGCATTCGATTGACAAGCGGTCTTCGCCATCTGCTAGCCCCATTCAATCGTGTTAATGACTCGAGTTTCGTCAACGATGGGTGCAAATTGCACCCGTAGAGAGGTAAAACTAAAAAAGAGGCCATGCAGTCCAGTCCCGGCCGCCAGCCCAGTCCCAGCCGTCAGCGTTAGTTTCCTCACTATGATCATTATTCCTCACTATGCTATGATGCGCTAGCGTCGTCGCCAAACAGAGTGGAGTTACTACGTAATCACGAGTGGAAGCGGCCAGCGGCCGCTTTGATAGGGGAATCCCAGCGGTGTCGGAAAGGATTCCTTTAATTGTTGACGCCTGGAGAATACTCTAGAGCGTGCTCAACAAGGCAAAAGTAATGGAGTTTAGAAGACACCAGACAAATTATCTTGCTATTGGGTTTCTACGGGCTCGCTCGTCCTTCGCCGATTAAGGTTCGTCTATACTAAAGTTGTAACTGACTACTGACCTCTGGTTGACCTTGAACGGGTGGTTGTACTGACCTCTGGTTGAGTCGTGACCTCTGTTGGTACTGACTCTTGTTAACTGCGGGTGGTTGTAGTAGCCGACTCTGGTGGAACCTTGCCAGGTGGTTTGTACTGACCTCGTGGTTGACCTGAGAGCCTCTGGTTGACGCTGGCCAAGGGTGGTTGTACTGGGACGCTCTGGTTTGGACCTGCCGGGTGGGTGGTACTGACTCGCTGGTGGACCACTGCCGGGTGTTGTACGTGACGCTCTGGAGACTGCCGGGTGGGTTGGTACTGAGCCTCGTGGTGAGACGCTGCCGGGTGGTTGTACGACCTCTTGGTGAGCCTGCCGGGTGGTGTGTATGCCTCGGTGGGTTGACCTGCCGGTGGTTGTACTGACTACGTGGTTGACGCTGACGGTTGGTGTTGTATGACCGTCTGGTTAACTGCCGGTGGGTTGTACTGACCTCTGGATGTACTGGACCTCTGGTTGTACTGACCTGGGTCAAGCTCTGGTTGAGCCCTGGGGGTGTGTTGTACTGACCATCCTGGATTGAACTGCCGGTGGTTGTACTAGACCTCTGGTTGACGCTGACCGGGTGTTGTAACGTGGACACTCTTGTGGACCTGCCCGGGTGGGTTGAACTGACCAGCTGGTGTTGACCTGCGGGTAGAGGTTGTATGACCTCTGGTTGACCTGCCGGGAGGGGTTGTACTGACAATCTGGTGAACCATGCACGTGGTGGATGTACTGACTCTGGGGTGGACCTGGTAGGTGCCGGCAGGACAGGAGGACACACACTGGTTGTTGTGCAGGATCAGGTGCGGTGCACAGCTCACACAGTGGTTTTCCGCGCCGTCACAGGCTGTACAGTGAGGTCCGCAAGACTGGCACGTCTCGTTCACTGCAAAGGAAAGACGAGCACGTCTAATTCACTGCACGGCGAGACACGTATCCTTCACTGTTAACACAGATCAACAACAGAGGAGACCAATACAGTGAAGGTTGCGGCGACGATGGTCCACACGATTGGCAAGTCTTATTCACTGTTAACACAGATCAACAACAGAGGAGACCAATACAGTGAAGGTTGCGGTGAAGATGGTTCACACGGCGGACATGGCATGGCGCATTAAAGGGACACTCCCGTCTCCCACCTTTAAAAAATGTGTCAAATGTACGTCGTTTGTGGTGCAAAATATGAAGTGAGTGCTGCTGAACACGATTATGACATTTGTTTCTCACGAACAGTGCTCAATTTCATAAAAAGAGTTTTTAATAGTTGTGACTGGATGGACGTCAGATGAAGGAATTTTTTTTTTTGTTTTTTTAAAGAAACCTGTTCACAAGCTGCCATAAGTAGGACTAGTGATATGGCTAATGTATGGGCCAAAGGTAAAACAGAGTCGACTGTAATGAAACTTTAGCAAAGAGGAGACTAACAGACATCGGCTCACGGGGCCACCATTCAAATAGCATTGGGGCTGGCGATGTTACAGGATGGCCAAAATCAAAGACTCGAATTTGTCTCTGTGAGTTTCGACCTCAGAGATGGTTGTTTTAACTTATGACCGATACATAATTTCAATGCCAAGCACGCAAAATGGCTATCTCAACTCAAATCTTATGGTAAGGTGGGACAGTCCCATAACTGCAAAGCGAAAAAAGCGAGACACAGCTGGTTCACTGGAAAACAAGCAACTCAGATCAGACGCCAGTCCTTTGTCCTTTTTATATTTGTATCTAGCACCTATTCTATTACCGCTCTCATTTATCGTGTGTTATCTCTTTTACTCTCACCCTAGTCATTTTCGTGTAAGCAAATCGGTGTAGTGGTTTGTTTTGACAACTTTTTATTTTAGTGTACCTATACCTATCTGTATGCTGTTGTGGAGTGTTTTGCTATCACAATTTCTTTTAGCGTATACTTTTATGCAGTGTGTCTTCCATCATCGCTCCGTCTGTTCAGTGTATACTTGTAATTTGTATGTACCCAAGCGCAACTTTAAAATGTGCTTTGTAACTGACGTACGACCATAAAAGCCAGTACGTGACTGGTTTGTAATACACTGATTATGATTAACAGGAGCCCAAATACAGCGATGCTGGCCGGTGGCTGGTGGTCGGAGTGTAAGTGGACAGCTGGGCGTGTTCGGATTCCAATAGTACAGCTAGGGACGAAGGCCAATGGGGGGGGGGGGCACGGGGGCCATGACCACATTGAGCGACACATAATTCCACATTGTTCTATCAGGAGTAGATGAGATTACTTGAAAACCCGACCTACATTGCACTAACCCTACGTACCCACACCTGGTTCAGTCAGCATATAGGCTGAGAAGCAAAAGATGTGATTTACTCCCGAACAAGTGTCCATCCCGCATCCTCCCTAGAGCAAAATCCTGGCTACGTTCGCTCGTAGCAATAGCAGTTGCAGCGGTTCTAGCAGAGACATTTCAGCTTCGAGTCATGAGCGCAAGCGTGTGACAGCGCGTGTGCGACAGCAACAGTACTCCATTGCAACGGCAGACCAGCAGGAACAGGCAATAACCCTGTCCGGCGGACAAAACCATGGCAAGCAGAGTCAATGCCGTTTAGAGCCCAGTTCGAAGATTAACATTAGTCTTTACGTTCACCCTGGCGTAACACTGCATTCTGGGATAATTTAACATGCAAGAGTTTCGTGGATATTAAATCTCAGATCTTGTAGAAAGCTCCTCCATGGGGAAAACACAGTAGAAGTGACAGAAACCATGATACCTGGCGCCCGCTACCGATCTTGGTTTTTTGTCTTGGAAGTCTTCACCATTTGATTGGACACACCAAAAGCGTTTCAGAATCGAGTTTTAGCTGTATTAAGATAAAACTACCACGATGAGATGTTGCTATCTAAGTATTCTGTGTCAAAGTAACTACTTACCCAGCAATTGAGAGGGATTATTCTAACAGAGCCGGGTTCACTTTTGTTTATGTTTGTAATACTTGTGTGCTAGTTGTGTTGGGTGTGTTGTCGTGTGTTAGTGTGTGTGTGGTTTGAATAAGTTTTGTTTGCCTCAACGTGTGTGTGCGTGCGTTTGCGTGCGTGGCGTGACGTAGCGGTGAGCTGCTGCGTTTGTCAGAGTGTCGTTAGAGCCTGTGCGCTGTATCGACGTGCGGTGCGTGCGCGAATGCCGTGCGTTGTGCAGGTGCGTGCGTGCGATGTCTTGCGTTGAGTTGCGTGAGATGCAGAGAGATCTTGTGACTGGACGTCCTGCGTGCAGCTGCGTGTCGTGCGTCGCGATGCGTGCGTGGTGCGTGCGTGCGTGCGTGCGTGCGTGCGTGCGTGCGTGCGTGCGTGCGTGTGTGTGTGTGTCTGTATGTAAAAATAGCCTCACTCCGTGTGAACACTGGACAGCAGGAGGCTCACGTCGCAATTTAGGCATACACTCCTGGTCGAAATCCGCGGTAGTAAGTTCGCCATTTCACTGCCTCCATGAGGAGTACGGAGCGGAATGTATTGATTCTCGAATATTAGTCACACTTCAGAACCGGTAGTGAGATTTACCTCCGCGTCCTGAGCGATTGGTCGACTCGCTGGTCCCCGCCACAGCTCCTCACTCCACTTAACTGTAAAGGAGTAGCCCAGTTTTATATGCCGAGACAGGCGATGGCATGGTTCGTATCAAGTTATACCTGGATGGTTGTTCACTTCGCCGAGTAACTGGCTGTCTTATTCACGAGTTAGTCCTGACATAGCACCTGACTCCAACTACTTAACTGTATAGTAGACGTCCGACCCACGGCGGGCAATGTTCGATCATATCAGTAACCCGGTATGTGTTCTTTCACATACGCCAGGTCCTTGGCGTACAGCGTTCTGGACTAGTCCGCACGACACTCGTTACCTTCTTCCACCTGTATAGTACCTCCGTCCGGACAGGGCGGCAATGTTCGATAATTTTTCAGTTGACCGATGGAGAGAGACTGGTTTAGACGTCCTCGGTACCTGGGCTTTGTACACCTCTGCTGGTATATCATGCTGTCCGCCAACCCTCACGCCACCAACTGTTAGATTAGGCACGTCCGGACCAATCAGCCACTCAGGTTGCGAACACAAGACGCTCAGCTCTAGTTTGGTGCGACTATCATGTATAGATCGATCGGTCGGAGCGTTGGTATTATGTAGGCCGCATGTCACAACAGCGGGCTTTGCTCGACCGACCTGGCAGACAAGCAGTGGCGGACACGTGGCCGAATGGGCATCCGTGAGCTGTCAGCATCTAGCGACCGGTTCAGCCTGCCGTAAGATAGGAGTGCACGTCGAGATCGCCATGAGTTTCGCTGTTCATTTCGTGACGCGCTGTAGGGGTCTACAGGAGGTATTTGCGAGTGGGGGGGCTGGCACTGGTCCATGAGGTGGATGTCAGTCTTATAAGTCGTTCAATCACTCCGAGAAACTGTGAATTCAGTGATTAGTGAGCAGATATATATCATCACTATATATATATACATAGTAGTTATATATATATTTATTACTAGATATAGTACTATAGGTATGTGTATAGTATATATATATAATAATATATATATAACGTATATGGCCTAGACACGCTATTAGTATACAACAGCATTTCACATACACACACCATCACACACACACACAACACACACACACACACATATAGTATACCGTTAGAATTGATAGATCAACGTGGTTAAGGACATACTCTTGAAAGAAACATAACGCGATTACAGGATTTAAGGCGACATCTTCGCAGTTTGGAAATATTATCACATTAAGGTAACTGAATCTCTGTGATCAAGGCGGTGTCATATTCTTTCAATAAGCCTCCACGCGTGCTGCTCGACTTTGATCTGGGTTCCCACTAAGAGCTCAGTGAACCGAAGAAGTTGAAAGGAAAGAACCAACGTCTCAGAGCTGTTCCTGATCAGCCAAGTAATAGCTGCATCTGACTGCGGAGCTTGGGTGGGCGTTTGGAAGAAAAACTATTTTCTGGACGTTATTACCGGAAAAATGGCTACAATTATTGACATCCCAGGCACGTGATTAGTCAACACTAAAAGAGACTATGCCAACTAGGGACTTCAATGCCGGGATCGGAATCCCGGGATTGGATCAATCCCGAATCCCGGTACCGAGTTGGTCGGGATCCCGTAATCACGAGTTACAAAACTGTTTTGTGAGTTCCAAAAACTGGCGTCACTACAAGGTAATGCGGAAGCAGAGACATGCCTGTGACTTGTGTATTGTAGAAGTCTCCTAGACTATTATGCAATGAGTAAATGGCTATCACATTTTATCGATTACCATCATGGATTATTGCAGCAGTGACATCTCATTATTTTCCATTCACTTGGCGTACTGAAATGGACGTCCTCATCAGGATCAGTATCTCGCCGCCCTGTGAAAGCCAATGACACATCAGCCCGCACGAGCCTGCAGATTGCCAGGCGTGCAACCAATCTATCCTTGCATAGGGGGCCTAGGTGTTTAAATTTGCCTATTTTTCAGAGTCTCGGTGCCCAGAAAAGTGTTCTAGCTTGAAATTGCGTACGAGCTAGGGAAGTATTCGAGCTACGAAAGTATTCGAGCTTGGGCTAGTTTTTGTTGAGCAGTTTAATAGAGGCTTGATCGTACCATAGTCGCGTGGGTGTTACCAACAATCATGCTATGTTTAAGGAAAATAATGACATTTTGATTTTTTTAAACAACAATTTCTGAGGTAACCGCTATTGTATAAAGATGATGTGATATACATTTGTGAATGAAATATAACTTTTCCTCGTTCAAAGTAGGAAGTTCGAAAAAGCAAGTACATATACTTATCTCGAAGTTCATGATTGCTGTTTTCCCTCCACTATTAGAAACGCAACATACCTGACTTCTTTCTTTCAATCTCCTCAACGTTGAATACCTCTCGTTGAATTACCTCTCAATCAACAAATCGCATTCACTGAATACTCGGACGCAAGGGTCCAAGTTAATCCACCGAATGCATCACGGTCCTCTGAAATATTTTATTGATTGATTATGGGAAACAGTTCAGATAAATGTTTTCATGTGTGCAATCTGTATGGTGTCAAACGTTTTTTTTTTTTTGTTTTTTTTTTACCCAAAAAATGGTGTCAATTGATTTGGGTAATCGGTCGGTCAGGCTAGTCAAATTATTTTGGGACACTTTCGGTCAGCCTAAGCTTAAACAATTCACTTTTTGTCATATTTTTACGCATTCTAATTTATTTCCAGCAAATTAATGCTTAATTTGCTTGAAATTCAATCAATTAATATAAATATTAAATATAATATATCATTGTTATGTCAACATAGCAGATATTGCTCACAAGAGTAAGTGAGGTCAATGCAAATAAGTATTGTATGCATTACAAAATATGCATATAACATACACTACCACCACCTACAATTTCAAAATCGGTCAAATTTTGGACATTTTTGGCTTCAACACAAATCAGTGGGTATTATTTGGTCATTGGTTAACCAAAATGCCTCCTGTTCGGTATCGGATTGGTATTGGTCAGAACATTTATGAAAAATGGCATCACTAGTGAATGGCATTACTAGTGCATCAGCATTGAATATTTAAAGGTTGAAAAATAATGGGGAAAACACCATTGTATTATACAAAATGAGTTGAGAACACTAAATAGGTGGCCGTCCATGGCCAAAACTAATTGCCGATTTACAATGCACTTTTTCAAATGCCCGTTAATTACTGTTCATTACAGTTTGGAACACATTCGCAAAAGATAGAGCGCAGAAAACCTATTGCATACCTTTATGATAAAAAAACAGGCGTATGGATGCTAATTTGAGCTCGGACGGTGAATTCGTTACCAAGTACTTGCTGAGTACCGATCATTATGAGCGTGGAATGCTTATCAACTTTAACCCGCGCACTGCAGGGGGTTCGCACCGAACACGAACTGCAGAGGGGGTGATTTCCGCCCCCCTGAGATCTCGAAAACTACGCAACCTATCAACAAACGAAAAACGGCGTTAGATAGCTCGAGACAAGCTCTATCGAATACATGTCTGTCTTTTCTTAGGTTAGATCAAAATTAAGGTTACCAGTGGTAATCAAAGGTAAGATTTTTCGGTTTTAGGACTTTGCTCCAGAAACCCCAAAATATATCGGAAACTATAACAGCTAGGATCAAACAAAAAGCAATCAAAAGCTCTAAAAAACGCTAGCATGTCCTCAGATTTTAGATAAAGTCAATAGTTTAGGCTCCAGAGGTCATCAAAGGTCAGAAAGGCTATTATTGGCAAAGCTGTTCTTCGTGAATAGCATTTCACTTAACAAAGATACGGAAATAATTTGGACGCCTTTGTATTTGTCTCGTAAATACGCTTTGAAACATATTAATGGTGACCAGTTTAGGTCAACTTATAAATTTGACCTCAGGTCAAGATCATTCGGTGACCCGGGTAGGCCATGTTGCATATGGGTCGACGCGGCTCGACAAAACAAACATATGTGTCGTCCAATCGTCTATATCTTTATTCTAGCAATAGTTATTGACAAAACAATCCTGAAGTCCTCAGATGACCTTGCACTGAGCGACAATTGCACCTGGATCATCAATCATGAGCTAAAATAGCATGATTCTGAAACAATTTGCTTGATCCAATGCACACTCTCTGAATAGCAAGCATTTGTATATTTTCCCGTTCACTTAAAGTGCGGTCAGTAAATTGGCCTGACCTTAGGTCAGCGATGCCAAAAATCCAAGATAAACGAATTGCGAATACTGATGACTTTATGCAATATTTATGCAATACTGATGACTTTATGTATTCGTGCGAAAAACGAATACTGATGGCCTTATGCAATCCTGCAAGTTTCAAATCTTTCGGAAAAGACTGTGGGTTTGGCACGACCACAAACATCTTTGGAGGTAAGGTCACTAGACGAGACCTTGTGACCTGACCTGAGATGACCTGAAGTAATAACTTTAACAAAGTGTGGGTAATAGATGCCCAAACAGCTGTATGAAATTTGGCGGCGCTGTGCGTCGCCGTTTTCCCGCTACTCCTGAAAAACCTGAGGGGGGGAGGCGGAAATAAACACCCATGCAGAGCGCAGGTTAAAGAAAATAGTTAACCCTGTCAATGGAGTTTTGAGTTGAGATAGCCACGTTATTCTCCATACTCGAAAATGACTTGAGGAGCTTTCACATCTTCATAGAAACCCCTTAATTAATTAATACAAGTCCTACAAGTCGGGAACTAGTACACTAGGTAACTCCAGTCGCTGATTGGCTGATTTGACGTATGATTATGACGCACAGATGACGTAAGACTTGGGGGAAGTGTTTGATAAACAATGAAATAGATAGTGCTGGACAAGAACATACTGTTACAGAACCTAATGCCCTTCATTGCAAGAATTAACTATGTGAGGTATTTATCGTGATTTTGATGTTTAAATCGTCTATAAAAAGTTATTATTAGCAACATTCTTAGCAAAATTATATCATATAATTGCTTTATTAAAGGGAGTGAGCCTACTCACATCGGTAATGTGGAGTTGTTGACACCATATAGATCATTGACCTCTATAGGACCTCTATGGAGGCATCAGGAGCTGCTGTGTATGCTAAAGAATAGCCCTCGCCCGGGTAGGGGTGGATGCCACCCTCTTTTTCTCGAATAACTCACGAAGTTTGCTACTGATCACGATGAAGCTCTAGATACTGTACTTTTGAACAATTTGACACATACTCTAAAAATTTAGAACTTCCAACTTTCATGACCCGTGACTATGACCTGTTTTCTCAAGGGTCATAGTCAGGCGAAACTGGCGTCCCGTAGTATCGATCCTGGTTACATGTGCAGTTTCCGAGTGTTTGACGTTCAGGAGCAAATCCAAAGATGTTTTCAGGTGACAGGTGTGTCTTCTGCTGAGATTGTGACATCGACTGACCTTTACTGAGGTCCACCGAGGTCACTGACCTCCGATGACATCCGATTACATTTTTTGGGTTCTGGCCGCTTTAAGGACAGTTTTTGACGCTGATTTCAAATCTTGGAGACATTTTACGGAGCTTCTGCCTCAATAATGCACCAGACTTTCCGCTCACTGCAGTATTATCGCCGTATGAGAACAGGCGAACCGCAGGCATTCTTCTCATACCGAGGTTTTACCCATGACCCACAAATAGGAATAGAATCCGCCAAAAACGCCCAAAAATGCACTCGTGCGGTTGTCCACACGCACAGTGGGTTGAAATGATGATTCGAAAAACCTTCAGCGTTTCATAATCGACTGATAACTACTTGTTTATCTCTGTTTTGGTATTAAATCGGTGACTAAGGTCATTAAAAGCAATCGGCTGGACATGAACAGGATCACGTAGAACGCATGCATGGACAATGAAACGACGGAGGAGTTATTGCATTTGTTGCCGGACAAACCGGTAAGAGCAAGTGATGTTGTGTATGCAGATGGTCAAAGAACAATATAGTAGAGACACTCAGATCATCTCGATAGATACATTTTTGATATTCGTTATTTTCAACCTGCGGAGGTGAATTTGAAAGTCAAAGCAAATGTCATTGTATTCACTTTTTAATTATTTATAAATGGTGAAAAGGTTTCTGCAGTTGTTTAAAATATGTTCAACGCCATGTACCTATCCTTATACATATGTTGTTAACGATAAATTATCATGTATAGGTTATACTGCATAATTCAGTGCAGTGATCGGGGCCATGCATCAACAAGCAAAGATGCATTCAAGCAAATGAAAATGATTTCTGCCCTCCTGTAAGACTACCCTGTCGAACACTTCGCCTTCTCACTTCACTCGTACTGGTAGTATCTTCTAAAACCTCATCTATGTTTAAGTTTAAGTTTACAAGTTAATGTGAGCTTAGACAATGTCTATTTAAATGTCCATATTTGATATATTGGTCTTGACTCTTGAGTAATTTGGTCTTGAATTATCACAATATGCCTTAATGTAAAAGTAGTCATTCTTAATGCACGAGCAAGACTAGACTAAGCAAGTGGGAAATAAGCACTAAGCGGAATACTAAATAAGAGCATGCGTGCGGGGCAGGGACGCTCTAGCATTGCAGTCTTGATTAGGAATCATGATGCAGTCTTGATTAGAATCATAGCAATGAATACAACGCTGGTGCTGAAGTTTAATCCAGCCGTTTTTGATCTGGTTGGTACTTTCCGCTGAGACTACATCTTCTGGAGTTTGTTCCACATTGGTACGACCCTATTCAGAGAAAAACTTGCCTCTGGCTTGTTTCCTTGACTCTTCTCATTTTTTAGTTTATACTGATGTCCCTTGTTCTTCCTTACTTGATGACCTTAACAATGTGCTAGAATCCATGTATACTTGCCTGTCATTATCTTGTTAAGTCTCGATCAGATCACACGTTTGAATCTGTTCTTCAGACCTTGTGAGCTCACTATTAAGGCTTTTCTTGATATGATAGATCGTTCAATCCACTGACAAGTTTTGTAGCTCTTCTCTGTACTCTTTTCTAGAGCAGTCCAAGCTCTTTGACCATTATAAGGTCCTTCACAGCTTGGATGCATACTCAAGATGAGCGTCTTACATCGGTGTAAATATTCTTGAAGTTTGCTCAGTAAGAGTGCCAAATGCAATTTCGAAGGATTTCAGTGCTGACATCGCTTGCTAGCCTTTGTGGCAATGCCAGTGATGCTTAAGTGTAATTTGATACAATCACACTTATATTTTCAGCTTCAGTAAGCAGTATATTCGCTTGCTTTTGTCTTTTGTTTCATGTATAGTAGTCCGTCCTGGTTTGCTACACCACAGTGCATGACCTTAGCACTTGGAGACATTCAAACCTTAGCAGCCATTATTAAACCAATCATAGGATCAATCTCTTGTATTTTTTTTGTGCTTCAATCTTGTTCCTAACTGGTCCATAGAGTTTAGTATCGTCAGCAAACATCTTGATTTTACTGCTGACTAAACTGGGTAACTCATTGACATAAATTATGAATAGTATTGGTCCCAAGACCGATCCTTGAGGAACTCCACTAGTTACCTCTCCCAGTGGACAGCTATTTTTAGTGGACCGTTGCAACTCCGTTATTCAAAAGTCAGAGATCAACTAAACATAACCCATGATACATAATCCCTCAGTTTCAGAATGATCCGCTTGTGAGGTAGCGTGTCCGAAGCTTCTGATAATCCAAATTAAATTATATCATCAAATCCTTCATCAATCATTTGTGTTCACTCTTCGATTGACTCTAGTAATTGTTTGATCAGGCAATGCTTCTTTATACAAACCTGTTTGATGTACTGATACAACTGTTTACTCTAAGTGTCTCAATCGACAATTTTTTTTTTACTATTCGCTCCAGTACTTTACATCTGGCTTGTGTTAAACTGACTGGCCTGTAGTTACCTGGTATTGCTCTTCTGTCCTTTCTTAAATAATAGGAGTTATATGGCTCTCCAGTCCAAGGGAACTTGGCCCGCCTCAAGCGATTTCTAAAAAAGTGTAGCGAGTGGTAGGGCCAGTTACCCGCACAGGGATTCAAAACAATGGATGGTACTTCATGAGTCTGGTCCAGCAGCTTTGTCCTCTTTTAGTTGTTTCAGTCTCCATAACCCACAGCTGAAGTGATGGTTAAATCTATCAAGGGCTCATCATATCTTCAACTCCTCAAAATGTCAGGTACTTTGTCAGACTTTCATTCACAAAGACTCGATTAAGAAATTATTGAGTACTTCAGATTCCTTCATCGTTCCAGATAACTGTCAGATTCTTTCTCCAATGGTCCCACTAACTGCCTTTCATCATTCAATTGTTCCTGATATACCTGTACAATTTTTTTAGGCTCTGTCTTAATGCATCTTAACAAGATTTTCTTCGTAGTTTCTTCTTGCTTTACGTATTATCTCTGTTGTCCTGTTCCTTTGGTAAACATACTTGCTGTGTTCTTCTGCACCCTTTGTATTTATATATTCCTTCCATGCTCTATATTTCTTCTTTACTTGTTTTGTTAATGCTTCTTTCCACCATGGAGGTGTATTACATTTTCTTTTCTTATTCCTCATTTTAGGTACAAATATATCAATCTTTGAGAGTAACACATTCTTTATATATTCCCAAGCATCATTAACTCCTAATCCCTCAAGGACACTCCAGTCAACAACACAAAGTTCTTCTGCCATATCATCATACCTTCCTTTTCTGAAGTTTAATCTCTGTGGTGAAGGTACTTTTGTAGCATCATTTTATGCTCTTGTTCCGTAGACGAGTTCAAGGATTAGCACAATATTCGTCGCTCTTCCCCAATGGCTGATGACCCAGCAACTCATCTATCATGTGCTCTTCATTGGTGAAAATCAAATCCAATCTTGAAGGACGGTGACTGTCCCTGAAGCGAGTTTTAAAATTTACGTGTTGATAAAAGAATACATCTTGTGTGACCTCAAAGAAAAGGGCTGGATCACTTTCTTCAGCTCCTTCTACAAAACCATCCTTCCAATGGATTTGTGGGAAATAAGTCACCCAATTATCAAGGATACGCTCATCTGAACAGTTTGCCTCTTCTAAACATTGCATTTAAATCTTGAGTTGTTCTCTTGGTGCTATTAGGAGATCTATAGCAAACCCCCACCAACAGTTTGTGTGCAGGAGGACAATCGGATTAACACACACACCAGCTTCTCCAAAATCCATAGGAGTTCAAAACTCCACACATGCAGTAGCATTAAGACGATCATGTACAAACATTAACACCCCTCCACCTTTTTTGTCATCTCTCCGGTCATGTCTAAATGCAGGATGATATCCCTGGATCACGTATTTCTCTTTCATCCAAATTTCTGTCAAACCAATAATGTCTGGCTTAATTTCATCAATCATTCCTTGAAGTTCATCTATTTTGTTTTTTAGGCTGTTAACATTTGTATACATACATTTTAGCATACAATTTCCTTTCATTCCATCAGACTTACTTCTTGGTTGACTGCGGTCTATCTTCTCTGGGGATGACTGACCCTCGAAAAATGCAAAACCTGTCCTTGCCCTTTGCAGCAAGCTCTTGGCGCAGCTTCTTTTTGCTCTTCCCTTTCTGCTGGCGGAAGATCCTTGGTAATGTAGATGTTGGCCAAGCCAGCCTCTTTGAGTCCAAACCTTTTGCGGTAAATCAGCTCCACCTGCTCTATCCCCTGAAGAGTTACTAGGATCAGCCTAGGCTTGGCACCAGGCTCATCCCCCTTTTTTCCCAGTCTGATGATCTTGTCTATTTTTAACTTGTTACCCTCTCCAAGAAGTGCCGATGCCATGAACTGAACCGACTTTTCGTCATCATCTCTTCTTTGATTTGGGTCCTGTGACTTGCTTTCCTCAACATTGTGAATTATAATGTTTTTCTTTCTTGCCTCATCTGCTTCTCTTTCAATCATCTTCACCACCCTGGCTGTACTGCTTTTCATCTCTTCCGTTATCTTTGGTAAAGTTAGAGCAGTCTTCTTGCTTTCTACTGCAACTTTCTCCAATAGATGCCTACTGCTTCCGACCGCCTTCTCAACTTTGGTCGAGTCTATTTAGTTTGGTACATGACTGTTTCCAACTTGTGTTCACTTCTCTTTGGCTACTTGATGGCCGTTCTTAGCCAATGTGTCCTCAGTCTTTGTTCACAACTGACACCATCATAAGCTTGTGATCCTCTACGGAGCTCTCAATGTCTAGGGCGCATTGAAAGTACAGTTTCTTCCAGTTTGTTTGTGATTTCTATCTGTTTTTTCAGCAGGTCCTTTATCTTGTGTCAAGAAGTTCCTCCATATCCCATTGGCTAGCAGGGACTCCAAGGTGCACCTTCACCTCCTTTCTCACTTAAGGTACGGAGCTAGGGCAGTTGTTTCTACAGTGAGAACAAAGCCACACCAGATCAGCATCTTTCAGCAGCTTGTAGACCTCTTCAGTCAATTCTTGGCACTGGGGATGGTACCACTGCATGCAGACGTCACAGGCAATACCTCCAGCTGCATTGTTCAGCACTGGCTTCCCACACTGCTTTCTTTCACTTCCCCTACACTGGTTGCTTCTTATAGTCTCTTTTTCTGACAATGCTTTTCCTTTTTGCTGTGTCCCGGAACAACCCATCTTTTCACCATCTTCGCTAACTTTGCAGTCCTTGCATTGTTTACCCTTCTTTGTTCTCCTGGCCACCTTCCATCTTCCCCTCACTTCATCATCACTGCTTGCACAGTTGTTCTTATCTTCAATAATGCTATCTTCAAATATTGAACCTTTCGGCATAGTTTTGCTTACCGTGATTTTTAATCCTTTTTCAGCCATTTTAGCAAACAGATGTTTAAGTATCAAGTTGATTATGCAGTGCTTGCATGCAAATATGTTGTTGTATTTACTTCACTTAATGAAGGATGTAATATACTTGAGATAACCGCTTGGAAACATATATTTTTGCTTTACTTTCAAACAATCCAAAATGCTAGAAACAGTGCACCAGAATTGCCTCACTGATTTCTAGGCGCTGACCAAATCAAATGTTGTTCTAGATTGGACCAGACTTATACTATTGCTATTACCGGTAGCCGTTCACTTATTCAGTTGGAGCAATTCTGTCTATACAGTTCAAATTATAACCAGATTTTATTTATGGTAGTTGGCGTCAAACAATCCATTCTGCGCCACGAATGGGATCAAGCTCTTCTTAGCCATTTTTAACTCTTCTTGGGCTTAAATTCATCAAAAACTTTCTTCTTCAGGAAATTTCAACCACATACTCTTCTTTTTCATTATTCCACCATAAGATACTCCTTAAAATCCCAAAAATAATGAGCTTATAACATTGGAGCGTGCCCAACAAGTAAACAACTCGGGTGCAGGAACCACTTGCTAGGTAATCTTGAACCTTGTTATTTCAACCTGTTATTAAATTGTGAGCTTTTTACTACCGTGGATAGGTTGATAAAATGTTCAGTTGGTGATAAGTGTTTTGCTCCGCTGCGCTTTATGTTGAATAGAATGCCATTTTAGAATAATGACAAGGTTGATATGTGTGATTTGTAGAGCTCGCAGCGAAAACACTACGGTTTTCAAGTAAGTACAACACTGTTTTACCTGGTACCAGCGTATGCGGTATTTGTACTGTAAAGGCCAGGCCAGCCAATGTGGCCAATGGTACCTTGTTTATTCCGTTTTACAATATATAATCATGATGTGTACTTATTTGAAATCAAATGTTCATGTGTTTATTTGAAAAACATGGAGTTTATTTTGAAATCACATAAAACCGGGTGTGGAGAATGTTTCGTGTCCTAGATGGGCAATTGCGCTGTGAAAATCCACACCCTGTCTCCAAATTTATATTTGTCAATACTTTTGTCCAGACTTTTCCCCAATTTTCACTGTGCATTTTCCAAAGGCTCCTTCCATTGAATAAATGGAACCCTTTGGGTTAATAACTATTTCTGTGAATCTAGTGAAAGGAAGGCCTTTATTAATATAATAATTCATGTTTTGAAACTTATTTTTAACTATAAAGTGAATAAATACCTGACGTTTCGCGTTTATGTCCGCGAAAGAATCGCGGCGACATCGCGGCCGAATGGCCCAGTGTGCGGCCGGCTTTAGACATCGAATCGCAGCCATTTCGGTAAGAACTGGGTTGACGGATGGTGCGAATCGCTCCAGCACCATTACGCCAGTGCATTGTAGGATTGCATAGGCAGGAAGGTCATTTACAAGAGACATTGCATTACTGACGTGTTAATATTGCTCAGGATGGGAAAGTGAGGGGGATTGAAGTCAAGCTAGTGCGACGTGCCATCAGCAGTACTGACGCTGTGACGACCTGTGGCTCTGCTCGGGATAGCAGCAGTACTGACGACTTGTGACGACCTGTGGCTCTACTCGGGATATCTGACATGTGGCTCTGCTCGTGATATCAGCAAGACTGGCGCTGTGACGACGGAGTGACGCCCGCCGCCGCCGCCGCCGTTTGACCTCTGACCCGGCGGCACGCGTCGGAGTCGATGGCCGTGACCTGGGGTCGCCGGGGTTCGCCGGGTCCCGCAGGCCGCTAACCTCATCACCACACGCCCCGCACATCGCCTATGCATGCGCTGCGATGGGATAGGGCGAGACGGGCTCATGTTTATGCTGAGCGCGAAGGCGGCGGCGGCGGTGTGACCTGACGGAGGCGCTGCGACCCTGACCGACACGAGCCGTACCCTGGTGTGTTGTGTCCGGCCGAGTCATTGTCTGCGCCGGCGAGGCGGTTCGTAAGCTGTCCGTACGGCTGTCGTGGCCCGACAGGGACGCCTCCTAGCCTCGAGGGGGGAGGGGTGGAGGTGCTGGGCATGCTGATTGCTGATGCCACCGACAGACACCGCTGACACTGCCGACACCGATAGACGCTACTGATACTACTGACACCTCTACTGCCAACAGCAAGGGCGGCGTCTCCTTCCGAGAGTAAGGGGGGGGGTAGGCACGGAGGCATTTTGAACTAGATTCTTTCCATGCAGGCGTTCATAGGCGTAATGCTTCAAATCCGAAAATATTAGGGTGGACGCGTCCCCCGTCCCCCCTTTGGCGCCGCCCTTGGCCAACAGCACAGGACACTGCCGACACCACTGCAGGTTAGGTCGTAGGTCCACGCTGCAGGTTAGGTCGTGGTCCACTGTCCACTGCAGGTTAGGTCGTAGTCCACTGAAGGTTAGGTCGTAGTCCCGGGTTTCAGTGGCAGCATGAGCAGCAGGTGGAAAGCTTCGTGCCGTCAGCCAGAGTCACGCTGACGTCCGCGCTGACGTCAGCCAGAGTAACGCTGACGCCCGCGCTGACGTCAGCCTCACGAGGTAACGCTGACACCCGCACGGGTGACGCCCGCATGGGTGTCGCTCGGGGCTCCTTCCGATTTCCCGGGCCAGCTCGTGACGATTCCGCTTTCAATATATTCCGGCGTTGAAAGCGCACATCATGTCGCTGACGTGGCCGTCACGACATTCGTGCATTAGCCAGGTCCGTATTTCCGGAAGGTTCCCTGGCTGCACGCTTTCCAGAGTATAGAAAGCCACGGAGTGCATAGCTGAAAACAGTGCGCAAACTGAGCAGTGAGCACACTTCACAGGCTGCTTGGCCGCTGTTATGTAACTTGGCCGTGATATTCGGCTTACGCTGAGGCTGGTGACGGTTTGTGTTATGTAGGTATGTAGATTGTGGGTGCGAGTGCAGGTGCTGGTGTGTGGGTGAGTGTGAAGCGGTGTGGGAACCCGTTGCGTCACTCTTGTGAAGAAGTGTTGCGCGATGGAGTAAACGGTCGCTGGTTTTGTAAGCGTGCTGAGGCACGGGAGATTCTAATCGACCGTTTTTCAAGGAGACTCGTTCTGTGAGCGGGTTAACGCTGTGGGTTACATCGCAGTCGTATCTTGACGCTGTGTTGGAGAGGACACTGAGCTGGCTATTAAAACGGATACAAAGCGTCTGGGCTGTGGCCTTTCTGGATCCTGCGGTTCCTCGCAGACAGGAAGGACTGGTCTCAGACTGGTGCGAAGTAAAAACCGTCCACGTCTGCTCCAATTTCACGCTCCACTGGCTCTCTGTTGAAGCGGCCATGGCACACAAGGACGGTGGCTTAGCCTAAGCTGAAGGGAAGGAAGCGTGCTGGCGTCTGATCTGTGACATTCTGGCCTTTGTCTAGGTCTGCGTTTTTTTCTTCCACTCGCTGGCTAGTAGCTCTCCGTTTTGATTGCGCTGCTGGAGCATATAGACAATGGACGGTGCTGCCGCGGGGGCTGTGATTCTGGTCTCTGAGAGTTAGGAGATCTTAGATGATTTGTAACGGGACTGGAGTTTGATTGCTGAAATGAGTAGGGGATCTGTAATGACTGCAGAGCAGCAGAGCGGCCGTCACGATGAAGAGTTAATTGGCCGAGGCGGCACTGGGCTACGACGTCCCATCACTGGAAACGACCATAGGCTCCAGCCCGAAACTGGGCGAAATTAGCGCTGAAACACGGTTATTACACATGGAGCGCAAACCACATCCGCCGTGTGTCCGGCCCCTCACCAGTACGGAGGGAGCAGACCTTTTCATCCGGTCTATTGGGCCCTTTGAACGCTCGGAAATGGACCCTTTCAACGCTTGGGAATGGGCCTTTTCAACGCTCGGGAATGGGCCCTCTCGAGGCGCCCCCCGAACGAAATCCTGGCTACTTGCCTGGTTCATGGGCCACTCAGAGGGTTCTGGCTCAATCCAGTTTATCAAAAGTTGAAGAAAAGGGGGCATCACAAAATAAAGTGCCCGAAATCCGTAGAGTTTTTCATATCCAGTGTTTTTTGGGGGCCTTTCAACGCTCGGGAAGGGCCCTTTTGAGCCCCCCCCCCGGACGAAATCCTGGCTACGTGCCTGGTCGCGACGTCCAAGGCCGGCGTCTGTGAGCCATCCGTCACCGGGGGGGGGGGTGGCGGTGACGAGCTGCCGGCCGCCGCGGTCCTGTCCGGCTGCTCTGATAGTGGCACTGGCGACTGGCCGTCTGCAGACCACAGCATCTGCTGGGAGTAAACACTGCAGCCGCACGACCTATAAAGGTACCCTGCGCCGCCCGCCGCCCGCCGCCCGCCGCCCGCCGCCCGCCGCCCGCGCCGCGCCCTGGTGTAGAGGGAGTAATGACGTCTGGCCTGCAGATCTGCCGCCGCCGCCGCCTGCACGGAACGGGTGACGACTGCAGGCGGCTGACACGGCCGTCCGGGGGCGGCACCACGGCTGACACGGGGGCGGCATCTCGGCTGACACGGGCGTCCGGGGGCGGCACCACGGCTGGACACGGGGCGTCCGGGGCGGCACCACGGCTGACACGGGGGCGGTCCGGGGGGCAGCACCATGGCTGACCACGGGGGCGCCGGCGGCACCGACGGCTGAACACGGGGCGGCACCATGGCTGAACGGGGCGCGCCGGGGCCGGCACCACGGCTGACACGGGGGCGGCATCTCGGCTGACACGGGGCGTCCGGGGGCGGCATCACGGCTGTCCGGGGGCGGCCACACCGCTGACACGGGGCTCCGGGGCGGCACCACGGCTGACACCGGGCGCACCACGGCTGACACGGGGGCGTCCGGGGGCGGCACCATGGCTGACACGGGGCGCCCGGGGGCGGCATCTCGGCTGTCACGGGCGTCCGGGGGCGCCACCATGGCTGTTACGGGCGCCCGAGGGTGGCACCACGGCTGTCCGGGGGCGGCATCTCGGCTGACACGGGGGCGGCACCTCGGCTGACATGGGGCGCCCGGGGGCGGCACCTCGTGCCGGGTGTACGCTGGGAGATGGTTGTGTGAATGTGGTGTCCTGCTGCAGAGGGGAGGAGGGACTGGGTACGTTGGTGACCAAGTGTCGCGGATCGCGTACTGGCCGTCTCAAGCCAGCATTAATCTCAGTGCGTCTGTCTGTGTTCAGGTATGTTACGTGAAGGAGAGTTACTGGTCTGGTCGTGGTCCAATGTGGTGAGGTCATATCAGCAGGAACTCTGTGACCGTCTGACCGATGTCAGTATCATCCGTATGTGGTGGGGGTCCGGCCGTCTGTGGTGGGGGTCAGTCGTATGTGCTCTGCAGCCTGCAGATGATGGGTAGTCGCCTCGCTCCCGATAGTCGGTGCAGGCGGTGGTGATGGGGTGCAGGCGGCGGTGATGTCCCAGTCAGACAGCAGCCGGTCACGGCAGCCGTCTGCCGTCAGCACTGGCCGGCTCGGTCAACACCGAGCCGAGACACTGCCGCTCACATCACCACCGAGCGAGTGATCCAGCTCCCTGAGACCCGACCCATGACCTTACTGGCTGTGGGCCAGGGCGTCACTGCCGGCTGTTCCGGCCAGCGGCCGCATCCATTAGCACCGTCGGCCGTCCTGCCGCAGCGAGCGCGTGCGAATGCTGAGCACATGTCGCGACGCATCGCGGTTAGCTGCCGCCGATTGGGGTCGGGCACGGTCGCGAAACGGCCGCCTCTGGTTCGGCCGACTGACGCCCTGATTGCTGCGATGTGCCTGCTGTCGCAATAGTCAGTTCCCGCCGCCGTCACTTGCTGCTGTCCTGGTTATGTTTCCTCCGGACGACGGCGTGGCGGTGTGGCTATGCCTGTCACCCTGTGCGATTTGTTCAGTCCGTGCATCATAGGCAGCCAGGCGGCGGCAGTGGCGGCGGCGCGCCTTCGAACGCGTGCCACCAGTCGGCGCAGCTCCGCCCGCAGGTTGCCCGTAGGGTCAAGTGTCGGGGTGCAGGTCAAGTGTCGGGTCGCGTGTAATTGGGCCGGGTCAGCGGGTCATCTCTGTCCGTCAGCGGACACTTATCACACAGATCCGCCACCGGACCGCACCAGACCGGACCGGACCGGACCGGACCGGACCGGACCGGACCGGCGCCGGCCGCTGTCTCCGACCGGGGCCGGACCGGACCGGACCGGACCGGCCGCTGTCTGCGATCGAGCAGCGGAATAATACGATACGGCAGGGGCGGCGTGCACGCAGCATGTCTGAGAACGGTGTGGCACTGGAGCATAGGCGTAGGAGCAGGGGAGGTCATGTCCCCCTCACTTTTCGGGGTAATTGCTTTTCTTCTTCTAAAATCTTATCACGTTTCGTGCTTAAGAATGTTGATGGAAAAGAGGTTCGCCAAGACGAGAAGAGCACAGATTTGCAAATCAAATGTGTTATATAGGGTGGTTGGGTTTCTCTCAAGACGAGATCAAAAGTTTCACCCACCCCCACGCGCACACACTTTTCGTGACGTACCTATTCCTACGTCCCTGTACCATGGATGATAAATTTATCATCCATGCCTGTACTGGAAGGTTTCCAGTACCATCTCACAGTTCTCTCCGGGCGTGGATGGCTGTCTTCGCACTGACACGCCCGTCGACGGTGAAACGGCGTGATTTGGAGCCGTCCCGAGAGCGGAGCCATTCCGAGCGGAGCCTTCCCGAGCGGAGCCGTCCCGAGAGCGGATCCATCCCAAGAGCGGAGCCATTCCGAGCGGAGCCTTCCTGAGAGCGGAGCCATTCATAGCGGGCCATCCCGAGCGGAGCCGTTCCTAACGCAGCCGTCCCAAGGGAGGGGATGTCCAGGGCCGCTCTGCTGCTCGCAGCTGTGTTTTCGGTTCGTTTATGAGGTGAAAGTTGTGCCGGTTGGATGCGGTGGTTCGGTGTGAGCGCGCTTTGTCTGGTGCGGGCGGTTAGAGCTGACGGGAGAGGTCAGGGGACGTCATGCTGCGTTAGTCTGCCGGAGGCCTGCGCGGCGGCCCGGCTTTTCGTCGGCACTGCCGACTCCGGAGAGCAGGCAATTCCGAGAGATCGGCATCAAACTGCCTGACGAGATGATACTCTGATGAGTTATGCGTAATTGGGCTGATAGCCAGACAGATCTGGTTTGGGTTTTATTCTGCTCACACCTGGACGTTTTTCTGACTTAGCTCGCAGTAAGCTGGCCCGATAGTGGCGAAGGACACATCCCGGCGCAGACTAGTTCTGGGTGAGAGTGTGAACTTTTCCAACACTGGAGGTCAAAAATGGTCCTTTTGAGACCAAAGTGGGTCGCATGTAGGTCGGAGTGGGCCCCCTGGAGGTCAGAAGATTTTGGCCCTACCGATCTGTCTTGGAATACCCAATGCCTGAAAATACATTCTCAGACTGTCTGAAGGCCACCGTTTCAGACCGGCATAAGCCTTAGGGTTTAGAAGCCTTAGAAAGTTAACAAAAAGACTCGGGTCTAAAAATGTCCTTTCAAATCAGTGTAAGACCTTTCGCACTGACCGAGCGCCGGTAGTGCCCTTTCAAACCAACCGGGGGCCCTCTTGCCAAGCTGCCCCCCCCCCCTCCGGCCGGGGTTGCGACTGTCTCTGACGAGTCAGCGCCTACGGTTTCGGCGTATATTACCCACTACCAGTCGCCGGCGCCCGGGATTTCGAGCGTTGGATTGAAAGGGTATTTACAGATGTGAGACACGTGTGCGGGGACTTTTTATTTCTTGGCCGTCCAGTCATAAGCGCCGACTCCGAAAGAACCACGAACGAAGGCAGGCGTTATGTGTCTGCTTGAATGTTTTCCGGATGAATGCTGCTCATTTCTATGGCATTATGTAAGGGATCGGCCGACAGAAATCCCCACCCTCAGCGTATATTTCGTTGGTGTCTGCCTTTTCTGTCGGTTCTTTTAAGTGTCGTCACTGTGGGTAATCTATCCAACGACTATGTAGGTATCTCCCGGCCGATCTGAAGGCAGCCGATAACATGGGACTTCTGGGGCCCATTTGGGAGGGGCTGCCGAGGGAAATCATATTTAATTAGATGTATGGCTAATTACTGTTAATTAATGGCTGGGCCTTGGGGAGCGTATTATTGTGTTGATTTGGGTGCGTGGCGCGTCTGTGCGACGCCCATTCTGGCTGAACTATATATAAACAGCTGCTGGCTCGAACTGCCTCACTCTGATAAATCAGCCAGCCATCGTGCGTGCGTGCGTGCGTTAGCGTTGCGTTGCGTGCGTGCGTGCGTGCGTGCGTGCGTGCGTGCGTGCGTGCGTGCGTGCGTGCGTGTGTGTTTGTTTGTTTGTGTGTCATGTATGTGTACACAGCGTAGGCAGTGAGGCGTTTCATCACTGTTGGTTTCATTGGCCGGTGCCCCGGCTAGCGACTGAAGAGCAGGGCCCGCGCGTGTTGACCTTGTCGCCACTGGCGGATCCAGACTCTCTCCGTGTGGGGGGGGGGGATTTTTTGTGGCAAAAAGGTATACCATTTTTTCTCCCCACTGTCAGGGAAAGTTCCCACAGAATAACGGCTGATAATTGGATCCATTCATGCTATATAGGCTCCTCGGGTCTCGGGCCGCAGTAGGCTCAATCGTCTTGTGTAGGCTCCCTGGCTTGTGTCGCGAGCGACTTTATGTGAGTATATGGAGGCGCTCACAATGTTTAGGGGTCGTTTTTAGGGATGTCGATGGGGAATGTATGATGGGTTGCCGAACTTAGCTCTAGTCTTCGCGGTGTCACGTCGCTCTTCACGGATCCCAACACCACCAAGGCTGCATGTGCCTCTCGACGATATTCCATCTCGAATTTCAGCTTTTTTTGCCGGCGCCCGTTCTATGGCGGTTTTTGCCAGCTCGTCCTCGGCTCCCATATATCCCCCGGCCAGCTCAGTTTGTGTCACAGCTGATCAGAGCCAACCCTGCGCCGGTGGCGGCTCTCTGTTGCGGCCCGATGAGAGACAAGCTCGTGCCGCTCGCTCCCCTAGTGACGTCAGCTCGGGCGTCACGTGACCGGCGCCGGTAAAGCTGTCATGCCGTGCCAGCCGGCGCGCCGCATTGCCGGCCGATTCTAGGTTAACGCGCCGATAATTTGGCGCCTTTTTTGCTTGTGCCTGCCGCGTAAACAGCTGCCGGTCTGCCTGGTGAGGTCATTGACCCGTCTGGCCGGCGGCACGGCCCAGCTGTGTTGTTGCAGCGGTTTTTGCCGGGACCGGTGTGCCGGTCGCGCTCTGCTGGCCAGCGGTATGGGCCGGCAGCGCGGCAGGGGCCACTCGGGCGCCACTGCCGTCGGTCCCCGTACGGCCCAGTCTGTCAGGCTGGGTGGCCAGCACGAGCAGAACTATCCTCCCTTGTCCACGTCAGGACTGCTATGTCGCTGCAGCAGTGTGTCCTCTCTGGCCGTGTCCGCTCCGCTGGCTGACGGATATCGCGACACAGCGTGTCAGAGTAGGAGGCTGACGGAGCACATATGCGATCTGAGGTCAGATGTAGGCTGGGAGACCGGCCTCGGCCCGTGTTGGTACGATCTGGGGTCAGATGTAGTGCTGGGAGACCGCGTCGCACTTAAGGATAATGGTGTTTTTGGTGGCCATAAATACTTTTTCTCTGGACAAAATGTGATGTTCGGGCTCAGTTTTTGACGGATTTCAAAAAAAAAACACCATTCGATAGGCATTCTACCTTCGTGCGTCCTATTCTGAGTATAAACTTGAGTAATTAGAAATCAGAGGCGGTCACGGGAGTGATAAATGGGGAGGCATTTTTTTCTGTCTAATGGGGCTCGTGGAAACATCCTACAAATGCGTTTCGAAATTAGTGACGGATACGCATTTTGTATTGAAAAATATAATGTTATGGTATTTTCCTTGAAAGTTCGAACATTTGTGTACAGTGCAGATGCAGCAATATGAAAGAGAAGCATCACAGATGCATTATTTTGCTCAGCGTTGAATCCATACAAAATGCAATTTAAGAGACCGTGGATGAAATTTTTTCAACGTCCCACCTGGAGTTTAGGTAAAGTACCTTTACATCTCTCCCATGCATTACATTTGCACATTGCACATTGTAAGCAGTTAACGCATGCGTTTCATTGCGTTATGTAGCTGCATAACCGCAGGGGGCGAGTCAAGACTGAGAAGTTATTAGCTGGGTCTTAGGTACAAATGTTGTAAGTAACATCTTATCAAAAGAACTGGTAAAGTGATAAATACAACCAACTCCTTCACAAGCAACATGGTAATTATTTTGCGATATCAGTAATATCCACTTCATCCGAAAAGACAAGTTAAAAACTTTTGTCACAAAGGAAAAAAATCAGCCCTCAGCGCTGTCATACCCCCACAGCCCACCCCACAGCTTACTCTCGTTTTTCGAACAACTGGTATCTGTACAGCATCCACGACAGACATGATGTGAGAATAGTTTCTAATTACCTATTAAATCCAGTTTTTGGTCAGTTAAGTTAGGGTCTTTCGAACTCAGGGCTTTCGATATGTCTGTTGCATATCCTCATCCTTATTTAATTTACCCTTCTGGGCGCTCCCTTTGGTGTATTATTCATATTAGTTTGATACTTAAGACTGCGTGATCTTATTTTCCACTTTGTTGTTGCGAGTTAAACAAAAATGGGACTCTAGCTGCGGAACGGTATTGAGAGAACGGGTTCGTTACCTCCCCCCTTGCGTAATTGTGTATAAATGTTTTTCACATATATTCATTAATCAAATTAGAAGGAAAGCGCGTTTTTCTTCTTTGGGAATTGCTGGCCATGTAAGGTTACGACAACTATTACGCAAAGTAATAATTTGAACCAGAAGTGTAACTGGGGGTCACCACCAACCGATCAAAATATCAGGAGATGTCAAGGTCAAGGTCACTTAAAGTCACGTCGTAAAATCTTGAAACAAAATGACCGTATCGCACCAAAGTCAGCTTTCAAAGTTTTGTACTGTTTTAGTCGATTCACATATATCAATTTGGTCTCTGTTTATGTCCCTCTGCAGCGAGGCTTCGAATAAATGCCTGAGGCTATAACTGGAAACCGCTATTCAGATCAGGAAAATTTTAATAGAACTGAATTCGGGGCCCACGATAACCCCATTAACCAGTTTTGAACAAAGAGCGAGCGATAAGGATGTTTCCACTTGTCGAAAAAATTGCCCTTATGCCATTTGAGGCAAAAATGAAGGTACAAACTGAGGTAAAAACCTTCCTGGAGCTCTCCGTCGCAAGTGAAAGCAAAAAAATTGTATATCATCTGAAAGGATATGTCATTAGGAAGAACTTAGGAAGGGTCACTGTTGGTGCACTGTGGTGCAATTTTTCTGCCGCCCTATTATACATAGATGATACGAGCGTCACCACTTATAAAATATGCATGATATAAACATGCTGTCAAATGTCAGGGAAAGCGTAGAACTTAATTTTAAGTATCAGTCACCGTTGTCTGAACCATTACCTTTCACTAGAAGTGAAGCTATCTGGGATAAAACCCCCGCAGGGGCATCGGCTTCGGCCGGTGTAAGGGGAGTAGCGACCCCTCGGGTCCCAGCTCCAGTANCTCAAACCACCGGTGGTCCCTCCTAAACTGCCGTTCTGGATCCGCCTCTGTCCTCAGTGGGCAGTATTCATTCTGCCCTAGCAAAGCGGTCAGTATGCATACTGACCGGGAGGCCGGTCAGTATTAATACTGACCGGGCCAGTATTCAACCTGCCCGAGTTTTCATAATTGCCCGTATATATATATACCATTAAAAATCGGCCGGAAATAGCAGCTGTGCCACGACTCGGAGTTGCCACAGAGAACCCGAAGAAGCAAGTGTGCAGAATGGAAATCTGCAGTGATCACTGACTTCAAACCCAAGTGATCAACTCAAACCCAGTGATCACTGTTTGAAGCCATGGTGCGAGCGCCTCGCATGCAAGAGGCGCCGAGATAGCAATTTATAGTCGGTGCATGCCTCCTGTGAATTGTGAACATCCTGTGAATTGTGAACATTGTGTTCCAAGTGTTGGTGGAGTCGAGTCAGCTGCTTATCGGCCGCCAAGTGACGCGCAGCGGACTGAGGGGAGGCTGTGCCAGCGCTGCACGTGTGCCGGTTGGACATGATAAACGCGCTGAACGTGTGCGCGCGATATGGGTGTGTTGAGTATATCGTTCTAGGTAGGTAGTTTGCGTGATGTTAGAGCGGTGCATTTCATGGCAATGTGTCGTTCTAATGGTCTGAAGTTCTAATAAATATGCTTATCCTAAAAAAATGACTTCAGGTCATGTCAGGTCAGGTCACCAGGCCGGGTCATGTGACCCCGCCTCCAAAAAAAATTGCGGCCCTACCAAGCCAGAGTTTTTTTGTTGATCGTTCGGTTAACTTTACAGGATTCCATGAGAGCATCACTACATATATTTGTATATTTCGGATTATTCATATCGGTGGACCTAAGGTCAGTCATTTCCTGACTCCCCATTATAAGGTCAATGGGAATATTCAAATGCTGTTTCCATTCCTAGGATACGCATGATATCAGCCCAATTCCTTCTTTATCATGTTATTATAGGCCATTCTTGAAGACCGAGGTGCAGACTTTCTTCTGGTATCCCTACAGGGTCAGCCGAGGTCATCCGAGGTCACCAACACCTTTTTGTAAATAACTTTCGATACAATTGAGATAGAGAATTGAAAACTGCACCAGTGTGTTTATCTCGTCAAGACGCGTCTCCCAATGTACAACATGACCTTATTGGGTCACCACTTGACCTTGACATGAGTTTTTTTTTAGGTTGACCTAACATGGTAACCATATACATGATTCGAAGCGCTTGACCAGAAAAACACGATGGTGTCACAATCTTTTCCCTAGCTCACTTACGTAAACAGTTCTTCGTAAAAACATTTTTGGCAAAAAATAGCCTTTTTGACTTTCGATGACCTCTGGAGCCCAAACTATTGACCTGAATAGAAATTTGGACCCTAGAGCGATTGAAAATTAAATAGCTTAACTAAAATGCGTCTTTACATGTTTGCTCCTAGCTATCATAGTTTCGACGAGATAATTGGGGGGTATGTGGAGCTAAGTCCTTAAATCTGAAAAGTTACCTTATGATGACCTCATGGTGACCCTAATATCGAACCTGATAAATTTTTACTAAAATAGTTTTCTAAATCTCTTTTGACGAGCTCCTCGAATAGTGTTTTTTGGTTTATGTCTAGGTCCATTAGGAGCCGAGTTAGAAGGGGCGTCGGAAAACGCCCCCCGGCCCGAGGAAGGTGGCGCCGAGCACCAGCCCGGCGCGGGTTAATTAAGATAAACGTTATTATTACAATACGTGTATGTGCTACGGAGTTATGTGTTTTTGATTTTTTCCCCGAAAAAGACGAGTTTTGACTATTTTTTCTCGATTTATTTTTTGGTAAGTGATTTTTTTCCCCGAAAAACACCATTTTCCAGAAAAAGGTGCTTCTTTTAAACTCGAATACCAAAATAATGTGACCGGTCAAAATCCGCGGAGGAAAAAGGGTACCCTTTTGCCACAAAAAGAGTCTAGATCAACAAGTGGCTGCCCCCCCACACTTTTTAAAACGTTCCTACGCCTATGCATATCATAATAATAATTGAACCTATACATCTGTACCAAACTGTAATCAAAACAACTGGTATAAGTGCAAATGTTTTGAAAGCAGCAGCAAGATTGAGGCAAAGACAGACTTTTCCGCTCATAAATGGTCCCTATGAATCTGGAGGAACCTGGTGGGAGATGACTTGGGGAGATGGTCGTGGTCTGGTCTGTACTACAATCTCTTCGGTCCAGAAAGTTGGGCACCGCTGAAGCAGCTTCCAGGTGCCGATGTCCGCGTCCTTGCGTTTGAGTCGCCTTTTTGGGAACTCGGCAGACTACTTAACCCGCGCGTTTTTGGGGTATATTCTGTAACGCGACTTACTGGGGGGGGGGCTTATTTATACCCCCCCCCCTGATCTCCAAAACTACTGGACCCGATCTGAAAAATAGCCGAACGGCACGTCGGAAAGCCCCATCAAATTTTGTTGGAAGAAAACCTACATTTTTTTAATCCTCAAGGGCCCTGATGACGTACAGGTCACGTCAAGAGAAACAGTTTGACCGTGCCAGTCCAAAAGGTCCCCGGGTGGTCGGTCGATTGTCACCCGCAAAAAGGCCGATATTTAAGACCGCATATAAGTTTGCAAAATCG
This sequence comes from Semibalanus balanoides, assembly GCA_014673585.1. Lineage (NCBI taxonomy): Eukaryota > Metazoa > Arthropoda > Thecostraca > Balanomorpha > Balanidae > Semibalanus > Semibalanus balanoides. Next base: position 540,029 of record VOPJ01016553.1, read on the forward strand.
TTATGATTCGTGCATCTGACACTTCTAATTACCATTCTAACCTAATTTTGACCTTGGGTCAGGTCAAAGTCATCCGAGGTCAATAGGTCAAATTTAAGATTACGGTCATTAAGAGTTGTAACACATGTTTATGGGTTAGTTTATCGATTAGAACGCGAAAAATGGCCTTAAAACATATTTTGTATTAAACAAATTGAAAAAACGGAAATGCAATTTTTACTTTATGTTATACAGCAAAGGTGGTCTAATTTTGTCTTTGAAGGGTTGTCACTTGTCACTCAGTCATTTTTGAATATATTGACTTCAAAATTGCTACACAAATTCATTGGAATCATGTCAATTAATATTTTTTTTTTAATTCGAAGATTTTTTTTGAAAATTAAAAAAAAAATGTCTTGGGATTTCTCAAAATTTTGTATTTCAGCCAATTTCAAAATCCCGAGAGAGCAGTTCGATAAACCAAATTATAACCTGTCGTTTGGTGTATGACAATTTAGTTTATCTTCAAAACTGTACTTTTGGCAGCGTTTCCCGCAAACCCTCATTTTTCAACAAAAACCAGAAAGTGACGTCACTCCTGACGTCATTTCGTTGACATGTCATAGCCTCATCTTTCCATCAAGTGTATGTGTCAAATGATTAGGGAAGGTACTGAAAGTTTGGTGAGATAACTAAACCCAGCTACAATTTGACGTTGTCGCTACGTTGTGACAAGGTTGCAACACAACTACACAACGTTGTAATAGTGTAATTTTGTAGACTCCCAGTAACGTTGTCACAACGTTACCTTGTAACGCTCACAAAACGCTGAAACAACGTTACTACAACGTATCTCTTGACAAGCATAGCTAACGTGATTTACGTGGTCGGCATTAATCTTAGTAAGATGGTGAATGTGCTCAATTTAGATAACTTTAACACAAAAGGTCCGAATTCTTACACGACTAACAAGTGAATCCTTATCCCACCAAACCTGTTTGACAGTGTCATTCATAGCTATGTGGTGTTTTTCTACTTTTGTTTTTGTTGTTGTTGAAGTGCCAACCTCCGTGACTAACAATAGGTGCACTACCGGTCTTACTCCGGACAAGTTCTTTACCACATTGCGAGCTGTTCTTCCCAAGTTACTAGAACAAAGTTGTGACGTCGTAACGATACAACGTTGCTTTAGCGTTTAACAGCGACGTTTATGCAACTTTTTCCTCACAGCATTCACGACGTTGTCGCAACGTTGCTAAAAGTAAAATTCCAACTTGATTTTTCACACCGTTGTAACAACGGTATCTGTTACCTGGGTATATTAATTTAGGAGATATTGCATAATAACGGGAGGGGGCTATAAATAGCCCCCCCCCCCCAGTAACTCGCGGGTTAACAAGAAGTTAATGTTAATCTAATGTTAAACCGCTTAAAGTTAATGTTTTATGAAGAGAGTTTTTTTGTGTTTTTTTTTGTTTGTGAGATTTATTCATGATACACATCATAATGGTCTCTGGGGTCTTCTGGGGCAACTCTTCATGGTCTCTGGGGCAACTAATTACCGTCAGGGAGAGCTCTGCCAGACACTAAATGTAATTCGTTTTCCTATTTTCCAAATTTGCTTAACCGAAGATTGTTTTTTCTATATTGAAATAACACTATTCTTTAGAATTGTGTTTTTCTATAGAAAAACAACCTGACCGTTCCCCAGGGGTTGGTTTCCAGTTTGTGTTGGAGATCAGTAAAAGTTGGTGCTCTGGAAAGCGGCTCGTACAATTTCCTTTTTTTAGCATATAGCTCACTTACGGGGATCTAGATGATGGTAGGGTCAGCTAGTGTGGGAAAAATCCCAGCGCGCGCAGCAGGCACGTGCCATTTCCCCATAGGCTTATAATGGGGCCATTCAAAGAAGGTCTCTAACGCAAAAATGTATGGTTAACTTTTATCATAATTTGCTGAATGACAGCTATTGGTGGATACCCACATGCCGGTGGTGGCCCCTACCCTGTGATAAATCGAATTCACGCGCCACGTGACCTTGAAGTTGCCCCTGCACCCCAAATTTTACGACACTGGGCAATTTGGGCAGCCCTGTAGTTACATTGGCACATTGCAGTTCGCCGAAATGGGTATCAGGAGCTCTGCAAGGGTCAGTGGGACAGGGCCAGATGCGCACGTGCTAGAATTCAACTCATATGAGGGTCCTGGGTTAGAATCTCCGTCAGGGAACATGTTACATGAATATCATGATTTTTATATATATTGCTTTAGCGCCATAATCTCAATGCTGCTTGCCAAAGCCGATACCAAACTATGCAACCATACTATGTCGATAACGGACTATCGGTTGGTATCAATATTGTTATCGATATCGATATAGTTATCGATATTCACCGGAAGGGCATAGATGACTGATGGATCATTTTGTTTTCACTAATGGCGCCAAACCGTGCACACATATTATGTCGATGACGGGCTATTGTTTGCAATCGATATAGATATTGATACACTCATACAAGGGTCGTCGGTTCGAATCTCAGTCAGGAAACTGACAGGAAACACGCTTTTTTATTTATTTATTTTAATTTGCGTTTCATGTGCCAGATTCAGCTATGAAAACGTCATACTGTGTTCAGGTGTTACATTAACTCATGCAAGGGTCCTGGTTCAATCCCAGTCAGGCGATCTGTTAGTATATCATACATTTTTATGTTTTTGTCTACGTTTTCTGTAACAGTGCAACATAATCAGAGCGGTTGTAATTTGGTTCATATCATCCTTCATGAAAAGGTCCGGTTTCGATCCAGTAGGAAACTGTCAGGAACACGCCTTATATTTTTTTGGGCGGGCGGCGTTTGCGGGCAGGTTTGCGGGCGGCCGTTCACGGGCGGAGTTTGCGGGCGGCGTTTGTGGGAGCATTTGCTGGCGGTGTTTTTGCGGGCGGATTTGGGTCGGCGTTCTGCGGCGGAGTTTGTGGTCGCGTTGGTGTATTCTGTGTTTGTTGGGCGGCGTTTGCGTGGCGGAATTTGCGGTCGGTCTTGTGGGGCGGCATTTGCCGGGCGGCGTTGCGGACGGCGTTTGGCGGACGGTGTTGCGGACGGAGTTTGCGGGCGGCGTTTGCGAAGCGGCGTTTGCGGGCAGCCGTTTGCGGGATGTTTGCGGGCGGTTTGGCGATATTTGGTCGTTTGCGGGCGGTTTGCGGTGGCGTTTGCGGGCGGCGTTTCGTAGGCGGCGTTGCGAGGTGGCGTTTGCGGTTGGCGTTCGCGTGGGCGGCGTTTGCGGGTATTTGTATTCGTTTTGCGGGCGGAGTTGGCGGGCAACAGAAAAAAAAACTTCGGTCCGGCGATGCACCAAAGCATTGCCCCGTGCATAGTAAGCAATTGCCAAACTCGTGTCATACCGCCAAGCGGCGCGAAATTTTCCAGTTTTTGACTGTGAATAGCTGGATTTTGATTGCCGCAAAGGTATTTATTACGATAAAAAAAATCTGCCGTTTTTGGGGGCCCAAATCATAGTCTCAGGCACTTTGGGGGTAGGGACATGGCCCCGTGCCCCCTGGATCCGCCCTTGCAGCCAGACCCCAGTGGTGGTATTTGACCTGCGCCCCACTGGGGAGTGGGGGTAAAATATACCCCCTCCCATCCCGGATTTCGAAATAACTTGAAAACTATGATAGATTTCGACGTGAAGATTTTGGTATCTTATGCTGCATCAATTCTACGTTTTCTCCTCAATTTCAATGAAATTGATGTAGTAGAAGATTCTCTCTCTCCCTGCCCTGCCCTGCCCTGCCCTGCCCTGCCCTGCCCTGCCCTGCCCTGCGCTGCCCTGCCAGTCAATGTTATCTTACCTCTTTGATTAATTTTTACCTAATTCCACTGCCCAGGGGCGTGTGAAGTACTTTCAAGTTGGGGGGGGGGGGCGAACTTTTTGGCGGACCTGAGGTAGCAAGAATAGCTAAAAAGCGATATAATCGCTGTGGTCGCACCGCGTTCATGCCAACAGCGATTCTATCGCCATAAATATGCCACCGTTCAAGATACATAATCGGAATCTATCCGATATTCGCCACCCGTTCTGGATGCGTCAATGCTGGCGCCGCCTTGATCCGGATTTGGTGACCACTTTCCATTTTCACCCTGGCCGACTTTTCTTGCCTGAACCGTCAGGGGAGGCAGAGTCAACATCATTGCATATTAATGAGCGTTTTCCTTAACCCTGCCCTACGGGAGCTTTTTCACTTCCTTCTAGGGGGGAGCCTGACAGGTTCTGCTAACTTCCACAGACATAGAGCCAACGCAGAAAAAAACAGCAATTTTCCCTGTATTTAGAATCGATGATATCAATTTTTTGGTTAGGTCAACGGGTGACTTCCAGGTCCAAGTGATGACCCAAAATGGCCACATCCAATAGGATTCATGCTCAGGCCGTCGTAATTATTCAACGGTTAGACAAATAAAATGATTGGTTAGCGTCAATTGGTTGGTCGTTCTACATTAGCTATCGCCCAAATATCGATTTGTTGTCTAGTTTAGTTAAGACCTCTAGGGAAGGAATGCACCTCGATCGATAATTGCTATGGCGATTACATTAGCACACTCAATTCCGATCACGTCCAGAATGCGGACCAGAAGACTCAAATTGGAATATGATAAATGCAATAAAAGGAATGTGCCTATAACCAGTTTGGCTCTGATTCAGCAAGGTATTATTTGTTCGTATCTAGTGCACAAAAGCAAAGCGAATTCCAAAAATGACGTCATAAGTTGTTTACACTTAGGAACCCATCACTCAGTCAAAAATACAGACATTGTTTTAAAATTTGATATGGGTATTTTTATGATCAGTTATGTCACATATGTTCCGGTTTTTCAAATATCTTTGACAATTTTAATTTGGTGGGGATTTTAAAAAAAATGGGGAGCTGAAAACCAAAAGTTTGAGAATCAAAAATTACCATATTTAAGCAAATATCGTTTTACGTCTGGTCTGATTTTTGTTTGTATTTTGCTGCAAAACTATATTTTCTATGATTTTTGCAACCATTGATCGTATTTTTGCGAACATGACGTCATCAAAACTTCATTATCTCCGAAACTACTTAGTTAATTTCAACGAAATTTCGGAATGATATGTAAAATTGTTGTTAACTCCGATACTGAAAGTTTCAAAAAGATTCGCACCATGTGTAAAAAGTTATTAAAGAAAAACATCTGGGGCCTGTCAGCCCCCCCCCCCCCCCC